>CM067075.1:19656548-20205810 GCA_033980235.1 Diadema setosum
AGTGCGAAAAATGGAGGGGCCCACGCGCTATGAATAAGCTTGATGGGTCAGGACGCTGGTTTGTGCCGATATCATCGTAACCATATAGTTATCAATACGTACCAGTTTGATGAATAGCTAGACCAAGGACGCACAGAGAGATAATGATGAGTTTGAAGTTCCTCATCTTCGCCAGACTGTGAATACAGAAAACGCTTCAGATCTGTAAAAGTTGGCGGATAGAACCGTGACAAGATGCAAGCCAAAGAACATGAAGAAAACGACTTCTCCTTCAGGTCCCCCTCTCCACAGGGAACAGAGTCTGCATCTGATTCGCGCTCATGAAAGGTGATGGTCACGTCTGTGTACATCTTCAGGCGAACGCGTGCAGCACGCGCAAAATCGCAACCTGTTCCATCAACACGTTATGCTGTTGGTGCGTGCGGCCAAACGGTTATACATGAAGTATTCAGAGGGGTCGCGGAGCCGGGGTCCCCCCCCCCTCTCTCTCTCTCTCTCTCTCTCTCTCAAATACACAACAAAACTGAATTTCTTTCCGTCAAAGTGGGAGGCGGGTGCAAGTGGAAGGGAGCATACTCTCTTAATTTCTAGGATTTATTTTTAAGTCCTAAGGATTTATTTCTTTAAGTCCTAGCGGACTGTAAATACAGACAGAACCTTAGGACTTAAAAGTAAGTCTTAGCTAGGATTTAAAAATTTAAGTCTATGTTCGACTTAAATTTCAAGTCTATAGGATTTATTTTTTAAGTCTTATTAGATTACATTTAAATCTTTCTTAGACTTGTTTTTAGAATAAATCCAGCTTGGATTTAAACGACGAAAGACTTATTTTAAGCCTTCCTTGGATTTATTTCAAATAAATCCATCATGGATTTAAACTCAGACTACTGAAAATGACAGCCAATTGATGCACTTTCTTCACATGTAAAGGTCTATTTATTTTAACAAAATCAAACTGATGCATTTTTCACAAACATCGATAAGTTACAAAATATAGAGATGATTGTCATACACATGTAGGCTCCAGAAAAAATGAAATACGACATGTTGAAAACAGAGCATATTTTGCAATAGTCTCAGATGGTCACATCTTCACATTCATGTTACTGATGCTTCTTTCACTGTGTTCTGTAAACAAGTTACTAGACGACTGGAACCTTCATTGCCAAATAGATTACTTTTTTTCACTTTTTATTAAATCTTGCAAGATGACTCCATACGACTCGATTCACTTTCATTTTATGTATTTCTTTCCCTGCATGGTGAGCATCGTTAAGTCGTAAGATCGAAACTATGAACAAATATAAGATTATATATGAATTCTAATAACTTAAATTTTAGAAATGATGCTGTGTAATAAACAATACAGCCTCCATTAAGTTGACGTTTAGATTTACACGCTTTGTACGTCCCATGCATGCAATTTAAAGAATTATTTGATTTTTTGGAATGATGCATAGTATAAATTTAATCAAGAGGGAAGTAAAGGCCAAAATTAGTGTGATCAAATTAGAAAAGAGAAGAAATTTCCCTACACAGAATGGTGTAAAGACTATGAAAATCAGCTACGAAATAAGGAAGATATGCCTCTTTTCAATTTCACACATTTCCAGAAAACATATCTTGTCCAGTCTTTATGAACGTCCAAAATGAGGGAATTGATGATGTCATTCCTTCAAAATATTTTTACACTTTTCACCTGCATGTATTTGCATATTCATACGGACTAGTCAAGAAATGTTTTCTGAAAACGTGTTACATTTCCTTATTTCTTACCAGACTTTCCTAATTTTTCCACTATTCCGTAGGGAAAATTTACAATTGAATCCAAACTGTATTACATACATCAGTAGGGAGCAAGATCTATGTAAACTCTGAAGTAAATTCACCTTAAAACAATAAGAAGCTCAAATAACAATTAACATTCTAAACTTACTTCTAAAATTCCTTGAATATCGATTGTCTGAAATGGATTTACACAAGTACATTTCCATACTGCATTTTGGTAGACAAAATGTTTGACAAAAGAATATACAAATTCCTGCTTAATCCATTGATATTTAAGAATCCATCTCAACTGATGACAGGGAACCATCTCAAGAGACTGTTCAAGTGAGATGGACCACTAGTTTCTTAATTACTTTGATGTCATATCTCGTAACAAAGCACTATGTTGAAGTGATGCAATCTGAATTTTTAACTAGAATTATCACTCATTGTGATTAATATACCCCCACCCACAACTGAGGGAATTAGCTAACCAGGATTATTTTTTTTTACTTTTTAATAAAGAAAAAAATTACCATGGCAATGCACTGTTCCACCTCTCAAATCAAGTGCTCAAAAACTGAGTGAGCAAGATAAATAAACTGACGATTTCTATGGTTTTTACTAAAAATTGTGTAACCATGGCAACACAATGTTGGACATTAAGAAAAAAATGAAGTTTGCACAACTATAGGCCCTATATCATAGCCGTAATATGTGCCAAATTTCAAGCTAAATGCTAAAGGGGTGAGGGGTTTAGTTGAATTCACATTAGTGTATCATTTTCACGCAAAATATACTGTTACCATGGCAACACATTTTCCACACTGACAAAAATTTTTTTTGCACATCTAGGTAATGTAGAGGTAACGTGTGCCAAATTTCAAGCCAAAATGCTCTAAACAGAGACAGGAGAATCGAAATGTTTGTATGATTTTCATTGAAAATGCACTGTTACCATGGCAACACATTGTTTAACAATGATGAAATATGAAGTTTGCATATTTCTGAACTACAATGGTTGCATGTGCCAAATTTCAAGCCAAATGCTCAAAGACTGAGGGAGTTACCTGAATTCAAAATATTTTTGTATGATTTTCATTCAAACTATATTGTTACCATGGCAACACAATGATCAACAATGACAAAAGGTTAAGTTTGCACATCTACGTACCATAGTGGTCAGGTGTGCCAAATTTCAAGCTAAATGCTCAAAGACTGAGGTTGTTACATGAATCCACAATATCTTTGTATGCGTTTCAGTGAAAAGATGCTGTTACCATGGCAACGCATTGTTCACCATTGATGAAATATTAAGTTTGCACATCTATATGCTAAAGTTGTTGCATGTGCCAAATGTCAAGCCAATTACTCAAAGAGTGAGGGAGTTAACTGAATCCACAATATTTTTGTATGATTTTCATTCAAAATATGCCGTTACCATGGCAACACATTGATCGACACTTACGAAAGAATACGTTTACACATCTACATACCACAGTGGTCTTTTGTGCCAAATTTCTAGCTAAATGCTCAAAGACTAAAGGAAGTTAGCTGAATCCACAATATTTTTGTATGTTTTTTGGTTTAAAAAAAGCTGTTACCATGGCAACGCATTGCTCACCACATTGTTTCCATATCTATATACCATAGTGGTCATGTGTGCCAAATTTCAAGTCAAATGCTCTAAATTTGTTTAAGGTGTCCATCTGCGCTGAATCTATCCTTCCTCGTGGGTTCAAGCACATACTTTGGCTGGAAAACCAAAGTTTATTTCTTTATAAATACAGAGTTTCATATTAAAGTGTTTAGCCACAAGGTCATAATGAAAATAGCAACAAATCAGCGCTCAATAAATGTGATGGACAATGGCTCAACAACACTGTGGGAGTGATGAAAATTAGGTAATCGTTTAACAATTACAAAAGTGTTCAGGGGAACTAAACTTTCTTCTTTCAATTTAAATCAATGCGGATCTGGCATTACTTTTTTTTTTTCATCATCAACCAGACATAATATACAGAAAACAAGCCAAAGATGAACAATAAATAAATTGAAACTGGACATGTATAAAAACTTGGAATATTGTTTAAATGTTCACGTAGCAATGCAAATGCAAAAGTGAGGCACACACATACATGATAGTACCTCTGAAGGAAACATTGCGGCATTAACTTTCCTTATTGTGTTATTTTCATTTAAAAATGCACACAAAAAAAATTACAAGGAAACTTTTCTACAACCAGGGCATGACAGATATTCTTCTTGTGTGCATGGATTTGTAGCTCAATATAAATGGAAAAGTGAGGCACACATAACATAACTCAATATCCATGAGTCAAACATTATGCATGATAGTATCTTTAAAGGAAACATTGCAGCACTTTACCTGTGTTACTTTGATTTAAGAATTCACCGAAAATTAAGAAAACTTTGCTGCACATCAGGGCAAGTCGGATATGCTTCTTGTGTGCATGGGTTTGTGGCACAATGTCGGAAAATCTTACTAGCATCATACACTGACGTGTTCTTGAAGTTCGTGGCTAATGCCCAGAACGAAGCCCTCACTTGGGATTGTAGCAGTACATGAATATGCCGCCACAAAATCAAAGAATGCTTCAAGCACCCAAGCATATTTGACGATGAAGACACAGTGGGCTTTATAGAGTCTGTCAAATTCTTGCTTCCAGTCATCTCCAGCCTGGACTTAGTATGGTCTTGTCCAGGATGAGAAAATACTGGATATACGTCTAGTCACTCCCTTATCTGACTAAGCAGGGCTGGCTGAAGGTGGCATCTTTAGCATCACTGAACTTCGCGCTTCTTGCTCGTGATGTATACGTTTCGCGCGGATCAACTTGGCGTTTCCCGTTTGCTAGGGCTTTCAGGTGGGAGAATCTCCAGATCAGAAGATGCTTGGGGCTGGGGTTGGAGTCTCTGCATCAGCAATGCCATGAACATTGGTTCCTACCTGAAAAGTGATTAAACATGTATAGCACTGCTGATATTTCGAACTAAATTTCACTTGAATCGTTTGAGCAAATGACAAAGGCTACAATTATTATCAAATAAACTTTGCATCACACAGAGGGAAGTTAGGTTCTCAGTGAGAGGGCACTCTGGAGGGAAAAAATATTAAAATATAATTTTACATATTGATCTTAAATACAATGTACTAATAACATATTCATCACATAACTTTTAGTTTGTGATGTACAAGTAAATATTTCTGATATATTTTGGAACATATTATTTTAAAACATTTTGTCTCATCTGGTAAACATCAAAGCCTTGAAAAAAATTCCCAGAAATCAGATTACTTTTTGCCATCATCGGGGTGGGGCCTACTTGATATTTACATGTTCCAGACTCATAAAATATTTGATGTACATATTATTACAAATCAATAGAAGTCAGCATGCATTTTTAATCCGTAATTTAATGAATTTAAAAGAAAACTGTCAAAACACGGTAGATACCCCTACACAATACTCATTGCTGAATGTTCTAAAGTTTGTTTGAGAAGAATCGCTTCAAAAACACTGATAGATATATCAGAGAAGAAAACTTTGCATTTCTCATGACAGCATGAGAAATTCAGATTTTTAAATTCCACCTGTTACTGAGTACATGCAGATTCTACACGAGTCTTGCTTTGTAAGATACAAAGCTCAAATATTCTTCTCTAAACATGAGCTGGTACTTAGAAGCCGAATGAAACATGCATATTGATAATTCTCAAAATTGGAAGCTCAATGATTTGATCATAAACTGATTTCAAGTCTATAAACATTAAGCATATACTGTACTTACAGGCACATAGCCATTCTGCACTAGGTACTGCTGGGCATCCCTCGGGAGCATGAGAGGTCCTCTCCCTTTCTTCTACATGGGGATGTTGGGTCTGTGAAGCATCGCTGCAAGTAGTGACATTCCACAAAATTCCTATAGAATGGAACACAATACAATTTTTTTTTTCCAACTTTAAGTATTTCACACATTCTCTTTAACATATTAGATATGACGTATTGTATCAGCTCTGACAATCCCTAACATTCAGTTTTTAACTTATTTTCAATATCAGTCTATGAAGAGCAAACTCGTACACATTCACTTTCCTGAAAGGTGTAATAGCAATGAAGCATAAACAAATGAGTAAGTTTTACTCTTACACTTTGGACAGAAATTGTTCCAGTAATTATAATCAATGCCACAAGATCTACGAGGATTGGCGGAAGGACTTACTGTCTCCATCCATGTCTTCACATCTTCTTACGATGTCTTGCAACTAAGGGTAGTTTCGCTTGGCAAGTGCAAGATTCTATTGACATAAAATGGCCCCAATCTGTTCACCATCTCCTGCACTTTTCTCGGTACAACTGGGCAAAGTCCGCATTGATCTGAAAATAAACACAAAAACTGTGAAATATCAGTGATAAGGAAGTGGAAAATGAAAAACAGAAACGCTTGACAAAAAAAAAAAAAAAGGAAGAAAACAAATATGCTTCGGGGGTATAAACGGTCGCCATAGCCACATTTCTAGATTTTTATGTAATTAATTATTTCTTATTGGTCTCGAGGGTTGTATTTCATGCTGGAGGAAAAAATGAGACCGATATCTCTGATTTTTGTTTCAGATGTTATCGTTAAAATCAATTTTTAGAAATACCAGGGATGTCTTGCATATATAAACACCAAGAAGGGATAGTCCTGACAGAGTACTCCTTGGAGTACAAAATATACAAATAACAGGTAATTTGCATTCCCTTTATCTTAAAAAATATTAAAAGTAAAAAATAAAACAAAGGCCTCATATATTGTAAAACTTCACTACATTCTCTCACTGGTGTATGTGATGCTTAATGCATACATCTCAGCCAGAAGTGTAGATCTGTAGAATTTTTAAAGGGAAAGTAAACCCAAAGAGCAATGTGGATTGAGTGAAAGCAGCAACATCAGTAGAACACATCAGTGAAAGTTTGAGAAAAATCGGACAATCGATGCAAAAGTTATGAATTTTTAAAGTTTTGGTGTTGGAACCGCTGGATGAGGAGACTACTAGAGGATATGACGTATGAGTGGACAACAATACAAAGAAAATATAAAGGATATTCAACAAAAATTCACTTTTCTAGAATTATGAAAGAGCAGTGGAGCAACCGCTTTCAGAAAGCAGGGGGAATAATTGCTACCCTTAACATATGTCAATATCAAGTTGATGGAAATTGTAATTTTCATGAAAAATGGATTTTTGTAGTATTTTCTTTATATTTTCTTGATATTGTAGTCCACTCATGAGTCATAACCTCTAGTAGTCTCCTCATCCAGCGGTTCCAACACCAAAACTTTAAAAATTCATAACTTTTGCATCGATTGTCCGATTTTCTTCAAACTTTCACTGATGTGTTCTACTAATGTTGCTGCTTTCACTCAATCCACATTGTTCTTGGGGTTTATCTTCCCTTTAAGTCTAGATCCTTCTACTCAAACACAGATCACCACATTGATTATGCTACAAAGAGAAAGACTGGAGTAGAATGTCTTTATCCAGGTGCGAAATCTTGTTCCATTGCACGAGTTAATCCCATACATTATTTGTTTCATACAACGCCTTCAACAATAATACTAACAGACTTACTAGTTCAAGAAAGAGTCTTGAATTCAGTGCAGAAATGGCAACCATAAGGCCTAGGTGTCCAGGCCTACTAATACTACTGAGTGGTAGTAATAATAGTAGAAGTATTTTCATGGAATGCAAATCAGTAGCACATTCACATTACATACACATGTACGCAGCCGAGTGCAAGTAGCATTGAAGTTGATTATTCCAGTAAAATGAGTGACATGATGCACGCTTGATAGTAAGAGTGTTGAGTGCACACGCCAAAGGTTGTGACATCAGATTCAGTAGACCTAGTCATGCAATGGAACAAAAACTGTTTATTAATTGTAGACCCCCTATTTTAATATGGGAGTCAATGGAAATTGGTGATGTCAGCCAATATGGCCCATGCGATAGAAGTTTTTACAGTTCAGAGCTTGACGCCACTGCACTGGCATTGCAACATTGGCGCCCTAAACCCTGGGGCGCTCATCACACAGGGGGCTTCGTGTTTGAGCTGGTCGCAGTTCTATTTTAGCGCCCATAGGGTCTACTACGTACTATGTATTGGTGGCCTATAAACACAACGTTAAAAATAAAACCCATCTAACAGCATATGCCCTACATTTCACAGCATAGGGCATGATAAGGCCTAGAACTGTGCCTTTCTACGTAGAAATTGATAAATTAGACCTTGCAAGAGTGTAGGAAGGGGTGAACTGACACTAACTTGTTACTGTTACTCAGTGTTAGACGACAGGCCTACGCTACAGTAGCCTGAGTACTGTTAGTGTTATGGCTTATGCTTTAGGACCTAGGCCCTACCTTAAGTTTCAGTCAAGACACCAACATCGTTAATCATTAGGTAGAATGGGCGCTTTATAAGAGTCCCTGTATTATTACACTTGTACTTGCAGTTTCACCGAGAGAGCCCCCACAATACTGGTATAACGTTAGCCTACATGTAACTTGTTACAATGTTTGGATCTGTCTAGACACATTAGCCATGAACAGCTATTAACGTTAGCACTGGCGCTTATCAGGGATGGACAGCGCTGTATACAGCGGCAAGGCTCAAACTCGCCAAAAATGTAGGGCGGTTAGTGCACATCTTAACATCTTTTATCTTTGGTTACTGAGTCCCAGAGTTATCAAACACATTCTTAAGCATTCATACAGTAATATGCTCACCTTTAAGTAACTTGGTCAAGCTTCCGTCAGATCATGCCCTCAAAAAACTCCGGCCTGCATGACTTTTGCCTCCAAGACCAACTCAACTGCTCGAGTCAATAGCGTTTGTTTGCAAATGGTCGATAGGTACATGTACATACTGTGCACTGAATGTGTGTGTATGACTACGCTATCTAGCATCGCATGAAGCAAAGTGACGGCCAGCGCCAATTCCGGTTTTAGGCGGTTCAAGATAGCGCATGACGTCATTTACAAGTCATCTGATTGGCTGAAAGTTTAAGTCCTTGTTAGATTTAGATTGCGAACAGCTTCGACACTCAACTTTTAATCGAAGCGCACCTAAAATAAGTCTTAAAGACTTAAAATATTTTAAGTCGTAAGAAAGATTTAAAATTTAAGTCCTAGAAATTAAGAGAGTATATAACTCAAAGCATTTAACCCAGAGACGAACACTCACGTGACACCCCGGCCCCCTCGGGCACACCCACGCAGGCATAAACACACGCACACGCACACACACAATTCAAAAATATACTGTATCAAACCGATGCCAACATTCTTTGTCTATCCCACGCAATCTTGTCTGTTTTGATCAGCGACTCAATCCAGCGTATGTTATCTCATATTTTGAGAAGATTTGCCTAAAAAATTGTAATAATCCTACTTATAATGATTGGTATACTCCATACGTTTTTCACCGATTCCGTAATTTGGATAACGTCGAAGATTACAATCAATATATTGATATTTTACTCCGAAGTAGTTAAATTTCTAATAGTTTATTTACTCAAAGTTTGGAAACATACTCAAGAAAGTTCACAAGCAATTTTGTTGATGACGTTAATCAATTGTCAAATATGGAAATTGGTAACCTTACACTGGATGCAAAAAGGATATTTTAAAAGAAAGAAAAACACAATAAGGAACACATAAAGAACTGGCGGTTGTGTAAGATATGCACGTATTTTAGTGTTTACTTTTCAGGGGCTGGGTTTATTTTCGTGTTTGCATGCATTGTTTTCGTCCGCAATGAGCCTCCCCATTGACCCCTGTCAGCAGGTATAATGCGCGGTCTGGGGCGCGGCCAACAATTATTTTATTACCGTTGTGATGATTATGATTATTATTGTTATTATTATCAATATCATTATTATTATCATGATTGATCGGCTTTCAATCACATATATCATATTACATTTTTTCGACATCAGAATAAACACTGGAGTGGTAAGGGTGCACCAGGTTGGGTAGCCCGGGTCTGGAAAGAGCCAACTAAATGACTGGGGCCCTCAGGACATCCTCCCCAAACCACGTTTTTCACGTTTGGTCAGATTTCTCTGCAAGTTACGTACTCATGTCAAGGTTCAATTTCACAACAAAGTTCAATTTTAGCCAGAGGAAAACCAATGAGTGTGTTGAATAGATTACTCTTGATTTCAAGCTTGACATTGAGCACATTGTCATTGTGAATAGTAAAATTGCGCAATCGATCTGATTGATGCCTCATACACCGTGTCATACAATCCACGAAGAAGAATAGACTAGAGTGTCAAACAGAAAAAAAGAAAGTTTATCTGTTTTGCAAACAGACTCAGAGCTTGTCATGGTTTGTTAGGAAATTGCACTTGTTATCAGTATTGCGAGCAAGTTGAACTGTCGGTGCCAGGTAAAAATGGCAGAGGTAAAAATGGCAGGGGTAAAAATGGCATAATTTGTAATTCCTTTCAGTTGTAAATATCTAGTTAGAATATATCTCATATCAGCATCTGGGAATCTACACCACGGCACAAGCAATGCTTCTACGTAGATTTCGTATATTTCACGTGTTCAATTGTCTTTAACTGCTGTATTTGGCAATTTTTGCTATGTTTGTGGTTTATTTGTTAAAACGTAGAATACAGAACAATAAAAACAAATAGAGCCAACAATCACTGTCCTGAAGTAGAGCGAAGATGGAATATACGATAAAGGAAATGTTAAAATTCGGTTCTGATCACTGCTGGTCGTTTACCTCTATAGATTTCGTGAGAAAATTTTAAGCCATATCGTATGACCAGGGGTGGAGTTGCTCAGCCTCAGACAGTATCATAGACACATGCAAACTATTCTGTTCCATACTACTAGCGATATCCAGAAAGAGGCATCGTTATTTAAGTTTTCACAGGAATTCTGGCACTGAGAAAATTCTGTGAAAAAATACTCAATTCTTTACTATTGACACAGAAAAGAGCCATACGGATAAGTAACTTCACAACATTTCTGGAACACATAGATGCTTTAATGTTTTCAAGATCCAGGATTTCAGTATTGAATCATTTATGTATCAGTTGAAGAAAGGTGGTCTCCCCGACATGTTTTCTTTGATGTTAGTTAAGAATACTGAACTCCATTCTTACCCCAAGCGACCAAAAAGATTCTTTTCATCTTTCTCCTGTAAGGAGGCGTATCTGCTCTAAAACAATAACTACCACAGGACCTAAATTCTGGAATGCCCTAGAAAGAGAAATAATGCAATATCATCTCTTAATTCATTTAAGCAAAAGCTTTGAAGTTGTTTTTCTGAACTTTCTTTGTTATCCTCCTGAACTTTCTTTGTATTTCTGTCATTGTACGATCTCACGCCACTCTCTAGAAGTTTTTTTTTTTTGTTTTGTTGCGGACATTTTTTTTCTATTTCTTTCTTTTATTCTTCAACGTCTATACTTCCCTACTTCATAATTTGTCATTCCTTTCAGTTGTAAATATCTAGTTAGAATATATCTCATATCAGCATCTGGGAATCTACACCACGGCACAAGCAATGCTTCTACGTAGATTTCGTATATTTCACGTGTTCAATTGTCTTTAACTGCTGTATTTGGCAATTTTTGCTATGTTTGTGGTTTATTTGTTGAAACGTAGAATACAGAACAATAAAAACAAATAGAGCCAACAATCACTGTCCTGAAGTAGAGCGAAGATGGAATATACGATAAAGGAAATGTTAAAATTCGGTTCTGATCACTGCTGGTCGTTTACCTCTATAGATTTCGTGAGAAAATTTTAAGCCATATCGTATGACCAGGGGTGGAGTTGCTCAGCCTCAGACAGTATCATAGCACGAAGGCGAAACGAAGATGAGGATCCTTATCAAGAAGTTTACCTGAGAGAAACACAAAGAAAACATAAAAAATGCACGAAGATTTTGCCACTGCTCAAGAAGTTGCTTCTGGTGCCTGAGAAACTCCATCAGTGGTCATTCATTGGCTCAAAGGAATTGTATAGTTTTGGTTTAGATTGGGATTTAGGTTTCCAAGTTTTATTTTGAGATAAGGGAAACCTCTGATGAAATATGAAAGAGCATACAATTCTATGAGAAATTAAAAGTTTATTTGATGAAGATTGGCTTTGAAATGGCTGAGATATCCAGAAATAAAGATATCAAAAAGAAAAGGAAAGATGAGACCCTTCTTATATTAGTCCCATAGTTTGTTTTTGGATATCGCATCCGCTTTAAAACTGATTTTCATAAAACAATAAAATTTAATTCCTCCCAGAAATGTATATGCTCTTTAATATTTCATGTAAAATGGTTTCTAATCATCTGGTGAAAAGTCGAAATCTGACTCACCATCTCAAACAAAACGATACCATATCCCTTTAAAATGCCCTCGCAAATAACCCGATGTTTATACGATCAAAGCCGAATTTCAACATTTTCTTTATCATGTGTCCATCTTTTTTTTAATGTCGGGACAACACGATGCCTGCATTATAGCCAGTCCATGCAAAATAGACGCGATGTAAGTGAATACGAACTTACATGAGTCAAATACGATTGTATCTCTGCCCCCCCCTCCCCCCCCCCCCCGAAAAAAAGGAAAAAAAAAAAGAAGAAAGTAAGCCAGGGAGGTCATGGAGGTGGAAAGTTCCATGTCAAATAACAAACTTCTTGGGAATTTCCAAGCGGATTGCGACAGAGGGATGATAACGGGGAATTCCCAATACCAGTCAAGACAAACTAAGATATAGGGCTTAGACAGACGTCCCCCTCCCCCCCCCCCCCAAAAAAAAAGGAGTGCAATACCAATATCATAATGATTTATTGCAAGAATAACGCGGGGTAGCTGCTCAATACAAAATGAAAAAAAAAAAAACGATCAAAGTAAAAATAAAACAAACTTGGTTGTCATAGCAAGAGACACTTTGCTCCGCCCACAGTGGCACATGACAAAAGGTGGTGGTGGAGCTACTCAGTGAGGGGTGCGCATTACATCGTTTTCAGTGATCTGAACTGCGTTGACATAATAATTATTATTGACACCTGAGGTCAATAGGTCGAAGATCAAAGGTTGCAAAATCGAGTGCGCCAAGCTGTGTCGATTGCAACATAGGTGGTACCAGGGGAGGAGGAAGTTTCTCTCTCATTCTGTTGACAGTTAGCTAAACTCTCGATTTCCAATGAGATGCCGTTATCCTCTTAAAGGGGATGGCTAGTAACTGATCAGTGGGAATCAGTGGAAATGCTGGAATATGATTGTTCCAATCCTTATGGGATTCATTCAAGAGTTCATTGTATATCTATTGTTGTGTGAAAATGATTTGCTTCAGAACGGTCTCATATTCAAGTAATGTGCAGATTAATGCTCCGTCACTGACCAGGGACGCTAACCTGGAAGCATTAAACTGCACATTACTCGAATATGAGACCATTCTGAAGCAAATCATTTTCACACAACAATAGATATACAATTAACTCTTGAATGAATCCCATAAGGATTGGAACAATCATCTCCCAGCATTTCCACTGATTCCCACTGATCAGTTACTAGCCTTCCCCTTTAAAGTCGAGATAGAGCGTGGCATTATGTTACATCGCAGAGAATTTCCACTCTCAGCGAGACTGTACAAAGTTAATGGCGATGACTTTTCCGTCTCTGACATTGCCTCAGGACAGAAATCATATAAAAAAAGCTTACATGGAGGCTCATTTTTATACGTATATATATCAAAGAAAATTAAAGTTATTGTCTATACTCGAAGCAAGAAAATGCGCTGCAGTGTTGGTTTTTAGACACTTAAAGGGGATTGCAAGTTACTGATCAGTGGGAATGCTGGGGGATGATTGTTCCAATTTTTGTGGGATGCATTCAAGAGTACTTTATATATCTATTGTTGTGTGAAAATTATTTGCTTCAGAACGGTCTCATGTTCAAGTAATGTGCAGTTTAATGCCCCGTCACTGTACAGGCATACTAGCCTGGAACCATTAAACTGCACATTACTTGAATATGAGACCATTCCGAAGCAAATGTTTTTTTACACAACAATAGATAATTACATAATGTACTCTTGAATGAATCCCTCAAGAATTGGATTAATCAGCCCCCAGCATTCCCATTGATTCCCACTGGTCAATGATAACTAGTCATCCCCTTTATGTTCTCAAATGATAGCAGGTTTAGCCTTCCTCTCAGCAGCAGCAGCTGTCCTTTTTTCCCCCTGCAAGAAAAAAAAAAAGTACACTGTAGCCTATGTGTCCTCGAGAGACAGCGAGAGAGGGAAATGGAGGGATATAAGAGGAGAGATATTGGTATTGTTTACAGAGAGGAGAGAGAGAGAGGGATTTAAAGAGGGTACATAGCTGGTGATCGTAGACCGCATGTGTACAATGTATCCATAGGACAGGTGTATTGAGCAAGTATACTGTGGTGGTGTATACACACAGTGATGATACACACTCGCACCGGGACTGGCTGAGGAGCATTTCTGAAAGTAAAAACGGCTGAAAAGAGAACAAAAAGCAACGAGAGGATACTCGGATCACTAAATGATCACCGCGCCCTTCCATCACGTATCGTTGACCGCACCGAACTCCAAATAGCGACATTTCACGTCATCTCGGAAAGTCGAGAGTTTCCCTGACTGGTTGATATCACCTTATGAACAAACTCACATATTCTAGATAGATGTTAAAAATGATGACAGTATCAATAAAAATAACGAAATATGATTAATATCTTAATCATGGTTATAATCATAATCATAATAGTAAATATTTTTATAATTATAATCATAATTGTAATAATTATAATTATAATCATAATGCTTATACAGAAAGTAATGATGAACACGACGTTGACAATGATAATTATAATGATAATACAATTACAGTCATGAAATAAATTATCATGGTAACGAAAAAAAAAAGGTAATATTACTGACATTGATTACTGTAATAATATCTGCATACAATGTTGCAGTAATAATGCTATTGTCTAGTATACTTGGGGAAGTATCTTAAGTGTGGCAAGTTCTATTAGAGACATCTGCCTGTTACTGATTTCTAGCTTTATCGTTTTAGAAGTTTTGTCGCCAATATGATATAGAGAGAGCCTAAACTGAAGTGATTTTAAAAGATCCATCACAGTCGATAAAATATAATTGTATTACAAAGCTATCGTTCAAAAATGAGAGGCGCTTATATTAAAAGCACGAGATAAGGATAACCAAAGTTGAGGATGAACATAACTTGATGAATACTAATAACTATCCTATAGCGTATCTCTCTGCATTATGTGCACAAATAAGATTTCTACTAATGAGTGTTCAGTTATTTAGTTCAACATCAGAAATGGATAAGAGTTCTCCACTGAGAGCCCTCTACATGTGGCAATAACTGAAGGGAATCCCAATTTCATCTTGTGCGAATGACGTATAGTGCGGCATTAGGTGACAAGGCACACCATTAAATTCCTCGCATCACATTGAAGAAAGGGGGTTTCATAGGGGCCATCCCACGAGACCGACATTCACGAGTCATACAGCTCAGGAGTCAAACAGCCCATGAGTTCGACACTACGCACAAAAGGCTCATGAGAACGACACTAAGCAAACACAGCCCACGAGATCGACACTAAGCAATGAAGGCTCACGAGACCGACATTAAGCAGAGAAAGCCCACGAGACCAACAATAGGCAAAGGAAGCCCACGATACCGACAGGATAAACAGCGCCATCTACATGTCAATTACCTGCACAGGGTGTTCCATGAACGGAAAAATAACATACTGGCGGGTGCAATCGTCGCGCTTTCAAGTTAAAGATGGTAATATGAACGACATCAAATAATGTACTTCTACATTTTTCTAGGGGGCAGGTCTGTCAGGGAGCGACATTATTATCAATTAGAAAAATAAAATTGTATTCTTCATGCCCCCCAAAAAACAAACAAACAAACAAACAAACAAACAAACAAAGAAACCACAAATGAATTAATAAAAGAGGACGAGAACAACGTACGGATTAATTTTACAGCTTTGATAATGCCATTGTGCTATTTTTAAAGTGGGTTTGCACTGGAAAGAAACATGTCTAGCGCCATCATAAAGCTCATTTTTCTCTGTGGTGCCCAGCATTTCTCCCATAATACCTAACGGCGTGCAGCAATTACGCCGTTCGCGAATATTTTTTTTTCGTACAGGGAAACGCTACAGCACATAAATTATTCTTAAGTTTAGCTGAAATTTTGAAGTGCGCAAGCGCATGGACTTGGCCAACTTTTACACAATGAACGGACTCGACTCGCACAGCCCTACTTTCTGTGTACACATGCAGCGAGCTACCTATTACTACTAGTAGTAGTTAGTACCTGTGTATGGGTGTGTGTGTGTGTGTGTTTGTTGTGCATGTACATACGTTCGAGCGTAAGCATGTCACTGCACTCACGTGGTTCGTCCGATCAATGAACAAAATGCAGAAAAATAACTGTCGCTTGCGATAGTTCTACATAGGATGTACAACACACATCACATTGCACACACAGTAGTCATATCACCTTGTACGTCTGATACAATCACGCCGACATATCACCTACTTCTAATCAACTAATCAGTTTGAACACACAGAACTAGACTCTACTGAGGTTCGGTCTACTATTATTACATGTTTACATCATGTTTACATGTGGATTTGTAATGATCTTATCGTTGTAATTCGAAAGTGCACTCGAGATGCTCGAGACACCATGTTCACTGGCAGCACTGAAAAGTCGATTGTGAATACACGTCCGCTTCATAAATCATAGCCATGCAAGCAGTAGTGGTACGGAGTATACCTACTGTGGTAGCGGTGTAAGTTACGAACACTAGGCCTATAGCACCCTATCCACAAAAAAGGTGGTGCAAAAAATTTTGAAAGAGCTCTTATTTGGCCATTTATGCATGAACGAATAGTGGTAACGTGGCATCAATTCCACAAGCCTATGGCTGTATAAGTTGTGACTTGTAATGTACGTTGTACATTTCACGTCAACTACGCATGTACCTGCTCTCCTACAACGGCGTAGCCAGGAATTGATCTTAGGGGGGGGGGGGGGCGGTTAGTCTGCGAGGGAGCGAAGCGACCGAGCCCGAGCGAGCGGAGCGAGCGAGGGGGGGGGGGGGTGTCCCCCCTCCCAAGGTAAGAACTTTTTGCATTTTGATGTTGCAAATGGTGCAATTTGATGCATGTTTTTGCGTGTTTTAACGAGTTGAAACAGTCCCACTTGTTTAAGGTTGCAGTATATTTTAGTGTAGATTATTATTGAACAATTTGCCTATAAAATGGTATAATTTAAATACACTTCTTGTATTAATTCTTTTCACTGAATATCATGAACGAGACTGAACCCGAGCGAGCGGAGCGAGCGTGGGGGAAGGGGAGGGTGTGGGAGGGGGGTGTCCCCCCTCCCACGGTGAGAACTTTTTGCATTTTGATGTTGCAAATGGTGCAATTTGATGCATGTTTTTGCGTGTTTTAACGAGTTGAAACAGTCCCGCTTGTTTAAGGTTGCAGTATTATTTTAGTGTAGATTATTATTGAACAATTTGCATATAAAAATGGTATAATTTAAATACACTTCTTGTATTAATTCTTTTCACTGAATGTCATGAACGAGACTGAACCCGAGCGAGCGGAGCGAGCGAGGGGGGAGGGGAGGGTGTGGGAGGGGGGTGTCCCCCCTCCCACGGTGAGAACTTTTTGCATTTTGATGTTGCAAATGGTGCAATTTGATGCATGTTTTTGCGCGTTTTATCGACGTGAAACAGTCCCACTTGTTTAAGGTCGCAGTATATTTTGATGTAGATTATTATTGAACAATTTGCCTATAAAATGGTATAATTTAAATAGGCCCTTAATAAAAATATACTAAGTCTATAGTGGGTAACAATTAAGCAATGGAAGGGTGGCATGATACCTCTCCCATATTCAAGGGAGCCCTTTTTTTTTTTTTTTAGTTTTAAGCTTTTAGAACTGAAATTCAACAAGCTGGCGCTCACTTTTGTTGGAATATCTGGAAATTTGTCAATCAGAAGAGAAGTGTAGCAAGTCTATGGAAAGAGATTCTGTATAATTTTCTGATTGCAGTTAAACGTTTTGGTGCACACATTTTGTGCAATTTGATGCATGTTTTTGCGTGTTTTAACGAGTTGAAACAGTCCCACTTGTTTAAGGTTGCAGTATATTTTAGTGTAGATTATTATTGAACAATTTGCCTATAAACTGGAATAATTTAAATACACTTCTTGTATTAATTCTTTTCACTGAATATCATGAACGAGACTGAACCCGAGCGAGCGGAGCGAGCGTGGGGGAAGGGGAGGGTGTGGGAGGGGGTGTCCCCCCTCCCACGGTGAGAACTTTTTGCATTTTGATGTTGCAAATGGTGCAATTTGATGCATGTTTTTGCGTGTTTTAACGAGTTGAAACAGTCCCACTTGCTTAAGGTTGCAGTATTATTTTAGTGTAGATTATTATTGAACAATTTGCCTATAAAAATGGTGTCATTTAAATAATCTTCTTGTATTCATTCTTGCACTGAATATCATGAACGCTGTCTGTTCAGCAATCAAACAGAAAAAAACATGAAGACGTGGGTGTAGATAAGGGCATATCCCCTCCCACACACGAAGGTGATTTTGCATTTTCAGATCTGAAATTCAGTGATCTGGTGCAAATTTTTGGTGCAATACTTTTTCACCGAAGTGTTAAAATCACGGAATTCAGCTCTTATTCCGAATGTGCATCATCTGTGTGTATGTACATGTACAAAGTCTAGTGAGGTAGAGCTTAGGGGAAGGGGTTTCCCCCTCCCGCTCGTAGAGCTTTTGCGTTTTTAGAATTGAAATAAAGCGATCTGAAGCACACTTTTTTTGTGGAAAATTCGGAAATTGTCATTCCCAAAAATATACTAAGTCTATAGTGGGTAACAATTAAGCAATGGAAGGGTGGCATGATACCTCTCCCATATTCAAGGGAGCCCTTTTTTTTTTTTAGTTTTAAGCTTTTAGAACTGAAATTCAACAAGCTGGCGCTCACTTTTGTTGGAATATCTGGAAATTTGTCAATCAGAAGAGAAGTGTAGCAAGTCTATGGAAAGAGATTCTGTATAATTTTCTGATTGCAGTTAAACGTTTTGGTGCACACATTTTGTGTCATATTTGGAAAACTGTTTATGTTCAAAGTGTAGCCACAGTCTACTTCTATGCATGGGGGGAGGGGGCGGGGAGGGGCGGGCGAGCAGGGAGAAGGCGTGGGCGAGTGTTATCTCCACCCTTCCCGTACGATGGTGCTTTTGCCTTTTTAAGGTTGAAATTGAGATATCTCGTATACGCATATTTGATGAAATATTTGGGAAATCATAAAAAAAATGATGGGGGGGGGGGAACTGAGAGAGGAAAGGGTCGATTAAAAGGGGATATTACCCCTGTACATGAGGGAACTTTGAGTTTTCGGAATATAAGTGATAAGTCTTGTGCACTCAGAATTATTCATAATTTTTTTGTAAATCTAAAAAGTGTACTAAGCTAAGGAAAGAGGCAGAGAGGGGGAGGGTTTGGGAGGGGATACCCCCTCCCAAGCACGAGAGATTTTGCATATTTTGAATGGAAATTCAACGGTCTGGTGCACACTTTGAGTGAAATATTCAAAAAATATGATCTCATTTGATGAAAGGTTGCAAAGGAGACCCGCTTCATGTGCATGCATAGTATACACGCATTTTTTTTTTCCGCCTCCCAAATCCCCGGTCCAAATCTTAGGGGGGGGGGGGGGGGGCGACCGCCCCCATCGCCCCCCCTGGCTACGCCGGTGCTCTCCTATCCACGCGGGGCTACCCTTGCTGACAATCACGATGCTCTCATCTAGCTGCCCGCATATTTCCAGCGGGGTTACGTAGGGCGCTCATGAACTGCGAATCGAATGCAATGTAAACTGAATAGCGAACACGTACGTACGCACACAGTGATCACATGTGATCATGTATGTAAATGATGTACAGTATGCGAGTCCTTTCATCCTGTACAAATAAATTGGCCAAGCCATAGAAATCTACGCAGTCCACGCGCTTGCGCACCTCAAACTTTCAGCTAAACTTATGAATAATTCATGGACTGTAGCGTTTCCAAGTACGAAAAAAATATTCGCAACCCGTTCCATACTGAATTCTGATATCCCCATAGACTTAACACACAGATCACCAAGTTCCCGTAAACGTAGGGGATGGCCTAGCAGCGCAGCGGCTCGCTTCGATTCCGCATTTAAAGACCTAATAAAATGCTTGCAAAATGTTTTAATATGCAAAAGAAATGTAAAATATATGTCATGATTATCAATGTAAATATGTTGTCAGTGTCGTTCCGGTTTTTATCGCTTCTAGAAACTCCCCGAAATATCACATTTTTGGAGGGCCCCGTTGCAGCTTTTGCGAAAAAGATAGTCACGTGACCAACACCCCTGATAGGCCATGGGGTGAAGCTGAAAAAGAGGCTTAGAAAATGGGTTTCGTTCCAGCAACACTGGCACTACTTTCTGAATGCAGAAATGTGATGTTTTGTACATCCTAAATATACAGTAAAAAGTTCTCCTCGAAATATCCTGCAGTTTTTGCGAAAATCCATATTTTATAAACTGCGACCAGCAGCCCAATACACATATCGTGATGGGGCTGCGGATTGTAGCATTTAGGATCATGACAGGGTAGTATCGCGGACAAACGTCAACCTTAACTCGAACAAAAATTTTTCAATTTGAAGACCTACAAGTAAGGTTGAAGTATTGACAACAGGGTTCGTGCAAGGTTTGGTTCTAAAAATAGTCATTTTCTGTTCGAATTGATGACTTAATATGACTAGGTCGAGAAGAATCTGGGAGAGCTACGCTGAATTGACGGTCAGCGCAGGCGCACACATCACTGCGCACAAATTTCGAATCCATTGACTGGATATGATGTCTGTGTGCGCATGCGCTGGCCGTCAGTTCAGTGTAGCTCTCCCAGTTTCCTCTCGACCGAGTCACATTTAGTCATCAATTTGAACAGAAAGGAACTATTTGCAGAAGCAAACCTTGCACGAACTCTGTTATCAATACTTCAAATTTGTTAATAAGTCTTCAAATTAAAGGTTTTTCCGATTTTAAGTTGATATTTGTCCGCAGTAAAATATTCGTCATGATCCTGTATGCTACAGTTCACAACCCCATGACGCTATGCGTATGGGGCTGCTGGCCGCAGTTATGCGTATGGGGCTGCTAGCCGCAGTATAGTTCCCATAGTGTTTCTAAGCTGAAATACATATGCACATTTGTAAAGCACTGCTTTTAGCCACATAGTACCTAGAAAAAAAGTGAAGTTTTGGTTTAATAGTTGCATTATATCTCATGTTTCAGCTTTTATTGAGGTCCATGGGAGGACAAGAGCAAAGTGGTTCGAGACCATAATGAGAGAGCTAGAGCACTGACTAACCGTCAGAGGTCAAGGCAAATGCCTTATATTCTGTTCAACGACATGTTATTAATCAAATGACTAATCATTCAAGGCAAAAAAAAAAAAAAAAAATCAGAGCGTTTGTTTGTGTGTGTGTCCGTGTGCATGTGGGAGAATCTTATTGTACACACACACACACACACACACACCCTCACATGCACACACACATATGCACACACATAGTTATGAAGATACCCAAGTGTATTACAATATTTTTCTACATGCATTGGCCATTTATCACATCAGCATCATAAAAAAGATTATCATAAACATGAACACACACAATGATATAATACATGTATTGATAAGTGCATTACACATACACAGGTGCATAAAAACGCTGACATATTATATACACTCACACGCACATACAAACTTATTTACACACATGAGACATTACTAGTAAACAGATCATATTGTTTATCAGTAAACATGTTTTTCTTTTCTTCTTCTTCTTCTTCTTCTTAAGAAGCTTTAATATTAGATCACATAGCAATCACGTTGTTCATGAAATATTACAGTACTTTAGAAAATTTAATCTTCATATAATTTCCTGAAGTTTTCATTGCTATCATTAGGTTAGTGGGACACTACCTCCTTTCATGTAAGATAGCTCAAAATGATAATCAGTCAAATTTTCTAGTTTTAATAAATTTCCTGGAACATTCCATGGTCCAAATATCCTTGAAAGGGTGTAAAAGTTTTGAAAAAATGCCAATATATAAAATAAAGGCAATATCATAGTTTACCCATTCATGAGTGAAAACTGCTGGATTCTGTATTGGAGGCAATGCGTACCTGAAAATCTTGGAGAGAATAAATATATAAAACAGGTTTGGCATTAAAAATTATGATAACATTGCAATTAACTTCCAATATCAGAGAATCTGTGCAAACCTGACTCAACTTATGCACAATTTTCATTTGGCTGGTATTAGTTTTAGCAAACTGATTTTGTACTCACACCTACATTGTACTGACCTTTCTACATGAACATTCTGTTTCAGTATTAATAATAGTTACACATTTTTTCCCCCAGAGTGGGAGAAACAAATTTTAATCGTAGTCATTCAGTTTTATGAAAAAAACCACTTAGGAAAACATCTTTGTTCTTAGAATAATTCAACCCTAATCAAATCATAATAGTGGGCAGAAATGTTTGCTAAAGGGCGAACAATCACATACTGAGGCAAGGAGTCAAAACATGTTGCATAAACATTGGCATTCAAAATACAGGAAGCGCAATCTGTATTACAAAGACATTTTATCATGCACAACTTTGGTAAGATATTTTATCATGCACAACTTTGGTAAGATGTCAATTCTTGAACATTAATCCCATTGACCAAAGCATTGGTGCATATACAGTACATTCTGTTGTTTCTGAACTTTGCACTGAAGTTCTTTGTGTATGTGTGTGAATGTTTCAGTGGTGTATATTGCTCCATTTTATCAAGGACAACTTATAGTAACATGATAATGTTTTCATGCGTCAATATTAATCATATTGACCTATTTCCCTTGGCAAGTAATGAGCAGGTTGACTCTGTTGCAAATGATGCATTTTACAGGCAACACAGCAGAACCTGAAGAGCTTCCAGAAGAAAATCTTGATCTTGATGTGAGCGTCTTAGGGGAGGAAACAGATGCTTCTGCTGACGGACCAGGCTCCTCCTTCAGCTTTCGTTTCCTAGCGAGATTCAGGCGTTTGCTATCTATTTACCTCTTGTAGCACGTTTCATGGAATCCTATTTAATACAATGGAGAAATGAACAGCAATGATTAGCCGTTGGATTTTGTTAGGGGGAAAAAAAGGCTAAACGCTAGGGGGAGGGGTTGAACATTACACTCAATATATCATTAAATGTACGGTCGTAGACTATTGACTGCCAATATTTGAATCTTGTAATTACCAATACGCCCTAGTATTATGCCAGGTACACCTCATGAT
Source organism: Diadema setosum (assembly GCA_033980235.1). Classification (NCBI taxonomy): domain Eukaryota; kingdom Metazoa; phylum Echinodermata; class Echinoidea; order Diadematoida; family Diadematidae; genus Diadema; species Diadema setosum. The sequence goes on from CM067075.1 coordinate 19,679,841, forward strand.
CATTGTCATCATCTTACTTCAACTTGTACTTGCAGTGCAATTACTGATTTTAAATGACATCTACAGCTTTCAGCACCTGATCACATATCAATTATCATAATTATGAATACAACTGCATGCCTTATCATCATTAATACTAGTACATTACTAGTAATCCTTGGCCTTTCACTATCACCACCACCCACTGCTTTATAATTTGGCACAACATAATGGTAATCTTATGTTTTAGGGAGTTTGTTGAAATTATGTTATTGTTATTGTTGGTTTTTTAGACCTATTTATATCAAATATTAATAAGTTAATTTAATGAGATGCTAAATGTGTGTTTTGAGGGGGGATTCGCCAATTTCGGGGTGAGAGAGACAGGATGGATTTTTAATATTTATACTCCATGGCCATGATTATGAAAATATAAATTTACATGCAGTTTAGACCTTTTTCAATCCAGTCATGTGTGTCAAGATTTTTACAAAACAATATCACTGATCAGCTACATCAACCTAACCTGGGCTGTACATAGAACAACATGTAAAATTCATCTAGTTAGGCTACATTGATAACGGCGCTATGCCATGCCAATTGGTGAAATTCAAGATAATTTATCTAAAATGTAACAGACACGCTACTAAACGGCTAAGCTACAGCATCAGCGGAATATATTTATACACAAGCAACGTTCATAACATACTAGTAGCTAACGTTGTACTTGTACAGTCATCATGCATGGTCATTAACATTACGCATAGCCATATATGAGACTGCACTGCAGTGTCGACTGCTACGACTGTACGCACGTAAAAAACTAACTTAAAATTATCCTATGTAGGTTGCAGTCAGTCCCCCTGAGCAGATGAATCACTTCGTTCTGGTCTGCGATTTCACGGTCTCCCCCACTCAATTTGATCCACTCTTTGGCACACAAAATAGGTTTCGTCTATCTTAGGTTTGTCATAGCCGTGAAATTTTCAAACTTCATCGATGTTACATGCATAATAACGCAGAGCAGACGACGTAGACGCGTCGACAGGCTCACAGGGGGCGGCCATTTTGACTCGTAAACAATAATTCTCGATTCGGATTGGATAACATACATCACATGATCGTTCGCGAATGAATATCGTACACGGCAAAGTGTACATATTCAGCTCCCCAGTGACAAAAAAGTTCACTGTTTCCCCCTAAATTACCAAAATACTGCAGGAGGGTTTGTGTCGAACTTTTTCCTGTAGCCTTTTTGGTTATTTGTTTACACGTAGCTGTGGAGATATTTTAGTGCCGCAGTTGTCGGAACGAAACAAGCGCAAAAAACCAGCTCACCCCATGGCCTATGAACCGATTGATGACGTATAAGCACGGAGTTGTGCTCAGTTAGCAGACGCCGCTCAGCACAAGCACTCAGATTTCTAGCTTGGTACACGCGCGTACACGATAGCTAGCCCGGCCAGGCCCGGGCCCCGCGGGATGTGCGCTCCCGGTCGACACACTGATGTCGACATGTACGCATTACCACGTACACTATCACTAAGTTAATAGCTTGCACAGATACCTGATACCTCGAGCATAATGTCTTCCCCTATATGGGTAAACTTCGACATTGATGATGATGATGAAGACTGCAGCTCTGACGATAGCGGAGAGGAAGAGGAGGCACATGAAGTTGAAGGGGAAGATGGGGAGGGAGAGGCAGCCGATGAACCAGAACGTTTATATCGTGGGGCTGCACCTTACCGATATGAACCAGCTGCATCTCCCCCGCTGCCAGTGCAAGAGCGTATGAACATGGCACCAAGCCCGAGAATAGACCTCACGGAAACGATCGCCTGGGAAATACAGAGTGGTATGTCTGGTATGCCCCTATATTTAACGTTAGAAAGGATATACAATGTACTGTATTCTACATGATTGACATTGTAAGTTGTAACTGTCTAGTAAGTAGATTAGAAGAACAGGCCCAGCTCGCTCACAAAGTGAGCGGCTACTCCGGCCGCAGCAAGCAAGCGGGAGCGTCCCGGCCGTGGCCTGGCCCGTCGGCCGGCGCTTACAACTTACAAGTTAAACTACCAGTAGTAGTCTAGTAGTAGATCTAGTAGCAGTCTACTAGTAGTTATAGTAGTCTACTAGTAGTAGTAGTCTACTAGCACTACTACTAGTAGTAGTAGTACTATTACCACTACGGCACGAGGTCTAGTAGACTAGTAAGTAGTATAGTAAGGGTACTAGGTCTCGCGCAGGGACGTAATGATCGCGCATAGCGTAACTGCGTATAGCAAGCATTAATACGCGTAAGACTAAGCGCAAAATTTGCCGATACGCCCATGGAATAAACATACCTGACAACCGCTAAAAATGAGAAGGAAGCAGGTACGAAATTTAGATTTCAAACAAATTTTTCACTAAATTTCCAATTTTTTGGAACAAATTTTTCACTAAATTTCCAATTTTTTACGTTATAATTTACCTACCTTAGCTTCAAATCTTTTTTTAAGGATGTTGTAGCCTAGACGTGTCGTCTCGCTTGTCTCGTTCGTATGATCGTAGCCGATAGAATTCGTAATTTGTTCGATCGATCGTTGATAATATTCTACGAAAGCCGAAGCACGCTACAGCCGCAGAGAGGGGCAGACACTTTCACGCATGAAACTACATAGGGCAGCTGCGCGATCTTAACATACCCTGAGAAGGTGAACGCATAAAAAAAAGTCCGACATACAAACGGCGACAGCGCACTACTCCGTCATCGTATCATCAGGAGATTCTGGGAGGTGATTTTTCTGCATTTTCGTGATATTCATTGAGAAATTCAGGTACGATTATGGAATAACTTCTATTATAAGAGCATTTCAAATTTTCGTGCGCGATATCTAGACATCTCAACCATAATAGCAGAATCTTTGGTAGTAGTACAGAGGCTACAGTCTAACGCCTAACGGTTAGGGGGATATGTTGTTACAGGGTGGGTCGTGGCTAAAAAAGAAAGAAAAAAAAAAAGGCCTAACCAGTTTCCCATAGTCAGTTTCTGCAATATGATCAGTAATTTAGATGCGTCATTTTCTAAGAAAAACGATACCAAGAATGATCGTCAATTTTGGTCGAGTAGTTTTTGTTTTATGCTTAACTATACACAGCCCAGTCGCTGTACATGGTACGTCGCGACAGGGCTGTACGCGCGCGACCACCAACCACTAGGAGAGCGACGTAATCGTATTACGATAGCTTTGAATTTTGATACTTAACATCATTTTTGTCACCTCAAACTCAACGAGTATACTTTTCAATATTTACTCTACATCTGATGCTATCAGTATTCAAATGTACGCAATGAAACTTACCGAAATTGATCATCATATCCAGCATGTCCACACGGTACACAATCTTTCACGCCAGGCCTAACTATTAGGGAGCTTTAGATTTTAGACGCGCGGACGTTCAAAGGGAAAAAAACATGGTCTGAGCGTGCGCAGTAGCACACGTCAAGCTACTGCGCACGCTCAGACCATGTTTTTTTCCCTTTGAACGTCCGCGCGTCTAAAATCTAAAGCTCCCTACTGACCGATTCTGTGACGCGCTATGTGTATTTTTGGCATGGGCAGCGCCATTACTGCGGTGTATCATCCGACCCCCCCCCCCCCCTCCTCTCTCCCCACCCCTCTACGCGCACGGAATGAAAAACTGATGCATGGTTGCTTTAGCCAATGGGCATCTCGTACTGAGTGCGCGAATGCTTGCTTAGTGCGCGAACCTTTGTTACAAGTGCGCGACAAACATGTTGCCCGTGGGGTGGGGGAGAGCAGGGGGGGTTGGCTGAGACACCGCAATTTGAGCTCATGGCTGCGCCCAGTGCCTTAAAATGTCTGCTGCCCTCAACGAACCCGAATCGGTCAATAACCAGCCCAGTCGCTGTACTGGACTACATGGTACGTCGCGACGTACCATTACAGCGACTGGTATGGGCTGTGTATGGTTAGGCCTGGCGTGAAAGATTGTGTACCGTGTGGACATGCTGGATATGATGATCAATTTCGGTAAGTTTCATTGCGTACATTTGAATACTGATAGCATCAGATGTAGAGTAAATATTGAAAAGTATACTCGTTGAGTTTGAGGTGACAAAAATGATGTTAAGTATCAAAATTCAAAGCTATCGTAATACGATTACGTCGCTCTCCTAGTGGTTGGTGGTCGCGCGCGTACAGCCCTGTCGCGACGTACCATGTACAGCGACAGGGCTGTGTATAGTTATTTTATGCCAAGAATCATACTGTGGAAGGAAGCCCAAACGCCGTGCTTATCTACCGTATACCGATGAATGCCACGGAGGGGCTAGAATTGGATTCACGAGTAGGTCTAGGCCTATAAAGCAGACGAGTCGCCGTAGTATTACAGACACGCAGTGGTGGTGGGGCTATCGTGAAATAGGCCCCACCGCAGTGCGCGTGCACCGTACCCGTGCGTTTATAGCTAGCAAGGGTAGGTCCTCCTAGGGTTTAGGGTTAGGTAGGGTTGTATTTTTGCAGAGACTCCAACTCTCCCGTTTTCGACGGGAGATCTCCCGCCGAAAACCCATTTTTGCAAAATCTCCCGTTCTTCCGCTTGAGATTTAATTTCTCCCGCCCTGGCTCTGTGTCTCCCGTTGGAAAGGATTTCTTACTTATTACTATCGTATGTTGAAAAAAAAATAAGCCTTAGATAGCACCAGAGAGCTAGAACCCTAGGAACTTCGCGCTTCGCACGCATCAACTTAGAGTCTCCCGTTTGCTGGGGGTTTCGGGCGAGAGAATCTCCAGATCAGAAGGTGCTTGGGGTTGGAGTCTCTGTTTATGGTTAAATTGGCCGTTAAATTAGTCGAGCCGAGGGCCATATTATGAAGTCATTTTCGCCGCATTCACGAGTATTCACTGTGGAAGGCAGCCCCACCGCCGTGCTTACCTAACGAGATGAACGCCACACGGTGGGGCTGAAACAGGCAAGTCGCTACGTAGTTTTACTATTAGTACAGACACTCAGTGGTGGGGCCTATTTCACGAGTTTGCCGAAAATAATGGATATCCAAGCGTACCACAGTTGTAATCTGTATTATTGGCAGCATTAAATCCGATACAGTTCATTAAATATTCTTTTGTCTAAAGGCTTAGCCAATGACAATGCAGCGCAGCACCTGCTATGCGCTCGCTAGCTCGCTCCCCCGCCAGCGCTAGCCAATGCAGCCGCCACTAGCGAGCCGCCGGCCGGCTGTCGTCGCTGCGTTGCGCTAGCATAGCCTTGCCAGCTCGCTGGCTACGGCTAGACCGGTCGTGAACGACTCCGTTCTTAGACGTCATCACAATTTAGAAGTGATAGTGCGCCGCATGCGGTAAAAGTATAGCAAGTTTTCCAAAACCGAGGAAATTGCATCCATTATGTTAACAAATATAGAACAAAATTCAGAACAGTAAAAAACCCCGCACAACCATAGAATTACTTAGAATTTAACATTTAATATTATTACATCATTGAGAAAAAAAATGCCTAAACCATTTTATTAGGTCTTTAATCTTGCGCAGTCCAGTGCATATGTACGTGTATAATACCACGTACCATAGTACCATGGTACGTACCATCATACGTTGTCACTTATCACTTCGCGATCTGTTCGGTGCTTTCAAACACTGTCTTCAACACTCAGATCGTTTATTCTGATCGTTGTGTCGAACTTCAATCTGCGATTATGTCGCGGACACGACTTGGTAAATTTGTTCAAATTTGTTCAATTTTATTTCATATTTCCATTTTCTCAATGATGACATTACAAAATTATTGACAAAACAAGAGTACAAAATATATACAATCATGTCTTTTGATTGTAGAAGAAAAAGAAAATATACTTGACACAAATGTACATGGTCACATCGTATGAAAATGTCACTAGTAAGTATAAGAAATATGATGGGGCCTACATAAAAGCTTTAAAGCTTGTAAAACTGTAGGTTCCCGAGTTCATAGGCATATAATTTTACACGGGGAACGGATTTGTTTGTCTTGACCAACTAAAATTACACCAGTACAAAAAATCGATGAGTAATAAACTAATGAACCACATAGATATCGCATAAACCAGACTGCAAACAAATCTCGCAGTGTTTGAATAATAATAATGCTATATTATAAGATGTATCGGTACCATGAAATCACTTGAATAACTTGGTGCTGAGGACAAGGACAAAAGACTGGGAGCATAAAAAGGTTGCTAAAGGCTTGGTAGTGTGTATCCACTGAGTAATAACTGTTTTAATTTGCGTTTGAAGGTGAATAAGGATAAGGAAGAAGTGATATCTAGAGGGAGATCATTCCAATATCTGGGTCCAGTAAATATTATAATTGTCTTCTTTGCAAAAATAGTGCGAGTACGGGGAAGGTGATAGGCGTCACTCTGGCGAGTGGGATAACAGTGGATAGAACGATTCCTTTTGAACATGTGGATAAGAACAGATGGTAATTCATTAGTTGTTAGTTTATACATAAAAATTCCGAGATTATAAGAAAATAAGTCTGAAATTTTCAGAATTCTGTTTTGATAGAAAAAACAATGGGTATGGGCAAAATATCCGGCGTGGTTTATGATTCTTATTGCACGCTTTTGAATACGGAGAAAGGAATCTAGTAATGAGTGAATTGCATTTCCCCACGCCAAAATTCCATAGGAAGTGTGGAGATATTAAACAAGAATATATACTCTGCAAAATATGAACAGGAAAGAAATGTTTGAGTTTATTCAAAATGCCAATATTTCTATACAAAATTTTACTTACAAAATTAACATGAGTTTTCCAGGATAATTCTTGGTCAATCCAAAGCCCTAAAAACTTTGTGTTATTAAGCTGCTTTAAAGGGGCATTCCGGACGATTTTCATAATTTCACATCATGTAGTACATAAATCAACAGCTTCATGTATAGATTTGTAGAATTTATTGTGGTTCTTGAGCAGAGAAACAGTACTTTCAAAAACCGTAAACAAATTACACTGAACAAAGATGATGACATAGGAGCCTCACATATCTCAGAAATGTAGCAGTGTCATTCCATTACAATACCGCATGCTTGCAAGCTCACCTGTGTGTAATCTATGCATGCCTTCTTCTTTTGTGCTGCTTCCTTGAGCCACATCTCATGCATTCTTATGGTGAGGCTGCCATGTCATCATCCTTGTTCATTGCAATTTGTTATAAACTTCGAAAACATTCTTATTTTTCATCCCAATCATTATAAATCCCGAAACTCTGTACCCAGTATAACTAATTTATATATGTTCAAATGTAAAAATTTGAAAATCATCCGGAGGTCTCCTTTAAACATAAATCATTTATTTTGATATCATATGGAACAACATTCAAAGAATTACTAAATACCATTTACACTCACTGCACTTCCGACATAAATACAAACCGAGAATGGCGTATGCATGTTCGTGGATTTATTGGAGAGTACAAGTTTACCAAAACAAAAAGTGCTTACCACATTACATTACATAGTTACTCATGATAACATGATAGGGTTGTACACTTTATAGACGAGAAAGTAAAAACATGATCATACCAATGCTTGTTATACACAAGTATACTTTCCGGTTTCAGGATTCGGTAATTTTACACCGACAAACAGAAATATTATCCAAGTAGTAAATGCTTTCAAACACGCCACTGCTATGTCTAACTCTGGAAGGACCCGGGTTTTCTCTCCGCAAATTTGTATTCATCTCATGACGAGCATCTGCACCGTGGAATACAACAACATATATATATATGGCAGTGCTCTCTGCGTACGGGCCACCTACAGACAAGCACCCCGGATCCCGCCTTGCCTCTTAGGCCCTTGTCGGAGGACTCCCTGCATGGTAATCCGAGAAGTATCCCCATCGAGTATAACTACAATGGACTTCTCTGATTGACAGGCGAGCCCACTCAACTCGGAACCCACAAGCGCGTACAGACCCATATACAAAAGCCCCCTGCATCAGAAAAGTGCTCGGCACTAGTCACAGGCGGGCGCGTCCGTGACCCGCCGGCTTTCCTCACGGTGCCTCTTGATGCATAAATGGCCACAATAACAATTGTTAATAAAACAAACATTCCGAAATACACCCTTCCCTACGAGTTTGACATAACAAGTGGAAAACATTTCATGTACTGTATAAACTACATCTGCGCAGAGGCCCAGAAATGAACAATTTCCGCCATACGGGCACAGCCCGCCGCCAATGCGCAGGAGAGTGGTACAGCGGTAAAAGGGGGGACGCAATAAAGATCCACATTACATATATTTTGTTGTTGTTACTTTGCTATACACAACGTTAATCTAGAAAGCACACATCGGAACAAGAGCTAGTTTACATCCTATAGTAAAGGCATTCTATGACTATCTCTAGCCCCAGAAAACATTACAAAACATTTACTACCAAACTTGGGAGTTATCGAACTCAAAACGATCTCATAGACTCCCTTATCAATCTAATGAACACCTTTCATTACCAACCTCACTTCCCGTGTCTATTATTATTATTATTTAACAACTTAGACATAGTTGCTATTGTTTAACAAAATTCTCAGTACATGCATCAATCAAACATTGTGGTAGGTATTGATGTGCCCACGTTATTGTGAGTGAAAAGGGGCAACAAAAACAAATCACTCCTAGCTCATTAAACAGTCGTTATAGGTTTTGCCAAAGTCAGAGTACATACCTGTACCAATAAAGATTTGTGGTACATCATTATTGGTGTGCCCACGTGAGTGCAAGAGGCAACTGACACATAAAAAAAGACAAAAACAAAACAATAGCAAACCACACCTAGCTCATATCACTATGTCTCATCAAGTTTCCAGCATTTGTAGATCTGTAAGATACCAACTTCGCAATATCGGCTTCATTAGAAAATATTTGAACCGATCTTCTACCGAAAAATTAGTCCATGCTTTGATATCCTCTAGGCTCGATTTTGGAAACTCTATCTTATTCAACTTATCACAAACTCAGCTCTCCATGCTACAGAGGCTTCAAAATGCGGCAGCACGCATCATTACACTATCCAAGAAGCACACTCACATCACCCCTATTTTGAGATCACTTCATTGGTTACCAGTCAAAGATCGCATTATTTTTAAGATTTTAATTCTGACTTTTCATTGCATTCAGGGCGCTGCTCCTCAGTATAACATTGACTTACTCCATAATTACATCCCTGCTAGATCTCTACGCTCAACCAACTCCGGTTCTCTGATAATTCCAAGATTCACTACAATATGGGGCACACGTGCCTTTAGCCATGGTGCTCCCACCCTATGGAATAACTTACCTTCAGCCGTAAAAAATTGTTCTTCATCAGACTCTTTTAAAAGCAGTCTAAAAACTCACTTGTTTAAAGCCTCAATTTGATTACTCATTACATGTATTTGATATTTGTATGTCTTTGTCTCCTTCACTTTCTCTTCCTTCCGCGCCTAGAGCACTCTGCAGAGTGAATTTGGCGCTATATAAATCATATCAATTATTAATTATTATCATATCAATTATCATGTCGGCTATCCCACTTCTGAGGTCTTTTAGAAATAGTGCTATGCCAACATCGGATAAGTGTATGCCGTCCTGTCTGTAAAGAGTGGCGTCATGATGTCGGATGGCTTGATGCGTAATAACAGGAGCCCCTGCTTGCAGACAACATGCGCGTGTTCGCTAGTTCATAGCAAGGCGAATCCTATCAGCCCGATTCTAGTGGGAATCCGCAAAACGGGCATATTTCCTCCTTGGCAGGATTTCCGACCAAACAATCATTGCTTCTGGAAGAAGTTGCTGCAATTTAAACATTGTCTCTGAGACCAACTCCATCCGTGCGTTCTTCGGAAAAATCCCCAATGTCTTTTGTACCCGCGTGGATGATGACGTGTGACAAGTTGCAGAAGTGCTGAGACGATAGAATCGATTCCAGCCTGCTATGAACCTGGCCGAGTCGAAGCCCCCTATATCCTCTCCATTGGACTGGAGCCCGCTGCCTCATTGCTTGGACTCCCTCTCGACTGGCGAATCTCCCGGCCCAGTCCGCTATGAGTCCCCAACTACCAGGATCATACGCCGGCCTCGCCTGCCTGCAAAACAAAGAAAACTATCACCCGGCAGCGTCTAGCTCAACCAAATATTTGCTCTATGTGCCCAAGCCTTTGTATATAGTAAAATTGTCCATACTTTTCGACATAATTCACAATTTCTAAGCTGGGTTAACCCTTTTAAAGTGGGTTAATCATACTTGAACTGGTCTATAATCTAACCTGTTAATTTACAAAAGTTTATGTGCTCAAACTGAATGTTATAGCGAGCAAGACCCTCGTTCCTCAGTATACCACAGTATATACCAACATAACAAAAACATATCCACTATTTTAGTAACTATAGCAACATGAAGCTACGAACATAACTGTCCCCAACATGTAAGGGACTATTCTGCCCCTACCAAATTTATGCGAATGTAACGTTTATGTGTATCTGTCACCCAGCGCCCCATCTGCTGGATTACCTGCGAGTCAAAACCCGCTACTGCTGCCGCCGTGGCAGCACCTATTCGGAATGAGTGGGAGGTGAAACGCGACTCTAGTGCGCCAGCCATAGCCGGGAAAACGGGCAGATCTAACGACGTCCATATACTAGAACAACTCTCTCGCCCGGGAACCGTGTCTCTCGGTATACACTGATGCGTACACAGTGAAGGCACTAGTTCACTGCTCTATGGTGGTAATTCGTGGGACTTTGCGCTGCGGCTGTAGTTGTAGTGCAGCACTAGCCCCGGAGACCGCGCCGCAAGGCGCGGTCCTGGCGGCTACCTCGCAGCTGAGCGGGAGAAAAATCACGAATAACTCATTGCCACATTCACGGCGACTTCACAAATAAAGCACGGCTAAATTTCCATCATAAACACAGTGACAATAAAAAATGAAATATGTATTACATTTTCGACTTGGTTCTTCTCACCCATTTATCTAGAAACTGCAAAATTTTCCACATTTTTCAGGAGTAATAAACGGCCTGCCCTAGTGCAACAGTCGATAGACTTGCTGCTATATCCATTAGTACGCATCTACGCATGCGTGAACAATGACGTCAACGTTACGGACGCTCAAGGAATGCACCATCGCACGGTGCATATAAGGTGAAATGAATATGCATCATGTAGCCAGCAATACAGCTGTCAATTCACTGCACTGCATGCACGCTGTGCGCATGTGCAAGTGATTGTGAGTTTTAGTGAGCATCGGTGAGCTGAAGATATTCGCCTTTTTTATAAGACAACATTTTCTGCATCATAAGCAATGAAATGCATCAGTCACCGAAATTAATCATTTAGGTTTAATCGACCCATGTAAGTAATCCTAGTAGTTTTTGTTGAAAAATTAAGAAAATATAGCGCCGAAACGGCACCGTTTTGTACAACTCCTCGATTTGAATGCGAAAACGGCGCAGCTGGGCTGGTCGTAGCCCGACCAGACCCCGTGTGCTAAGCGAGCACGGGGTCTGACGGTGTGTGATACACATATCTACGGAACCCCATACACATATCTACTAAACCCCTCGAACACGGCCACACAACAAGAAAACTATTGAAAATTTCTACATTCTTTTCACAAATTTTTACGAATCAATCACGTGAATTGAGATGCTTGGACTATGAGCATGGTATTTCAGTCCATAGTGAGCCCTCACGCAACATACACTAAGCAAAAAGTCCAATCTTAACCTGGAATGGTGTGATCATCGCGGGGCCATTCAAAATATACCTTTCCAGCTTTGAACGATGCAAATTGCGCTGCTAGAGTTTGTACGCCCGCGAAGTCGACAGCGCCCTCTTTGCCCAGTGCTGCGCCGACATTTCAAATCATTTCTGCAATTTCTACGATTTCTGCGGCGTACAGGATTAAAAAAGATGCAATTTTGGGTAAGGTATAAAATGAGTATATCAATATCAATAGCTGAAAACGGTAGCTAAATAGATAAAGTTTTCACCTTATGTAGTCTTAATAACAAATATGGTGCAGTAAATTCAAAATCGCGTCGGCGCCCCGGAATACAGAGATTACGGAGTGTCCACACCGTACAGCCCTGTCGCGACTTACACTTGTGTACAGCGACAGGGCTGTGTATATTTAGGGCTGGTCGCAGTTAGTGCAGCACCCGAGTATGTCAAAACCATAGGGGTTTGATCACTTTGAATCGGGGCATTCTTGAGTAAACAACCCAAATCCACAAACTCGCCCTTTCATATCTTTTCTTTGGTCGATATGGGAACCGTTGAACCTAGCTCTTCCCTAGGTGTCGACATCAGGGGAGGCTTCGGGAATCCAGTGTCTGTAACGACTGACCCTGTTCATCGTCCTCGATCACAGGCATTTCAATAACCTTATGTACGGTCACCGTAGGCCAAGGCACAAGAAGCCCTTCATTTGGGTACTCACAGTTATCGCCAACCGCGCCACCCATGTCCTGCTCAGGCTGGGCCGTCACATGAGCTCTCCCGGCCGAATGCCCCGTAGCACGGTCCTCCGTCTGCACCCTGTAGTCCGGCTGCCCAACAGCGGAACTTGCGCTGGGGGCCCGGCTGGTATTATGTTCGTCTGCTGGGCTTCGGGCCGCCGACCCCGCGGATGGCGAGGACACTGGAGGGGGAGTAGTCGTTCCTTCCCGGCGTGTACTGGGTGCGGGAGCACTCCGAGCAATCCTCCTTGCTCTTGTCGGTACCGGAGGAGCGCTGGCCGATGCTGCGCAGCCCGTGAAGTTTTCCGCTGCGAATGTTTTGGCCTGTGCTTTGGCATCTTGGAAATTCCACTGCCTCTGATCGTAGCAAGAGTTGACGATTTTGTATCCGAATGAATAGCTCTATACAATAATTCAAGCGAGGGCCCAAAATTGATGCTCTCTCCGTGAAATCCACGTACAGAATGATCCCTTCTCACATTAACTGCTAAACTTTCCCACGCTAAATGTTCAGATTTCCCACGCGCACTGCTAAGCGTACTAATGCGGTTGCGCCATCGGGAACCATCAAAGGAGATCACTCGTTCATGTTTTCGGCGGCGCTCTTTGCGTATGCCGCCTGCTTTCAGGCTCCGACTAGCGCCGAACGCCCTCAAAGGCAGAAAACAAGTCAGCGAGCGAGTGTAAACCCCTTTTAACGACTAGCGCCGTTAAAGGAAATAATGAGTTTTTTCTAATTTCAAGGATAATTTGTTCGAATAAATCCAGGATTGCACGGACCTGAGCTCAGTATTCATCATATTTATTAATGCATTAGGGTCTCGATGTGAAAAAAAAAAAAACAAGCTTGTGTCATCGGCGAAACAAATGAATTACAAAATTTGCAATGATTTGCTGGATCCAGTGGGAGGAGATGCGAGCTGCGCTGGTGTATAGCGAGCAGGTCATTGAGCTGAGTGAGTGGATTGTCGTGGATCTAGAGCGACAAGTAACCCGTTCCCTCGCGATCGGCCGAAAGATCGAGGCCACCATATTATGCACTGTAGGCCATGGGGTGAGCCGGTTTTTTCGTTTGTTTCGTTCCGACAACTGCGGCACTAAAATTTCTCCACAGCTACGTGTTTAAAAGAGGCTACAGGAAAAAGTTCGACACAAACCCTCCTGTAGTATTTTGGTAATTTAGGGGGAAACAGTGAACTTTTTTTTTTTTCACTGAGGAGCTGAATATGTACACTTTGCCGTGTATGATATTCATTCGCGAACGACCATGTGATGTATGTTATCCAATCCGAATCGAGAATTATTGTTTACGAGTCAAAATGGCCGCCCCCTGTGAGCCTGTCGACGCGTCTACGTCGTCTGCTCTCCCGAAACTTTTAAGATGCGTTATTATGCATTTAACATCGATGAAGTTTGAAAAATTCACGGCTATGACAAACCTAAGATAGACGAAACCTATTCTGTGTACCAAAGAGTGGATCAAATTGAGTGGGGAAGACCGTGAAATCGCAGACCAGAACGAAGGGATTGAGCTGCTCAGGGGGACTGACTGCAACCTACATAGGATAATTTACAGGTTAGTTTACGTGCGTACAGTCGTAGCAGTCGACACTGCAGTGCAGTCTCTCTCATATGCGTAATAAGGCCAAAAAAAAAAAAAAAATGGTTTGTTTGCCCTTCGCGACCGACCGAAAATCACGGAAATTTCGGGTCGCGTTTTTTTTTTTTTTTTTTTTTTTTTTTTTTTGCTCTTTCAAGTTTATGTTTTTTCCACAAATTTCATCTTCTACAAATTTGTGAATGATTTTAAACCCAAAATAATCCATTTTAAGCTAGAGAAAGAATTACAAAAAGTCTAAAAATGTTTTTTTTTTTTTTTTTTTTTTTTTTTTCATCTCATCGACCCGTCATTGTGTTCGGGCCGCGCGGGTCCACAGGCTACGTTTTATAGCATGCATTGCATGCTACAATGTAGCTACCTTTTTGGCTCACATGCGTGCACGCACACGAAATCCAATCAATGCATGTATGATATATGCACCAAAATATGCACTTAGTACAGGGCTGCACATTCGCGCTAGCTTGCGCATTGGCGCTGCTCACGCACTGCCATGCCATGCAATACATGCAAAGCATGTACAGAGTAACTGCGGTCATGCCAGACAAGAAGCATTGATAAAATGTGACCCTGCACCTCAAAACAAACAAAAAGTCGCCAGACATGAATTTTTAGTCAAGACCATATTCTGGAAGAGCAGACTTTAAGCTTTAAAATGATGTATAACTCAAATGAAATGGACTCTCCTAACCTATCTAAATATTGGAAAGAAAGCACAAACTCAGGAAAAGTGTGAACTGAGAAAAGAGGCTCTGAAGTACAGTGTCTATTCAAGCGCTTCATCTTTACCAAACCGTGCTGGCTGTGCGATGAATGGGACAAAAAAGCAGGAAGTAAACCACCAGAGTAACAACAATGAAGGGATTATCAGATTAAAATGAAATTAAGCATACCTCATTAACACATTCTGTCCATAATTAATGCCAACTTTCAAAGCAGCAGCACTATCCTTTCAAAAGTTATTAGAGTTGAAAGTGAAGAGTGTGGACATGGTTTTTCAGAAATGAAAAAGGGATTCTAAAGACACACCTAATCACACTATTCTACAAAAAAAATGTTCGAGATAAACTGCTAAAAAACACACTTTCCTGCCCGTTTTATGATACCAAATTTAAGCATAATGTAAAAGAAGACCTGCTCTTTTAGAAAATATGGAAAAGTCAAGATCGGCTAGGTTGACCCATTTCACTTATTTTCAGTCCTCACGCAAAATCAGTATGTGCGACTTTATGTTCGTTTTGAGGTGCACAGTCACAAATTAGAAGCGCACGCATTTCTGGGTCATTTTACTCACGATCCGATCCCGGCTTCGCAGCAGCGTGGCAGTTGACATGTTAGAACTAATTTACTTGTGTCGATTTTTAGAAAAGTGAAAACATATTCGATATTCAGCGATACAGTAAATGGATCTGATTTACGTTCAGTTTCATTTTACACAGTCATTTCACAAATGAATATTTTCATTCGTTCAGAATGATCTCACCATGAAGATAGGCGCAAAAAGGATCACGAAATCGGCTCTTCCGTGTACTTTTTAAGAACGCATGCACAAAATGTGAAGAGATAATACTAGGGAGAAAAAAAAAATCATGAAATCATCGCAGTCCCGCTTATATATTTGAGGTAGAAATCGTCCCAAAAAGGATCATGAATTCGGCCGGCCGCGTCGTATACACCTTTCAAAAGCTCATGTACGAAATGCGAAGAGATTATAGAGGAGAAAAAAAAAATAAAGGACACATTTGGTACGTGCATCATAAAAGATTACAGCCGAATAAAAATTCTTGAAATCAACGCAATCCCGTTGAAATTTGAGGAAATAATAGGCGCAAAAAGGATCTTGAATTCAGTCCTGCATGCCGTGTTGGTTATCAAAACGCATGCACAAATGCGACGAGATTATCGGGAGAAAAATAAAAAACACATTTTTACCCTTCTGGTGCGTGCATTACAAAAGATTACATCCGAAGTAATTAATGAAATCGCCACAAACCCGCTGATATTTGAGGTAGAAATAGGCGCAAAAAGGAATGTGAATTCGGCCGTGTCGTATACCTTTTAAGCACGCATGTACGAGATGGGAAGAGATTAGCGGGAGAAAAATAAAGGACACATTTTCAACCCCTTTTGGCGCTTGCATCATATAGATTACAGCCGAGTAGTAATTCATGAAAATATCGCAATCCCGTTAAAATTTGAGTAAACAATAATAGACGCAAAAAGAGTCTCGAATTCGGCCCTGCATGCAGTGTATAGTTTTGAAAACGCATGCACAAATGCGAAGAGATTAACGGGGAGAAATATAAAGAACGCATTTTCAACCCTTCTGGTGCATGTATCACAAAAGATTACAGCCGGAATAATTAACGAAATATCGCAATCCCGCTGATATTTGATGTAGAAATAGGCGCTGAAAGGATCGTAAATTCGGCCGTGTCGTATACGCATGTACGAAATGCGAAGAGATTATAGGGAGAAAAATACAGGACACATTTTCAACCCCTTTTGGCCCGTGCATCATAAAGATTACAGCCGAATAATAATTCATAAAATCATCGCAATCCCGTTGAAGTTTGAGGAAACAATAGGCGCAAAAAGAATCATGATTTTTGGTCGTGTCGTATATCTTTTAAGAACGCATTTACGGAATGCGAAGAGATTATGGGGAGAAAAATAAAGAACGCATTTTCAACCATTCTAGCTGGTGCGTGCATCACAAAAGATTACATCCGAAGTAATTTATGAAATCGTCACAATCCCGCTGACATTTGCGGAAGAAATAGGCGCAAAAAAGTATCATGAATTCGGTCGTGTGGTACATCTTTTAAAAACGCACTTACGAAATTCGAAGAGTTTATCGGGAAAAAATAAAGGACGCATTTTCAACCCCTTTTGGCGCGTGCATCGTAAAATATTACAGCCGAATTAATTCATGAAATCGTCACAATCCCGCTAATATTTGAGGTGGAAATGGGCGCAAAAAGGATTGCGAATTCGGCCCTGCATGTCGTGTACCTTTCAAGAACGCATGCACAAATGCGAAGAGATTAACGGGAGAAAAATAAAGAACTCCTTGTATCGCGTGCATCAGAAAATATCACAGCTATGTTTTTAATAATTCATTAAATCATCGCAATCCAACTGACAACCAAGAGCAGGTTACGCAGCAAGTTCGTGCGCTGATGTTTAGAAAAAGTCACAAACGCATTTGATACAATCTGATTTTGTTCATTATCATTTTACACTAATTCACAAACAAACATTCTAATTTTCCTGTCTTTATTTTTAAATTTCTTGTGCAATAATTATAATGCTAGTTAAAAAAAAAATATTAATCTGTAAAATGTACACGAGGGGGGGGGGGTACATCCATAAAAAACAAGAAAATAAGTTTGCAAGTCATTTAATGTTTTTTATGTTGTTGTTGTTGACCGGTAAATTTTCTGTTCGGACCTGTAAAAATGGTAAAACGGGGCATTTACCGGTCCCACAGAGACAGGTCGGACCGGCAGAAAAAATGGGTTAGTGTGCAGCCCTTCACAAGATGGCTACTTTTGCAGCATCCGTTACCAGCTGTCATAGCACCAAAACTGTTTGGAGTTCAGTTGCCAGGATCTCACTGGAAGGTACTTTTTTGGAGCTGTTTGCAAAATTTAACAAAGATGAACGTTATAAGTGTTTGTCAGTGAGTGTTTCTGCCTCGCGTACCGGGCCCTGGCAAGACGTAAATTTGAATGAATCTCTTGGAGTTTTGAGTGCATTGACATGGAAAAAAAGGTACCCTGTAATAAAAAAAAAAAAAAAAAAAAAACCGACCGACCGACCCTCTTGGGTTTTGACAATTAAGGGCAAACAAACATTTTTTTTTTTTGGCCTAATGTTAATGACCATGTCTATGTTATGAACGTTGCTTGTGTATGTTATAATGGGCTCTCAGTAATGCAGTAGCTTAGCCGTTAGCGTGTCTGTTACATTTTAGATATCTTGAATTTCACCTTGGCATGGCATAGCGCCGTTATAATGTGCCCTAGAATAAGATGTAATTTTACATGTTGTTCTATGTACAGCTCAGGGCCAGGTTAGGTTGATGTAGCTGATCAGTGATATTGTTTTGTAAAAATCTTGACACACAGGACTGGATTGAATTGAAAAAGTTCTACACTGCATGTAAATTTATATTTTCATAATCATGGTAATGGAGTATTAATATTAAAAATCCATCCTGTCTCTCTCACCTCGAAATTGGCGAATCCCCCCTCAAAACACACATTTAGCATCTCATTAAATTAACTTATTAATGTTTAACATAAATAGGTCTAAAAAACCAACAATGACAATAACATAACTTTAACAATTAACTCCCTAAAACAAATGATTACCACTATGTTGTGCCAAATTATAAAGAAGTGGGTGGTGGTGATAGTGAAAGGCCAAGGATTACTAGTATTAATGATGATAAGGCAGTTGACAATTATGATAATTGATATTGTGATCAGGTGCTGAAAGCTGAAGATGTAATTTAAAATCAGTTATTGCACTGCAAGTACAAGTTGATGTAGTTGATGATGACAATGATCATGAGTTGTTAATGATTTATTTGCTATGGTTAATCTGATACCTGGCATAGTACTAGGGCCTATTCTGCCCCCCCCCCCAAGGAAAAACGCACTGTCTAACATTTTTGGCAATTTTCACTTTTTTTGCATAAATATAGTCAGTGGGCAATCCTTCTTCATATGACATATTCAGATTTTTGAAAAAAATGTTTGTAAAGCTACTTTTCCGTAACTGCCAAACGCAGTATCTACACTTAACTTGCACTTTCCCCAAGGAAAAGCGCAGTATCTACATGATGAATATTTCCCCAAGTAAAAACGCAGCATCTACAAAGCTAGTCTTAATTACCAGACACTGTTATTTATATATGTGAATACTTTGCCGCTTGTTCTGTAATTTGAACGTAAATTACTTTCTTTAGATATTTTGCTCAATAATAAGACATAATGTTCAAAATATCTAACCGAAATAATACTGATTAGCAAATATTTTGATGAGATCGTGATTCTAATATAAAACACAGTGTGTGATTAAGACTAACCGAGTGCATATTAAACAATACAGCACAACACTGACAGCTTGCAGCTAGCTGCACTATCTGAGCATGCAGTCAGCACAGGGCCCGGCCGGCTAGTCAGCATACAGTGTGAGTGTGTATGGTTGGGGCACCACCTATCGGCAGGGCACCTTCCCATCGGCACCGTACCCTGCGTATCATGGCTGTTTGCGTATAGAACGAAAAGGTACGCGCGGGATTAAGTGTCATTAGCTATAAAGACAACAAAAACGAAGAAACGAAAATCAAACTCAAACAAACCAAGCTAAAAATTACACATCCACTCAGTAACGACGCATGGCTGTGAAATTCACGTGTATTACCTATGGCCTGTGAAATTCACGTGTATTACCTATGCTGTGAAATTCACGTGTATACCTATGGACGGGAGGGGGTGCCGATCGCAAGGTTCCCTTGATAGCTGCGCGAATAAAACGGAACGCACGCACTAAAATTGCGCTATTTTAAAACGGAGATTCATAATCAACGAGACGGTCACGACATTCAAAACTGCAGTATTTATGGCATATTTGAGGTAAGAATTAGGCGGATTTGAATATATTTTTAGAATAAACAAGCTACAGATCCTTAGTTAGGGTGACGATACACGCGTGGTACCCCCAACCCTACTTGGATTAAAACAAAATGTTGTCGCGGGGAAAATTACTCGTGAGCCTAGCCCTCAAGAAAAAATTATCTGCAGATAATGAGTAAGTTATTCAAAACTATTTCAATATTGAAAGAATAAAGCTGATCGTTTGTCACACGAAGCGAGGTAAACAGAAATTCATGTTTGTCACACGAAGCGAGGTAGAGTTCTAAACACAAATGCATGTTTACCTCGCTTCGTGTGATTAACGATCAGCTTTTCTTTCATATTCTACCTCGATGATGAACATCTTCCGTACTATTTCAGTATTAACTTATTGTGAAGTAACTTTGATAGGCCTAGACCCTTGTCAAAATTCCTCAGGCTCCAAATCTGAAAGTTTCGTCGAAAGGCAATAGATCTATTTGTGTTGTATCGGATAAACGTCGCGTTATACTAACATGTTAGACCCTATATTTAGATCTAAGTCCAAGTCTAAGACTTGTCTAGACAGTAACGTTTGAGTCTTGCGTTTCTTTTCTAACGTTAGACTTAACGTTAATCAGAACTTTCAGGGTCCGTATTCCGAAAGTCTAAAGAAAGATGTAGTGTAGGACTAGAATAGGCCTACTCTATGGCAGGCCTGTTTATAAAACTAAGAAAGAAGTCTAAGACTAAAACTTAACCACTTAGAATCCTATTCCTAAGTCTAGTGAAGAGTCAATGTTCAATTATCTACTCCATAGTCTCGACCATACCATACTGTCTTAAAATTACATAGACAGCGATCTAGTTGAAAATAGATATATGGCCTTTTTTACGATCAGTGGTGTAACTTTTGTACTCAGAGGGTCAAAATTTCAAACAAAATATATTTTCATTATTCTGTTTGATTCCTGTTGGAAAGTATTCAAATTTTTGAAAAAATAACATTTCAGACCTTAAAGCTGAAGACTTATTGGTGTAATTTAAGGAAAACCCTGGCACCTGAAGTAAATTTAAGCAAAATTTTGTTTTCATGAATTGCACCATAATGACAAAACTCTGTATTCAAACTTTACCATGCAAAGTTTATATGGTTAACAACAATATATAGTTTGTGAATCAAAACTATTTGGGGTTGAATATAAAGTGAATTAAAAAAAATACATGAGATTTACAAATTGTTGGTAAAAATACCAATTGACATGAAATTTTTAAGATTTCAACTATTTATTGGAGGGCAAGCCAGGTCAAACTCTATACTATAACAAGTCTTTAAGAAGGGCTACCTTCCTATGTAGGTTAATGAAATTCCAATCATTTCTTTAAATCTTGGATTTTTCACACATGGATGTTTCGGAGGTGACAGTTAACATAATAGAATGTTTCGGAGGTGACATTAATATTTACACTCAGTTTTTTTGAGAATAAGTAACAATAACACAAAACTTCTTCTTTTTATCAATGTTTTTGATAATTATAACTCGAGAACAAGAAATTAACTCCTGTTTCAAGCAGATAAACCACACAGAACAAGTGTTTTTTTTTACACTTCATTAATTAGCATGGGCACCGGTAGTTTACCTTCCATTTGGACGAAGGTTGTAAGCTAAAAATTGTAATCTGAAGAAACATGGCATTCCATTTTCTACCTTAAATTGAGATGAGGGTGTGAGATCATTTTAGTAATGTTTCTTTGCTCTCAGAACATTTTATTCCACAACACCAGGGAAGAATCACTTCGTTTCGGAGGTGACATTCAATGTTAACATTGTGTTGAAATATTCATTTACAGTAAGAATATGACGGATATATTTAAAGCTAGATATTGTAACCTGAAGAAACATGGCATTCCATTTTCTACCTTAAATTGAAATGAGTGTGTAAGATCATTTTAGTATGTTTCTTTGCTCTCAGAACATTTTATTCCACAACACCAGGGAAGAATAACTTTGTTTCGGAGGTGACATTCAATGCTCAAGTATTCATATAGTATGTCCCCCCCCCAAAAAAAAAAAAAAAAATATACAATTAGACTTTTGCATTGATAGCACCCAATATGATTAAATCAGCTAAAATCTACTTTGGGGTCTTAAATTATAACATCTTAGCTCTATTTTGCAGAAAGCCCCAGTCAGTTTGGTTAAGTGGTCTCAAAGAAATGTGGATTGTTATAAAGGATGTCAAGAGTCTGATTCTTCCAAGTTTAGCACTTGGATGCTCTTGGAACTGCATATTAATGTGTAAACACAATATACAGAACTTGGAGGGAAGGGATTCCTGACATGCTCTACAAAAATCCTCATTTGTCTTTGACCTCTGAAGCAAATTGAATGGGGTTTTCTGTAAGGTGTGGGCAATGAGTTATAGTTTCAATCCCTCAAATTGTATTTTTGATTGATTCACTATCTTTAAAGTTACCGTTGCCGAGGGTACCATTGTAATTTTTTGGTGGGGACATAGGTTATGAATGCCAAAAGCAAAAATTTTTATTTGACTTGTATTATGTTTTTGTTTGCACATAGTATTAAAAATAGATTAATTCAAGGATGTTCATGAATTCTTCATCATTCTTGATAGCCACCATTCAAATGTTATAATACTGGTGAAAGGTGTTTGGTTCATCTGGGATAAATTTTCTATATACCAGATTCATTTAAACTGTTGACATTACTAAAATATATTTTATGTATCTTTCTGAATTGCTTGAAAATTAACAGCAAATCATATATTTTAGTCACTTTTGAGAGTAAAAAGTATAAGATAAGAAAAAATCATTTTATTGTTTTGGAGGTGACACAACACAGAGACAACCCAACTTCTCAGGTGTTAGCTAATACAATTGTGAACATTCATGTCCTTTCCTCATGGCTTTAATTTTCAAATATAAGCTCTTTCTTTCAAATCTTACTTGTTATTTTGTTTAGTTTTTCTCTTTCATGATATTGGATACCAGCTCATATTTTGTTTTAGATTGTAATTCATACTAATCTTTAGCAAATTTTTACAGTTTGGTTAAGACAACAGTTTGTGTTTCCCAGCTGAAGAGAGCAGCATAATGCGTTTGTGTGAACTTATGGGGATTTTTTTTTTTAGTTCAGTAATTTTACCCATCAACTTCACAGAAGGTCCCGGACACAAACTGGTCTCAAATAACCCTATAAGGGACCGAAAAAGGACAAGTTCACCTCAATAGACACGAGAGTTGAGTAAATACAGCAATATTAGTAAAACACATCAGTGAGAGTTTGAGGAAAATAAGGCAATCCGTTCCAGAGTTATGAATTTTTGAAGTTTCTGCTCAGTCAAAGCTGAATGAGAAGACTTCTATAGCTTGTGATGTCACACGTGTACAAAGATATAGAGAAAGTATCAAGAAAATTCAACATATTTTCACTTTTCTTGCATAACAAAAGAACACTTGACTTCTCTCTTTTGGAAGGCAGGGTGAATAATATTGCCCTAACATACATCAGTAGAAAGTTGAAGAAATGTGCACTTTTTTCAAAAAGTAAAGTTTTGTGAAATTCACTTATATTTTCTTTTTATCGTTGTATGCATGTGACATCATACATTGTCGTAGTCGTCTCATCCAGCAGTGATTGCATCGATATTAAAAAAAAAAAACATAACTTTTGAATGGATTGTCCAATTTCCCAAATTTTCAATGATGTGTTCTACTAACGTTGTTGCATTCACTCAATCCACATATATATGAAGGTGGACTTGTCCTTTAAGAAACCATTTTCTTTTCCTTGAAATTCCAGTACTTAAAGCCACATTCTAAGATAAAACATAATAAAAAAACAAGGTAAACACGTCATCAAAATTATATTGAGATAGAACTACAAATCTTGTTTTTGGATCTTTCCCTTTCCAGTCCTGGGGACTTGTTCCTCTGTTCACTTTAGTTGTCAGATAACTTCAATAACATTTAAAAATACAATGTCATAAACAGTTGGTTCAACTTGGAAAATGTAATAATCATTGTCATATTTAAAAAAAAAATCACATAATTTTGTTTATGATTACCACGTTGTACATGGAAAAACAACAACTAAGAATTCAAGAACAAGTTGTGCACCAGGTATAGGCATGTGGCCTTTTTGTGGAGTTTGATTATTTTATGATTTTTTTAAGATTGTGGACTAGGGCATGCATGTATCACTTTGGTATCAAGGGAATTCTGGTGAGCTAGGTATACAAAAGTCACTTCTACTGTGATGATTTTGTAGATATTAAATGTATTTGAAAATGTTAATAGATAGTGAAAAGGAACTGAAGTCTTGCCTTTCACTAT
Source organism: Diadema setosum (assembly GCA_033980235.1). Classification (NCBI taxonomy): domain Eukaryota; kingdom Metazoa; phylum Echinodermata; class Echinoidea; order Diadematoida; family Diadematidae; genus Diadema; species Diadema setosum. Next base: position 19,703,930 of record CM067075.1, read on the forward strand.
CACATATGGTGTTAACAAACAATGTCACCTCCGAAACACAAGAAAAAGCAACCTACATGGAAAGCTGTGATTGGTAAATCTTCACAACTAAATTGCTTACATTGGAAATCAAGTTTCTAAGATGAAAGCATCTATATGTTTACTTAACTAAAGCAGGAGAATTGATCTTGATTACAATATTATATATACAACAGATGGGTGTATTTTGTGCATTCCCTTTGTTAAAAAAGTGAAAAAAATGTAAATTTGCCCTAAAACGTACAGTATGGTAATAAAAATAAGAGTGAGAGTGTGTTAGTTGATTTCTCCACTTTGAGACTTATGTTACTAAAATAAATGAAACCATTGGTGTACATGATATGGTTTCTCTTCAATAGAAATGAGCAAAAACTCTTGTTAACAGTCTTTTGTCACCTCCGAAATAGTAATTCTTAGTTTTTATTAGATCTTTTATTAATCTCCAGAAAATTCTCACTTCCTGTTGCCATATTACTATTTTCATCCAAAAGAGATTCCTGTCAATTGGACAGAATCAAACAAAATTGCTTTGTCTTCGAGAAATTATCAAATATAATACGCTTGTTGTTTCGGAGGTGACGATTGTTTCGGAGGTGACAAGTGTTAACGGAAAATTGTAAATTGCTCCGAAATGAAAACAACAGGCTATATTTCTACTACCTTCCTTCTGAGATAATGTGAGGGGATATGTTACATTTTTGTAAATGTAATGTATAACTGATGTCAAGAATAAAAAAAATCAAATACATAAATCTGTTGTCTCGGAGGTGACAGAAAAGTTAAGGGAAAAGTTGCATAAATTTATAAACACTCACCAAAAAATTATAAGCTATTTGAATCAAATAATCTTTGGATCAAAGTTAAGTCAGACTGATTACTATTCTGTTTTGATGGAAATTAGCAAAGTTGAATTTTATAATTGTGAGCAAGAGCTAAACTGTTAACGGAAAATGTCACCTCCGAAACATAAAGTTTGGACAATTTCAGTCTTTAAAGAAGACAAAGCAGAACCTGGTAAACATAATAGTTCTTAAGTTTGGATACCTGTCTATCACCACAACAACAAAAATAATGAAAAGGAATAAACAATTTAATATGCTAGATCTGACAAAAAAACCATGTCAGAGTGCATACACCAAAAGTGTTGGATTTCAAGCATGTAAGTGCATGCCACATCTGAAAGAAAAAGAGAGGAAAGTTCATTAAGGTACCCAAGGTAGACACTGTGGGTGGTAAGTTTATGAGAAAAAATAATGCATATCTGTCTGTGTATAAGAAAGTTATACACCAATTAGTGCCAAAACTGTGTTTTACACCACTGATTGTAAAAATGGCCATATGTGAAAAATAGGTACCCACGGTAAATGGACAAAATAGTGACAGTTAAGAATAAGTTGTTTTTTAATTCTTATCGGATCTAGACAGTGTCTAGACCCTAGTGAGACTGGGTTGCGTAAAATGCATGCATGATTCCATGCTGCATGCTACAACTTACAAGTAAAAAAGTTACATTACAAATTTACATGACATAACAAACTTAGGTTCAATCCAGAAGGAATAGGCCTAGAGAGCGGATGTCACTTCGATCTAAACCGGTTCTAGATTTATTTTTTTTTCTAATTAAAGAGTCCTGTCTCGTGTAGGGTTTAGACTACTAGTAAACCTTCTGCAGTTCTAACGTTAGGCTATTTTTTTTTCTGTGAGTATCGTGCATAGCCTGAGGCTGTAGACTCGTGTAGCCTGCTACGTAGCCAGCCTAGAATAAACGATATAAAAACTAGACCTAGTCTAGATCGATCTAGGTCCACACATCGATTTAGATTTATTTTGGTCTAGACAGACGGTAGCCTAGACTGTGCAGATCTAGATCTAGTATTCTAGATGCTAGTTAGCGGCTAGGCCATGTACCATCACATTACAGCCCTGGCAAGCTTCATATTAAACGCGTAACGTCACAGCAAGATCGGTCTGGGAATGTAAGCAAAACGTTCCAAGAACGATCTGTTATTTGTTAATGCTATTGTTATGAAGCCTGCTCTGTAATCAGAGCATAAATGGGGGATGGAGGATGCATCCCCCATCAGGGCCAGAGGTTGAGGATGGTGCATCATGAATACTTGTACGATGATGTATACATGCATACCGGTACATAATATGGCAGAAGATTAATCCTAGTCATTCCGCTGTAGATACTGCGTTTTTCCTTTGGGGAAATTCGTTCCATTGTTGATACTGCGTTTTCCCTTGGGGAAATCAGTCAATTGCACGGGGTTTCCCCAAAGTATCTACATTTTCATTAATGACTTAAAAACAAAACAAAAACACAAAGTGATATTTTCCAGGAAAATTCCAGCTTTTGCAAAAACATAAAATGGTAAATATCTCGGTTGTTGAGAAATGGAGCTGGATGTAGATACTGCGTTTTTGCTTGGGGGGGGGGGCAGTATTGGTAATTACAAGATTCAAATATTGGCAGTCAATAGTCTACCGTACATTTAATAATATATTGAGTGCAATGTTCAACCCCTCCCCCTAGCGTTTAGCCTTTTTTCCCCCTAACAAAACCCAACGGCTAATCATTGCTGTTCATTTCTCCATTGTATTATATAGGATTCGTGCTAGAAACGTGCTACAAGAGATTTATAGATAGCAAACGCCTGAATCTCGCTAGGAAACGAAAGCTGAAGGAGGAGCCTGGTCCGTCAGCAGAAGCATCTGTTTCCTCCCCTAAGACGCTCACATCAAGATCAAGATTTTCTTCTGGAAGCTCTTCAGGTTCTGCTGTGTTGCCTGTGAAATGCATCATTTGCAACAGAGTCAACCTGCTCATTACTTGCCAAGGGAAATAGGTCAATATGATTAATATTGAAGCATGGAAACATTGTCATGTTACTATAAGTTGTCCATGATAAAATGGAGCAATAAACAGCAATAAATAGTTTCTGCTCGGAGTCCTAAGAAAGTATAGATTCACAGCAGTAGGTCAATATAAACTCCATTGGAGACGTAAATTTGACGAATTTTCGCTCATAGGGCTTTGTCAAGTCAATACATTTGACACTTTATTTTGAAGCAGATCAAAATAAAAGATGCGCCGTCACTGTTGAAAGTTGAAAGTTGAAAGTTGAAAGTTGAAAGTTGAAAGTTTATTTACTCACAACCCAAACTCTGGGTATCGGAGTCCAATAAAAAACATATAGCACATTATAATATCAATAAATAATAATTGCAAATAACTCTGAAAAGTGTACAAAACAACTATAACAAAAAAATAAGAATGAAATGCGATTGATGAAAAGAAAAAAAATGTACAGAAATATACAATATATACACGATATATGGTTAAAAAAAAAGAAGAAAAAAAAAGAAAAACAGCAATAAATGCTTGTGATGGTCGCGCGTCCATAACAAGATGCGCAAATACACAAATAGCGCACAAGGGCGCACATAGACAAATAGCGTACTAGGAAGGTAAGGAAAATACAAGAAGCGTACAAAATAGGACGTCACAAAGAACAAAGAGAAAGCACGTCACAAAGCACGGAGGTAGAAAATTGCAGATGAGAGAGAGAGAGAGAGAGAGGGAGAAGGAAACGAAGATAAAAAAGATTATTCCCTAACGGAGAAAGAACGGAAAGAAACATTTAGTCCATTGGGGTGAAGGCAGCCGAGGCGATAGATTAGTTGCTCTTCTCGAAGTTTGCGGACTTCGTCCGGGCCATCATGACAGGTCGTCATTACACCGATCTTCAGGTGGTTAATGGTGTGCCAGGGCCGGTTGAAGTGCTGGGCCACTGGAAGTCCCGGTGTATTTGAGCCTTACTGATCGGAGGTGTTCGGTTGCGCGGTCTGCTAGTCTCCGTTTTGTCTCACCTATGTAGATCTTGTGGCAGGCTGTACAAGTGATGGCGTAGACCACATTCTCAACGGTACACGTGAACCGATCGCGAACAGGACCTTTGATGTGTGCTGCCCTATCCACATGGCTACATGTGTTGCGGGATCTACGGGATCTGTTGGTCCACACGGGGTTGAAGGTCCAGGCACCGTCTGAAGCAGATTTGGAATGCGGTACCCAACCCTGTGGAAGGAGAAGGTGCAACACATGTATCCACATGGCTACATGTTGTTATGGACGCGCGACCATCACAGTGACGACGCATCTTTTATTTTGATCTGCTTCAAAATAAAGTGTCAAATGTATTGACTTGACAAAGCCCTATGGGCGAAAATTCGTCAAATTTACGTCTCCAACGAAGTTTATATTGACCTACTGTTGTGAATATATATATATATATATATATATATATATATATTAGATGGCTCAGACAGTTTCTGGTATGTGATTGGTCGAGAGCTCGTCACATGATACTGTTTGCGAGGATCGCAAGTGTTATATTTTCCCAGCTCGTTATATTTCACCAACTGGTCAAATGAATATATTTTTTTCCATGTGTGTCGCCCTCTTAAGGTTGAAATATGAACAATTACACCAATATAAGGGTGTGAGACCACACCTGTAACTGGGACAAGCGAACGATTACTATCGATATCTGGAGTCTCGATCGATAATCTATCATCTGTCATCTGGCTGGTCGTCGGGTCCGGCTAGCTGGGACATGACGTAGTAGACGTAGACCTAACTAATTACGTATCCATGAGCCATGCACATCAAATTGACAGCCCGCGAAGTTTTGATTTAGATACTAGTACTAGCAGTACACTTCAAAATGGAGCCCCGTTTTCACTTGATTACCGACGACGAGCTTGCAAAGCTTTTGGATGACAAGGATTCCAAATCCACCAAAAACGTCCTAAAGCAAGCGTTGGACATATTCAGTTCTTACTGCAGAGCGAGGGCAATTGACATTGAACGAGTGGAGAATGACTACACTGAGCAGGACCTATGTGAATGCCTGCGACGGTTCTACGCAGAGGTGCGCCGAAGAAATGGTGAATTGTACGCGAAAAGGTCTATGATCACGATTCGCTATGGCCTACAGAGACACTTTCTCAAAACAAAGTCAATGGACATTGTAAATAGCGGAGAGTTTAAGCATGCGAATGACATTTTTGCTGCAGTTCTACACAAGCTAAAGACTGAAGGAAAGGGAGCAACTACACACAAGGAACCCATTAGCAAAGAAGATTTTGACAAAATGTTGTCTTCATCAGCTTTGGATCGTACTACCCCGAGAGGACTACAAAACACTGTGTTTGTGAATACAATGTTACAATTTGTACATCTGTGCAACAGAGGTCGGGGAAATCTCAGAGATTTCAAGAAGACCGATTCTGAAATCACTAGAGATTCCAGTGATAGAAGGTATGTCTACTTAGCACAAGACAAAATGACAAAAAAATCACAGGGGAGAGAAGGATGATGATGCAAGGAGCCAGTGTGGACGGATGTACGAAACAAATGATGAAAACTGCCCTGTTAAGTCATTCTGTGAGTACATGTCCCACTTAAACCCAGACGTGGCCTATTTCTGGCAGCGACCTTAATCCAGTGTACCACGACGTGTATCTAACGACAACGATGAAGCGGAGGAAGGCCTGATACAAGACTTGCCATGGTACGATCTCCAGGTTGTTGGCAAGAACGCTTTGGGAAACAAAATGAAGAACATTAGCACTGAAGCTAAAACGTCAAGAATCTACACTAACCACTGCCTACGCGCCACGGCTATAACAACATTGGATGAGCATGGTTTTGAGGCTAGACACATCATGAGCGTTTCTGGACATAAAAGCGAGACCATTCTGAAACACTACTCCCGTGTACCAGAGGGACACAAAAGAAAAATGAGCTTATGCTTGTCCGAAAAATGCCACTCGGACTCTGTGACGCCTCCGCCTGTGCGGAAATCTAGGCCTAATGCTGATCTTGGACCTGAGCCTACCGTCAGTAGGCCTAGGCCTAGTTACGCAAGTACTAAATAATAATAATAATAATAGTGAGACTCTTGTAGAGCGCACATTTCTACCTAAAAAAGATACTCAAGGCGCTATAGAACAGAGTACATATTGTGTCACGTTACAACAGTATCACAGAAAATAATAAGACAATAAACCAACAAACAATATATACGTACACATACATTACATACAGGCATACAATATTGTCAATTCAAATTAAAAATATACGTCTTGAGATTCTTTTTGAAACTATCAATGGAAGATGCTTCTGTAAGAGATTTTGGTAGGCCATTCCATAGTTTTGGGCCCATATATGAAAAAGCCCGATCCCCCCAATTATGCTTGATTCGAGGTACCTGTAATTTTAGCGAGTTTGATGAACGTAGATTACGTGGTGGTTGGTGAAGATGAAGAGTATTTTGAAGGTAGACAGGGGCAAATTTGCGCAATGTACGGTAAACAAGAAGAAGAATCTTGAAGTTAATACGTTTTTCAACAGGAAGCCAATGTAGGGACCGAAGTATTGGGGTAGTATGCACAGTTTTCTTCTTGAAAGTAAGTAATCTAGCTGCACAATTCTGAAGACGTTGCAGTTTACTGAGTTCTTTTTGTGGAAGACTGCAAAACAGAGAATTGCAGATATCTAGACGAGACGAAATAAGAGCATGCATCAGTTTTTCTACTGCTGATCTAGTTAAATATCTCCGAATTGAGCCCAGGTTACGCAAATGAAATCTTACAGATTGGGATACATATGAAATGTGGTCTTTGAATGTCAGATTTGCATCATAAACAACACCAAGATTACGAACTTTGTTCGAAGGCTTGATATTACTATTGCCGATTCTAACAAAACATGTATCAGAATTCACCTTAGACAACATCTGTTTGGATCCTATCAGAATAAATTCTGACTTACTGTCATTAAATTTGAGACCATTTCTTTCCATCCATGCCTTAACATCATCAATACATAATTCCAATCGTTTTACAGCTTCAGTGAGTTCAGTCCTGGTTGGTGAAAAGGATACAAATATTTGTATATCATCTGCATAACAGTGAAACTGAATGTCGTGTCTTTCAAAAATGTGTCTAATCCTTGAAAGATATAGTGAGAATAGAAGTGGTCCACCTACAGACCCTTGCGGGACTCTGCAAGTAAGTGCAGCCGGATCAGAGTTACTGTCATTGATCTTAACATATTGTGAACGGCTGGCAAGGTAAGATTGAAACCACTCTAATGCAAGTCCTGTGACACCAACAGATCTGAGAGTCTGGGTGAGAATGGAATGGTCAACAGTATCAAAAGCTGCCGACATATCAAGTAAAACAACAGCAGTGATATTCCCAGCATCCATTTGTCTCAAACATTGATCAGTTAGGTCAGTAAGTAATGTCTCTACACTATGATCAGGGCGATACGCTGATTGGTGGCTATCAAGAAAATCATTCTCCTGCAAGTAGTCTCGTAGGCGTGAAAAGGAAACACGTTCCATAACTTTGCTAACAAATGGCAGGTTTGAAATTGGTCGATAATTGTTTAACATGTTCTTATCTAAATGAGGTCTTTTAAGGGTTGGAAATATCACCGCTGTTTTCAATTCATTTGGCACAACACCTGCTGCAAAACTGCCATTTATTATGCTCGTTGTTAGGTCTAGTACACTGTCGCAGTCACCGAAATCTACGTTCATCGTTCAGTCACAGTCACCAAGCTCACAGTCTTCTCCTCAAACGATGAATTTTGTTTCAAACAAACTTGATGTTGACCAGAAAAATGTTGTGCAGTATCACTTTCATCACTGTACAGTGAACATCGTTAACAAGTAGACAACCAGACTACTCCACAACTTGTGTAAATATGTTTGCTTTTGTGCTTCGAATCTCGATTGTTTGAACTGCTACACTGTGGATTTTAAGCATTACGTACCGTACATTGGAACTTGGATTGACGTGTGTTTATTGGATTTGCCTACTGTCAGGCTTAATAACAGAACTGGGTGAGTATCTGATCATCAGCATATATTCCGTAGGCCTAGGCCTACTTTTCTGTAGGCCCTAAATCTAGTGTTAACCGATTGTTACATTATAACTTACAACGCTAGTAAGCGTATTCAAGGCCATCTAATATAACAGATATCGATAAAGCGCTTCGGGAAAATATAATCCCTTGGGAAAATATAACTCCCTGGCGGTCCAAAGAATGTTATATTCCACCCCGTACCAGTCAATATCTGTATAATATATACACCACTGAAACATTCACACACATACACAAAGAACTTCAGTGCAAAGTTCAGAAACAACAGAATGTATTGTATATGCACCAATACTTTGGTCAATGTGATTAATATTCAAGAATTGACATCTTACCAAAGTTGTGCATGATAAAATGTCTTTGTAATACAGATTGTTTCCTGTATTTTGAATGCCAGTGTTTATGCAACATGTTTTGACTCCTTGCCTCAGTATGTGATTGTTTGCCCTGTAGCAAACATTTCTGCCCACTATTATGATTTGATTAGGGTTGAATTATTCTAAGAACAAAGATGTTTTCCTAGGTGTGTTTTTTTTTCATAAAACTGAATGACTACAATTAAAATTTGTTTCTCCCACTCTGGGAAAAAAATGTAACTATTATTAATACTGAAACAGAATAATAATGTAGAAAGGTCAGTACAATGTAGGTGTGAGTACAAAATGACTTTGCTAAAACTAATACCAGCCAAACGAAAATTGTGCATAAGTTGAGTCAGGTTTGTACAGATCCTCTGATATTGGAAGTTAATTGCAATGTTAAAATTTTTAATGCCAAACCTGTTTTATTCTCTCCAAGATTTTCAGGTACATTGCCTCCAATACAGAATCCAACAGTTTTCACTCATGAATGGGAAAACTATAATTTTCCTTTTATTTTATATATTGGCATTTTTCAAAACTTTTACACCCTTTCAAGGATAGTTGGACCATGGAATGTTCTAGGAAATTTATTAAAACTAGAAAATTTGACTGATTATCATTTTGAGCTATCTACATGAAAGGAGGTAGTGTCCCACCATCTTGTAACCTAATGATAGCAATGAAAACTTCAGGAAATTTGATGAAGATTAAATTTTCTAAAGTACTGTATAATATTTCATGAACAACGTGATTACTATGTGATCTAAATATATTAAAGCTTCTTAAGAAGAAGAAGAAGAAGAAAAGAAAAACATATTTACTGATAAACGATATGATCTGTTTAATAGTAATGTCTCATGTGCTTAACTCTATGTGTGCGTGTGAGTGTATAATATGTCAGTGTTTGTATGCACCTGTGTATGTGTAATGCACTGATCAATACATGTATTATATCATTGTGTGTGTTCATGTTTATGATAATCTTTTTTTATGATGCTGATGTGATAAATGGCCAAGGCATGCAGAATAATATTTTAATACACTTGGGTATATTGAATCTTCATAACTATGTGTGTGCATATGTGTGTGTGCATGTGAGGGTGTGTGTGTGTGTGTGTGTACAATAAGATTCTCCAACATGCACGCGGACACACACACACAAACAAATGCACTGAATTTTTTTCTTTTTTTTTTGCCTTGAATGATTAGTCATTTGATTAATAACATGTCTTTGAACAGAATATAAGGCATTTGCCTGGACCTCTGACGGTCAGTCAGTGCTCTCTCTCATGGTCTCGAACCACTTTGCTCTTGTCCTCCTTTGCATAGCCAGCATCAGGAAAAGCTGAAACATAAGATGTAATGCAACTATTAAACCAAAACTTCACTTCTTTCTAGGTATATGGCTAAAAGCAGTGCTTTACAAATGTGTATATGTATTTCAGCTTAGAAACACTATGGGAACTAACTGCGGCTAGCAGCTCCATACGCATAACTGCGACCAGCAGGCCCATACGCATAGCGTCATGGGGCCGTGAACTGTAGCATACAGGATCATGACGGAGTAATATTGCGGACAAATATCAACTTAAAATCGGACAAAAATTCTTCAATTTGAAGACATTAATAAATTTGAAGTATTGATAACAGAGTTCGTGCAAGGTTTGCTTCTGCAAATAGTTCCTTTCTGTTCAAATTGATGACTAAATGTGACTCGGTCGAGAGGAAACTGGGAGAGCTACACTGAATTGACGGCCAGCGCATGCGCACACAGACATCTTATCCAGTCAATGGATTCGAAATTTATGCGCAGTGATGAGTGCGCCTGCGCTGACCGTCAATTCAGCGTAGCTCTCCCAGATTCCTCTCGACCTAGTCGTATTAAGTCATCAATTCGAACAGAAAATGACTATTTGTAGAACCAAACTTTGCACGAACCCTGTTGTCAATACTTCAACCTTACTTGCAAGTCTTCAAATTGAAGATTTTTTTTTTTCGATTTAAGGTTGACATTTGTCCGCGATACTACCCTGTCATGATCCTAAATGCTACAATCCGCAACCCCATTACGATATGTGTATTAGGCTGCTGGTCGCAGTTTGTAAAATATGGATTTTCCCCCAAAACTACAGGATATTTCGAGGAGAACTTTTTACAGTATATTTAGGATGTACAAAACATCACATTTCCGCATTCAGAAAGTAGTGCCAGTGTTGCTGGAACGAAACCCATTTTCTAATCCTCTTTTTTAGCTTCACCCCATGGCCTACTGCTTGTGTGTGTTCTCTCGGCTCTACGCACAGCTGCTGTGAGATCGTGCGCTGAGCGGCAGGCGGCTATCAGCCACAGTATAAAACTAGAAAAGCACTCTGAGAGCGCAGACCTCCGCTAAGCAGCTACTTTCCACTGATGATCTTGCTCTTCCTAAAGGGAAAAGCTCAATTTGGTCTCTTCTAGAGATCGGTGATTTCCACCCATAGGTATAACATACTGAAAAATCTCCCCATTTCCCCAATATAGAAGCCTTTGTTACGTCATAAACCCTCAGCTGCGCGACGCGCCTCGCCCTAGCAGTAGAGCACGCACTTTAGTGCGGGTTTGAAAACCTCGAAAAAAAACGCAGCCTGAACTCCCAAGTTCATTGACCCTACCTGCCAAAATATCAAAAATCCTTCATAAATTCCCCCAAAATTCTTGGATCACCACCAAAATTTTATCATCTGTTACTTGTGTCATTCTCAAACTTTCTTGTAAGTTTCATCCAAATCCGTTTTCTCCTTTTTGAGTTATTTTGCACAGGGACAAACTAACAAACCAACGGTAATGAAAACATAACCTCCTCCCGTGGCGGAGGTAATAACGATGTTTGCTATAATATATAACCGTTTGAAATTGGGGGAGGGTGAGGTGGGACGTTACGTAATCTCACCCTCCAATTACTCATAAAATAATTATTATACTTCAAACGGTAAGTTCTCGTTTAATCTCCATTTTATATCGTAATTTCGTGAGAGATTACGTCGTATATGAGATTTCAAAGCCAGTGGTTACATTCTCGAGTCAACCCCCCCCCCCCCGAAAAGGAGTAGGAAGCATGTCATGATATGACATATTTTGTATTTGTCACGTAATAATTTGTCTCATTGTACTACTGATTATTAGGTAGCTCATGTAAGAAATTGATGTTATCGCAATGGTTACAAAAGAAGTGCAGCTTTAAAGACAAAAGCTTGCATCAAAATAACCATAATAGGAGATGTTGCGATGCACAATCAAAGTAAAAGAGAGTGATTTGGAACTAAATGTTTTGTGGATGAGTAAACCCTACATGACGTCAAAATACGAGGAAAGGGTTTCCCTGGTAGTATGCATCATACTATCTGGTATGTGGACGTCATTCACGACGTCAAACACAAGTTTCTAGCTAGGTCAAAACAGGACCACTTCAAAGAATTTTGGTTTCCGTGGACAGGAAGTGATGACGTCAAGCAGAGGCTGACCAACGCAAAATGAGATACTCAGGAAAGTTTTGACAGACAGAAAACGCCAACCAATAAGAAAAGGGGGCAGGACTTCTATGAAAACTTGCTAGGAAGTCACTTCATTTAATTAATTTTACATGGAAATGGAAAAATGGAAATGAAACAAATGTATAAATATGCAGTGTTTGGGCATAAAATTCAGATGCCACATAATTTGCGGAACACTCAGGACCAGGCTACGGTACTTCGAGATTGCGAAGTTAGACAGTAGCAGAGTGTTATTTGGAATCAGTGTGATTCAGGGATTGTTGCATTTCGGCTTGGACAGCCTGACCGTCCAGAAGAGAATCTAGGAGGATTCGAGTTTAAACACCAACAACTGTTGTAAGTACACGATCATTTAATTCAAGTTGTTTATGCCTTGTAAGTTCCTATGTAATTCCCGATATTGCATTGTATGTGTGTTGTTTGCATGTCAAACCGAATTTTAATTGCATTGTGAAAGAAATAGAGAATTAGAACAACGCTTAGATTTTAATGGGCTGAATAATCACCCCTATTCAACTCTGAATGAATGATCCACGGTGAAACAGTGTTATGGAAATTATGTGGGGCTAATCAATGTTAATATAATGGAATATATAATTATATGTTTTGTTGAACTTATATGAATAGAATCAGGAATAACTAAAGACCACAAATTATAAGGGAGGTATCATGTTATTAAACTAACAGGGTGTTTAGGGTTCAAGAGAGTGAGCCACGGTTTAGGGGTCCAGAGAGGACCACAGTTCAGGGTTCCGACAAGGACCAGAAGTTGGGAAGCCAACGACCAGAAAGGGGAGACGACCCGCTACTTCAGGCAGGGCATCGTCGACAACCTAGAACAACCAAGCACGGGAGCTTCTAGAATAAGCCAACGAGCAGAGCAACCAAGCTCAAGATCAAGTGGAATTGGATATCTGTATTCAAGTTTGTACTATGTTATTATTGTAAACGCCCACAATTTGAGACCAGTATAATAAATCTTATTGCTTGTTACATTGTAAGAACACTGTGTGATTGGCTACTTCTTTCGAGGCACTGTAGTTGCACGAGTCGAAAGAGTTGATTGAGTGAATGGTCTGCTAACAACTGCATTTAGAGAAAGTCAACCTTTGACTATAGAAAAGATCCCAGTCGCAGGGAGGACTTTCGTTCCCCACATTCAGAGGAAAGTCCCCTGTGACAAGAATTGGTGGAGAATCCGAGCAGCAATTGTTAACAGTTATAAACTAGACCAGTCAGCTAAATATGTGCAACTGACAACTCGAAACAAGAAGCCAAAGGTTAAACTGCCAGTGGCCACTTGCCTGGCCAGTGAGAGTTAGGCTCAAGGTCCAGTGTCTTAAGGTCAGATTACATTGAAGTGATTGTTGCTATAGTAACGTGATAGTACATTGCAAGGGATGTATATTCTCAACTCATAAACGCGGGGAGGAGGCAGGGCTGACAGGTAAGGAATTGGTCGATTTTGCTAGGGATGAAAAGGAGAAACTAGACTTGAACGAAGAAAAGCTCAGAGAGGAGCACCAAAAGCAAACAGATGAACGACAAAAGGAAAGAGAGGAACGACAAAAGGAAAGAGAGGAACGACAAAGGGAAAGGGAACATTTGGAAAAAAATGAAAGAGCTGGAGCTGCAAATTGCAGCAGCCAGACCTAGGAAAGATTCCCCTAGTAATGGCATGAAAAAAGGTGAAATTACCTCTTTTCAATAAGAAAACAGATGACTTAGATTCCTATCTATGCAGATTCGAGAGATATGCGGAGAGCATGGGATGTGCCAGAACTCGGTGGGCCCTACCCCTCAGTACACTGTTGACGGGCAAAGGCCTGGAAGTGTATTCCCGAATGCCGTCAGAACTTGCAAATGATTACGATGAATTAAAGGCCGCCTTACTCCAAAGTTATGAGTTGAACGAAGAGGGATTTAGAGCTAAATTCCGGAGCTCGCAGGTAGAGCCTGGCGAGACTCACAGTCAGTTAGCCGAGAGGCTGAAGCGCTATCTCTTGCGTTGGTTAGAGTTAGCTGGGTTTAGGGCTGAGTTTGACGACCTAATTCAATTGATGATAATGGATCAAATTTATGCCAGGAGCTCGAAAGAGCTGAAGCAGTTTGTCCGCGAGAGACATCCGGCAAACTTAGATGAAATGACGAAGCTAGCGGATCAATACAGTCAGGCCCACCCCCATAAGGAACAATACAAAGACCAAAAGCGACCTGACAAGGGCCAAAGTCACGGTCATTTGGCTTCCAAATTCAGTGGCCCACAAGGAAATAAGGGGTCAAGTGGTTGTTATATTTGTGGGAAGGCAGGTCATTTGGCTCGAAACTGCCAGGCCAAAACGAATAGTCCGAGCCCAAACCGGGCTGCTGCTTTGGATGAAATGAAGGGGTCTGAGGAGAAGACTAGTCAGGACCGAAAGGGGGCTGCCTGTATTGAGGCTAACACAGTTAGATATGAAACGGCAAGACAGCCAGGCTCGTATGTGAAGCTAGCTTCGGGGGATGAAATACCCCTTCTCGAGGCAGGATGCTCTTCGGGAGTCAGACCATCAGGTGTGAACATGCCTGTTCTTCAGGGAAAAGTAGGAGGGCATGTAGTGTCCGTTCTAAGGGACAGTGGCTGTAGTACAGCCGTAGTAAAGTCAGTGTTTGTTAGAACCCCTCAGATTGTTGCAGGGCAGAAGAAGAGGGTGGTTTTGATAGACGGGACTGTCAGAGAATTCCCCATTGCTAGGATATGGGTAGACACGCCTTTCTACACTGGGGAAGTGGAAGCTCTGGTTATGGAAGACCCAATGTATGAGCTTATTTTGGGGAATATTCCCGATCCACAGTGGTCACTTGATAGTGACGAGGTAGTGGTAAAGGAGGAAGAGATGGTAGAATCATCCGAGGGAGGGGCGGTAGAGACACGTGGCCAGAAAGCGCAAAGTGCGAAACCCCTCAAACCACCGCCGACAGCAAGTGCACTCTCACTCGCGACGAGTAAAGGTGAGTATGAAGCAGCGCAAAAGGCTGACCCGACGCTTGCGAAGGCTTGGCGAGCAGCGGAGAGTGGTCAGAAAACGACCACAAGCAAAGGAAATGAGAGCAAGTTTCTCGTGCATCGAGGCCTGCTCTATCGCGAATTCCAATCTACAAAATTGGAATATGGCAAGTCAGTTCGACAATTGGCCGTACCGAGCGCATACCGTGATGGATTAATGGCGCTTGCCCATGATGGCATAATGTCTGGGCACCTAAAAACACAGAAAACACTCGACCGATTACAGCAAAGCTTCTATTGGCCAGGGGTGGTATTCTGAAAATCTTCCTAAGTTTCTTCCTAAGTTTCTTCCTTATAAAGTCAGAAACTTAGGAAGTGCCTAGAAAAGACAAAATTGGTATTCTGAAATTTCTTCCTAGGCACTTCTTAATGCAAATTAGGCCATCCTTATTCCCGCCCCCGTCCTTTCCTAAGCCAATACGAAATGCCGTATCATAAGGAACTAACCGATGTCTGCCAATGACAATTGCATATTACTATGACGTAGGGTCAAATACACGAGTGCGCGGCATGTCCCCTTTCTCACGCTCATTTCGCGCATCAAAGTACATGTGCGCGCAATGACTGACAAGCGCGCCTATCACAATGCTTGCAGTTTGCTATTCTTAACAACGTACTTAGGACAGGGGTGGAGCTTTCCTAAATATTTTCCTAAAATTCTTTCCTAAGTGCATTCTAGAATACCAACTTCTTCCTAAGTCAGGAATTTGCATATTCCCGCCCCCTTCCTAAGTTTCTTCCTAAATCTACTTAGGAAGAAACTTAGGAAGATTTTCAGAATACCACTTAGGAAAAATTCCTGACTTAGGAAGAAATTTCTTCCTAGGAAGGATTTCAGAATACCACCCCAGGTATGGGAGATGACGTCATTTCATTTCATTTCATTTCATTTCATTCATGTCATGTAATATCTGTCAGCGCACCGTGAATAAGGGGAGCGTGGGTCGCGTGCCGCTCGCCAGCATGCCGCTCATTGATACATTGATACGCTGGTCGATTATGCAACTCGCTACCCAGAAGCTATTGCATTACCGAGCATTGAAACCGAGCGAGCGGCTGAGGCGCTTGTCGAGATGTTTAGCCGCTTAGGTTTGCCAGACGAGATTCTCTCTGATAGAGGGGCGCAGTTCACTTCTGAGCTAATGAGGAAGTTAGGGCGTTTGCTGTCTGTAAAGCAGCTTAACACACCTCCGTACCATCCCATGTGCAATGGGTTGGTTGAGAGATTCAACGGAACTCTCAAAGCCATGCTGCGACGAATGAGTGCAGAGCGACCCAAATACTGGGACCGTTATTTACCGGCATTGTTGTTCGCGTATCGGGAGGTACCACAAGCTAGCCTTAGCTTTAGTCCGTTTGAGCTGCTGTATGGTAGGACTGTACGTGAACCTCTCTCCCTGATTAAGACAATCTGGGAAGCGGAAACAGTCGACGAAGAGGTCAAAACAACATACGAGTATGTTGTGAACCTACGAGCGAGACTCGAGGAGACTTGCAAAGTGGCGCATTTCTAGGGCTAGCTGGGTATTACCGCAAGTTCATACCCAACTTCGCAGCTATTGCCGCACCGCTGTCGGACTTAACAAAAAAAAAAAAAAAAAGACAGAGCCAATCGCGTAGACTGGGGACCCTTGGAAGAGCAGGCGTTCAACACGCTGAAGTCCCGACTGACTTCATCTCCCATACTCCATCTTCCAGACCATGAATCCCCGTTCATACTGGCGACCGACGCATCTGACATAGGCATCGGCGCAGTACTGATGCAGCGCGTAGAGGGAGAGAAGTTCCCTATCGCATACATCAGCCGGAAGTTGTCAGACACAGAGCGACGGTATGCCGTCATAGAGCGAGAGTGCCTCGCAATTGCATGGGCAGTAAAAAAGTTCGATGTTTACCTATATGGGAGAGAGTTTGAACTTGAGGTGGATCATCGTCCCCTCATGTACATTGCCAAGGCTAAGTTGCAAAACAACCGAGTCTTGCGCTGGGCACTTGCCCTCCAATCCTACCGCTACCACGTGACCGCTGTCAAGGGAACAGATAACGTTGGGGCAGACTTCCTTAGCCGATGTCCAGAGTAAGAGGGGCATGTTTATCCATAGCAAGGGGATTATCGAATGTTGGTATTGTCATGTGTATGTACGGACAAATTAGTTTCATACGTGAAAATACTATTGTAGATAGCAGGACTATCTTGAAATGGGGGGGGGGGGGGTCGTGTCATGATATGACATATTTTGTATTTAACACGTAATGATTTGTCTTATTGTACTTCTGTTTATTAGGTAGCTCCTGTAAGAAATTGATGTTATCGCAATGGTTACAAAAGAAGTGCAGCTTTAAAGGCAAAAGCTTGCATCAAAATAACCATATAAGGAGATGTTGCGATGCACAATCAAAGTAAAAGAGAGTGATTTGGAATTAAATGTTTTGGGGATGAGTAAACTCTACATGACGTCAAAATACGAGGAAAGGGTATCCCTGGTAGTATGCCTCATACTATCTGGTATGTGGACGTCATTCACGACGTCAAACACAAGTTTCTAGGTAGGTCGAAACAGGACCACTTCAAAGTCTGTTAAGAAATTTTGAAAATATGCAGTTATTATTGTCTACGATAAATATGAAATTTTCTGCTATTGGCATCACAGAAACATGGCTTAACGACAAATCTCCCCCTTAATATGACATTGATGGGTATTCTGTTGTCCGTTCTGATAGAAAATGCGGACGAGGAGGCGGAGTCGCCCTGTTCCTATCACACATATTATCGTATAAAGAAAGGCCTGATTTGATGTACAATAGAAATGAATTTGATTGCACATGTGTTGAAATTAATATGCATAATAGAAAAAAAAATATAATACTTTGTGTAATGTACAGGCCCCCCATACAGATAGTAATTCATGTTTAGATAATTTTGATGTCTTATTAGAGCTGATTAATCAAGAAAACAAAGATGTATATATTATGGGTGATTTTAACATTGATCTCTTGAAAGAAGAGCACATTCTTAGAAATAAATTTTGCAATATTCTGCAAGCAAATTTTTGTAATATTACAATTGATAAGCCTTCGAGAATTACTGTCACTTCATCAACGTTGATCGATAATATTTTTACGAATATTGACACAGATTATTCGAAATCTGGTCTTTTGTATAGTGATATCTCTGACCATTTACCCATATTTTTCATTTGTGGCGACACATAGAATTCTCATGTTAAGCAGAAAGAATGTAAGAAGAAGCGGAAATTCACACTAGAAAATATATCATTACTCAACGATGATTTATTCACGGAAACATGGGATGATGTATTAATTTCTGCAGACCCAAACATTGCTTATGACACCTTCTGGAATATATTCCTTTCTTATTTTAACAAACATATCCCCACAATTGATAAGAAAAACAATAAAAAAATCAAAAATCCGTGGATAACAAAGGGAATTTTTCGCTCCATTAAGAAAAGAAATGTTTTATATTTATATAAAAATAGTTTACGGCATCCTGATAATGATAATGTTAATCGATATAAATCATACAGAAATAAACTTACGCAGATTATCAGGCTGAGGAGGCGGAGTCGCCCTGTTCCTATCACACATATTATCGTATAAAGAAAGGCCTGATTTGATGTACAATGGAAATGAATTTGATTGCACATGTGTTGAAATTAATATGCATGATAGAAAAAATATAATACTTTGTGCAATGTACAGGCCCCCCATACAGATAGTAATTCATTTTTAGATAATTTTGATGTCTTATTAGGGCTGATTAATCAAGAAAACAAAGATGTATATATTATGGGTGATTTTAACATTGATCTCTTGAAAGAAGAGCACATTCTTAGAAATAAATTTTGCAATATTCTGCAAGCAAATTTTTGTAATATTACAATTGATAAGCCTTCGAGAATTACTGTCACTTCATCAACGTTGATCGATAATATTTTTACGAATATTGACACAGATTATTCGAAATCTGGTCTTTTGTATAGTGATATCTCTGACCATTTACCCATATTTTTCATTTGTGGCGACACACAGAATTCTCATGTTAAGCAGAAAGAATGTAAGAAGAAGCGGAAATTCACACTAGAAAATATATCATTACTCAACGATGATTTATTCACGGAAACATGGGATGATGTATTAATTTCTGCAGACCCAAACATTGCTTATGACACCTTCTGGAATATATTCCTTTCTTATTTTAACAAACATATCCCCACAATTGATAAGAAAAACAATAAAAAAAATCAAAAATCCGTGGATAACAAAGGGAATTTTTCGCTCCATTAAGAAAAGAAATGTTTTATATTTATATAAAAATAGTTTACGGCATCCTGATAATGATAATGTTAATCGATATAAATCATACAGAAATAAACTTACACAGATTATCAGGCTTTCTCGCAGAATGTATTATACGGAAGCTTTTGAAAATGCTACTGGAGATATGTCAGCCACTTGGAAGGTTATTAATGACGTCATTGGTAAGCAAAAGAAGGTGTCAACATCTCAAATTACGAATAATGGACAAACGTTTTGTGATCCTAAAGATGTAGCATGCTGTTTTAATGAGTATTTTGTTAATGTAGGTCCTAGTCAAGCTTCTAAGATTGATCATACACAGACAGATTTCTCGCAGTACTTGGGCACGTCAAACGATAATTCATTATTCTTCAAACCAACATATTTTAATGAGATCCTTGATATTGTGCATTATATAAAATTTAGTCATACATGTGGTCATGATGAAATGAGCACGTCTTTTTTAAAACAGATTGTTGGGAGTATATTGACACCTTTAGTACATATCTGTAATTTGTCGTTGTCAACTGGTGTATTTCCGAACGCATGTAAAATTGCAAAAGTTATTCCAATATACAAAAAAGATGACTCTTCTTTTGTTTCGAATTACCGACGTATCTCTATTCTTCCTAGTCTTTCTAAAGTCATAGAAAGACTTGTTTATAACAGACTTTATGATTTTTTGTTACAAAATGATATACTGAACCAAGACCAATATGGTTTCAGGAAATTTCACTCTACTGATATGGCACTAGCCCAGTTGTATGACAGAGTGTCGACTGCCCTAGCTGAACAAAAACATGTCATTGGTGTGTTCATGGACCTAAGCAAGGCATTCGACACTCTTGACCACACTATCCTTTTATGCAAATTACATTGTTATGGAGTTCGTGGCATTCCACTGGAATGGTTTGAAAATTATTTATCAAATAGACAGCAATACGTATACTATGAATCGGTAAACTCTGAAGTTTTACCCATACATTGTGGCGTCCCACAAGGATCCATATTGGGACCACTACTATTTCTAGTGTATATAAATGATATTACAAATTCCTGTAAGTTACTGCAATATATACTGTTCGCCGATGACACCAACGTATGTTGTTCCAATTCTGATTTTCAGTCGCTTTTAAGAACTCTTAATACTGAAGTGCCGAAATTATCTACATGGTTTAAGAGCAATAAATTGTCACTCAACTTAAAAAGACAAATTTTATTTATTTTTATAATAAGAAGAATAAAAATGAAATGCGCCACTTGAATATAATGGTGGCTGGTATATCATTGGAGCGAAAAGAAAGTGTCAAATTCCTTGGAATATATATCAGTGAAAATATGAAATGGAATGCTCATGTGCAATACATCTTAGATAAAGTGTCTCGTAACGTTGGTATACTCTGTAAGCTTAAGTATTATGTCCCAAAGAATATTTTATTTATGCTTTATAATTCGTTGATATTGTCGACTATCTCATATTGTAACATTGTTTGGGCAACTGCGAAAAGTCACATTGACAGTATATTGCTTCTACAAAAGAAAGCTATACGTATATGTACCAATTCAGGCCATCGGGACTATTCGGATCCTTTGTTCGTAGAATTAAAAACACTAAAGGTTAATGATATTAATTTTCTGCAAAATTCACTTTTTATGTTTCGTTTGAACAACGGTCAGTTCCCATCTTCTTTCCTCCCATTATTTCAGTTAAACAAGGATATACATTCTTATCCCACAAGGCAATCTGATAAATTTCATCTACAATATCCTAAAACGGTGATGGCTCTGAAATCTATCAGACACACTGGACCTGATATTTGGAACTCTCTTCCTTCAGAAATTCGAATTTTAAAGTCTATGTATTCTTTCAAGAAAGCTGTAAAGACAATGCTGCTTTCTGGATATCAGTGATCTTATAATGTCATTGCAATTGTATCGTATGTGAAATTCCCTTGTTGAATTATCGCCGTTCAGAAGTTATTGCGTAATGTTATGTGTTCACCTGTACCTCGGTGAGAAAATACTTTGCTATGCTTTACTATTCAGTGATCCAGGTGATCTAACTTTGTGTATAGTGAAAGCAGACAGACCTCTCCTCTCTCCTTTCTCCTATCCTATCTCTATGCAAGTCATCCCTCCCCTTATTTTCCTATATGTTATGTATTATGTACGAGGGCTGCATGCAAATCAAACAATGCTTAAGCTGTAGCCCTTCTGCGTTATTCAGTGCATCACTGATATGTTCTGTTTTACATTGTAAAGGCAATAAAGAAACTGTATTGCTGTACATTCTAAAGGTAATGAAGAAACTTACCTTGTTAGCACTTAATGTTTATGTATATCCATTTATATGTATGGTACCAACAATGTATATGATATATGAGTATGTATCTGCATAACAATGATATAATGCAGGAACCAATAAATCAAATCAAATCAAATCAAATCAAAAGAATTTTGGTTTCCGTGGACAGGAAGTGATGACGTCAAGCAGATGCTTGACCAATGCAAAGTGAGATACTCAGGAAAGTTTTGACAGACAGAAAACGCCAACCAATAAGAAAAGGGGGCAGGACTTCTATGAAAACTTTCTAGGAAGTCACTTCATTTAATTAATTTTACATGGAGACCTATGGTCCAACAAATGTATAAATATGCAGTGTTTGGGCATAAAATTCAGATGCCACATAATTTGCGGAACACTCAGGACCAGGCTACGGTACTTCGAGATTGCGAAGTTAAAGAGTAGCAGAGTGTTATTTGGAATCAGTGTGATTCAGGGATTGTTGCATTTCGGCTTGGACAGCCTGACCGTCCAGAAGAGAATCTAGGAGGATTCGAGTTTAAACACCAACAACTGTTGTAAGTACACGATCATTTAATACAAGTTGTTTATGCCTTGTGAGTTCCTATGTAATTCCCGATATTGCATTGTATGTGTGTTGTTTGCATGTCAAACCGAATTTTAATTGCATTGTGAAAGAAATAGAGAATTAGAACAATGCTTAGATTTTAATGGGCTGAATAATCACCCCTATTCAACAATGAATGAATGATCCACGGTGAAACAGTATTATGGAAATTATGTGGGACTAATCAATGTTAATATAATGGAATATATAATTATATGTTTTGTTGAAGTTATGAATACAATCAGGAATAACTAAAGACCACAAATTATAAGGGAGGTATCATGTTATTAAACTAACAGGGTGTTTAGGGTTCCAGAGAGTGAGCCACGGTTTAGGGGTCCAGAGAGGACCACAGTTCAGGGTTCCGACAAGGACCAGAAGTTGGGAAGCCAACGACCAGAAAGGGGAGACGACCCGCTACTTCAGGCAGGACATCGTCGACAACCTAGAACAACCAAGCACGGAAGCTTCTAGAATAAGCCAACGAGCAGAGCAACCAAGCTCAAGATCAAGTGGAATTGGATATCTGTATTCAAGTTTGTACTATGTTATTATTGTAAACGACCACAATTTGAGACCAGTATAATAAATCTTATTGCTTGTTACATTGTAAGAACACTGTGTGATTGGCTACTTCTTTCGAGGCACTGTAGTTGCACAAGTCGAAAAAGTTGATTGAGTGAATGGTCTGCTAACAATCTGCTGCATTTAGAGAAAGTCAACCTTTGACTATAGAAAAGATCCCAGTCGCAGGGAGGACTTTCGTTCCCCACATTCAGAGGAAAGTCCCCTGTGACAAAGCATACCTTAGATAGAGGTTCCATTGCAATTCTCATTCAGGCTGATTGCTGAAGAGATTGTGTCTCCAAGAGTTCACAAGTTCAGGCAGTTCAAGACATGTCTGCCCAAATCTTAGGGCTTCACAGTCTGTTTTTTGATAATTGTTTCTACAAAAGTTTTCTCAGCAGGACAGGGCTTGTTGTAGTACCTGCGAAAGGTTCTTTCGTTGGCCGAACCGGCTTGTGCAAGTATCTTAGATACTGGGAAATTTCCCTTATTGGCTGCGGAGGTAGACGCTGCCCGAGTAGAATGCGCCTTGTAGATCCCTGTATCAATACCCGCAGCCTCCAAAACCTCCTTAATCCAGCGAGCGATTGTTTGAGAGGTTACCCTGTGATACGGTTTCTTGTAGCTAACCAAAAGGTACCGTTCACTAGCTCTGATCCTGCGGGTCCTGCTGATGTATTCCTGCAAGTACCCATGGACCTACAACGAAGTACCTGACCACACAAAGTTTCCTGTCTGGTGGGTATGCCTGGAGCTTGACAATGTGTGATTAATTTCCAGGCTTGCTCTGTTTTAGGAGATCATGAAGGTGAAAAGTGACTGCATTATCTCTTTGATAACACCATACCATCCAAGCTTAGATAGTGTAATGATTGAATCCTTTGTGCTGAGATTAATGCAATAATCACACGTAATTTAAGCGTCAATTTTTTTCAGGTCCAATATGTGCGCTGGGGACCAAGAACGAAGAAAATTGAAAACAAGGTTAACGTCCCACATTTCCATGTATCTAGGCTTGGGTGGGCGTAGCTGAAAGACTCCCTTCATAATTCTCTGGATAAAGGGACGGTTTCCAACTGTAAACACAGTATCTCGAAGGATCTCAAATGAAGCTATGCACTCCGTGTTAAGTTAATGACACTGTAAACCTGCCCCTTTATCGAAGAAAATATCACTCAGGAATTCCAGGATAACTTGAACATCTGAGTACAAGTAGTTTCTGCATTTCTTGTCACAAAATGCTTTCCATTTGTTTATGTACACTGCATACTGTTTTTAGTCCCTTTTCTCCAAGAGGAGGCCATAACAGCAATTATCCGTGCATTCAATCCCTCGTCTCTGAAGGGCTTGCACAGAACCTGCAAGCAAGAAGATCAATCTGAGTGTAAAGTGGGTGAGGAGTGTTAGAAACTGGTAATGTTAGCAAGGATTCACTCCTATGAATAACAAGTGGTTCCTCATTCATCATCCTGTTTAGGAGAGGAAACCATGGCTGGCTTGGCCTTTTTTTTTTTTTTTGGGGGGGGGGGACTACTAGTATCCCAGTTGCATTATCAGATCTGATTTTTTGAATGCACTTAGCAACTAAGCAGAAAGGAGGAAATGCATAAAAGTACCACTTTCCCCAATCGAGAGTAAAGGCATCAACAGCCTTGGCATGTGGGTCGGGCAGCCATGTGACATAGTTCTCTACCTGCTTGTTAAAGGGGAAGGCTAGTAACTGATCAGTGGGAATCAGTGGAAATGCTGGGAGATGATTGCTCCAATCCTTTATGGGATTCATGCAAGAGTACATTATATATCTATTGTTGTGTGAACATTATTTGCTTCAGAATGGTCTCATATTCAAGTAATGTGCAGTTTAATGTTTCCAGGTAAGCATGCCTGGCCAGTGACGGGGCATTAGTTGTTACTAACGCGACACCTGACGTAGGTAGCGCTCCCGGAAAATAGTTTTAACCCCCGCCCGCACCGCCCCCCTTCTTAATTTCCAAAGAGAAAAAATATAGCTACAAACGGCAGTTTTTATACTGTAAAATGTCAAGATTTTCAAGCTCGCTCGCGTTTAGTCGTTATGCCATTGTAAAAGAGAATGTTACTGCCAGTAATTGCCAGCAGTTGCGCCTGGGCCGCCCCCCTTAATTTCCAAAGCGAGAAAAAATATAGCTACAAACGGCAGTTTGGGGACTGTAAAATGTCAAAATTTTCTCGCTCGCTCGCTTCGCTCGCTCGCATTGAATTGTTATGCCATTCCCCTAATGTTGCTGCCAGTAATTGCCAGCGGTTGCGCCCGGTGCGCCTCCCCCTTAATTTCCACAGCGAAAAACAAAGCCACAAACGGCAGTTATTGGACTGTAAAATGTCAAAATTTTCAAGCTCTCTCGCTCTGCTCGCTCGGATTTTATTGTTATGCAATTCTCGTGATGTTGCTGACAGTGCCCTTGTCGTTTCACACCGTCATTCCATAAGCCATGTAAGGAAAACTTACAATGTTGCTCAATTACTGCGTTGTTGAATGTATCACATTCAGTAATGTATTGTAGTCCCATTAAGTTTGCAGACTGACAGCGCACGCACACACGCACAAGCATACACACCCTCAAAATTACTCTACCACAAGGTGCCCCCCCCCCCCATGTTTCGACCCACGGTACGCCATTGTACACACACACACACACACATATATATATATATATATATATATATATATATATATGATGTGTGTGTGTGTGTGCGTGTGTGTGTGTGTGTGTGTGTGTGTATTGTGTAACATTATGTATGGTCTATCGTGAGCCCCCTCCAATATTTGCCCCCCAATCCAAAACTGCTTCCGGCTCGCTTGCTTGTACTTGCACGAGATGTAGTCCAGCCCGCGTCGCGGTACTGTTGGGGCAAATTCGAGCTTCGTGATAATGGAGTAGTCTTGCTCCTGCTCTTGCCATGTGCACTCCTGCCATAGTCATATGGGCTGAAACCCTGCTTCTTGTATTGTCTGCTATGCTCACTCCTGAGGACACCCTCAGTTGCTTTTTGTTCATCTCTTATGTCTGTCATTTGCTTTCCGAGGTCGTCAGCGAAAAGGAATTTGGAGACCGATGCAGAGGGCTTGCAGAGATGCTGGAATTGATAACCAATGTCTGGTTTCATGAATTCCTTACGCAAGGAATTTACAATGTAGCTCGAAGTTCGCACTGCACAGAAGTGCTAGTGCATCTTGTTGCTGTTCAGTGATATCCTGTGCCGACAGTATGTATGTAGGCATTGATGCCTCTCGTCAGATTATTTTGAAGTCTCTGAAATTTGAGGTCTCGTGTCTTTGAGAAGGCAGGTAGCCCATTCCAGATTCTTTGGTTGACTTTCGGCACATCCACCAGCTCACAGTTGCTGGGAATGGGGTATTTAGTGATCGTTTCATCTACCACTTTGGGCTCGAGCTGGTGGGTCAGAAGGTAGGCTGACGACTTAGCAATTTCTGGGTCAATGGGGGGGGGGGGGGCAACTTCTTCAGCCACAGCAAATTTGGCTGCAATGTTTGGAACTTTCTCCACTACAGAAGGGGGACCTTCGCCTTCTTCAATATCAAATTTGTCATCCTGACGACTATCCCCTTGACCTGGTTGGATAATCACAGAGTTTTCATCCATATCTCGGCCCAGAAATGGTGCCGCATATTCGTCATCATAATGGCAGTCAGTATCTGCCGAGTCTGAAGGGGAGTATTCAGAACGAGTCCTGATACTCTTTCCATTGCCACCGCCTTCACGGGTTGGTGTCTGCTTTGCTGACTGTGCCTCCACAAACTGAACAACCACGGCTAATTGGCCTTCAAGCTTGCCGAGTCTATCCTCCAAAGTTGAAACTTTAGAGGCCAGTTTGGCAGGTGGTTTCACTGTTTTGTTTGCACCGGTACTACCGCTAGGGTTAGCACTGCTTGTAGTTGTAGTAGTATAGTACCTGTCTTGCCGGCTCTAGTAGGCGTTTTACCTTTGGCTGTCGCAGTTTTCTGCTTGCACTCTTATGCGTGCTGGTCTCCGCGACGCCCGCCGGTGGCTGCCGGGGACGCTACTGCTGTCAGCAGCGGTGGTGCGGCTGCGCCGCCCACGTTTGGAACGTTGGTCGAAGACATGAATTTCGTTGCTGTTCAGCTTAAGAATGATCGTTAAAACCAGAAAAAACCTGGCAAAACCTCCCGTTGAGGTAATTTTAGCTATCACGTTGATCCAACTCGAACGAAAACTTGAATTTTCAAGTGCAATTCCGGCGAATTTTCCGAGCCCAGAAATTCGCGTGTAAGCAAGATGGCGGCGACTAACAAATTGGGTGGCGCGCGCATTTGCGGGATCTCATATGACGTAATCTCTCACGAAATTACGATATAACACGTTAGCTCTAACACTAATAGTTAGAAATCTAGTCTAAGTTACGTCAATGTTAATGCCTAATAACATTATTATTGATGGTATGCCCATTATTGGAAAAAAATCAACCAAGTTCTTAGGGGTAACCCTTGACTCCAACTTAAATTGGAATAACCACATTGACAATATAACCACATTAATATCCAAAGCCATTGGAATACTTCGGAGATTAAAATATTTTGTAACGGAAAAAAGTACTCATTATGTTATACAATGCATTAATCTTACCGTATATTAATTATTGTAATGTTGTCTGGGGAAACTGTAATAAAACCAAAGTAAATGTAATTTTTCTTTTACAGAAAAAGGCAATAAGAATATGTACCAACTCACATTATCTAGAACATACTGATCCATTATTCCTTAGACTAAAAGTTCTTAAAGTTGACGATATACACAAATTTCAAACAGCAATATTTATGTTCAAATACACGCAAAATCTACTCCCACTCTTCCACAACGCATTTTCCCTTAACAGGGATGTCCATGCTTACCCCACGCGCCATCGTAATGATTTCCATTTGAATAACCCTAAACTCCTATTAGCTCAAAAATCAATTCGGCATAACGGGCCTGATATTTGGAATTCACTCCCTCTCCACATAAAACAGTGCACATCTCTCTATTCCTTTAAGGCAAATACAAAGAAATATTTCTTGGCACAATATCATACGGTACAGTAATCATTAAACATGTACCTCTTATACTCAACAACAAGGCAATATTTGGTCCACCCCCTTTTCCTTCTCTTTTACTCTGCTGCTTGACCCTTCGCCCATATTATAACATATCCAATCATTTTCTTAGAAGTGCTGACCATCAACACTTTCGCGCTTCATCACCTGCACACGCACTCACAGGCACCACTCCTGTTTACTAAGTAATTGTATAAAACTGGATTTACACGCACTTTAACATGGCCCATCTGTATTAGTGTTCAAGTACTACAATAAAAAATGGTAATTTAACTCTGGCTGTCCGTCTGTTCAAGCACGGCTTATAACGGCGGCCCTCTGCATCATATGTATATATTATATATTGTATTGTGAATTAAGTCATTATTGGCCATATAAACATTTTGTATGTTATTTAACATTTCATTTGTCTTTACATACACAATATGACTTACTATGTAATATGTCAATAATTTTCAGAATTGTATTTGAGTAATTGAACCTGCCTTTGTTATTTTTATTATTCTGAAAGAAAATATGAAATGCAGAAAATAAAATCTTTTCAATCAAAAAAAAAAAAAGATGAATGAATTGCCCTCGTTCTAAGAATTGAACTGAACAAAATGTCTCTGGACTATGAACTCGCTTGTTTTATTAGGACATGTTTAGTGGAGTTACAATCCTTATCTTCCAAAATCTTATCGAGCTTGTCGTCGCTTATTATAAACAAAACGGGGTTCCATTTTGAAGCGTAAATCCAAACTTCGCGGGCCGAATGATGCGTGCAAACGCATTAAAACGGTAGGCCTACGTCATTTGGTACGGTACGGTACCTACATGTGTACGTTACTATACTGTAACGTTTAGCTTCCCGAATTCCACCCACGTACTCCGCGCCGTGCCGTCTACAGTATTCTCTCACGTATCGTGGGGGGGGGGGGGGGTGTAGAGCCCACTAATGTCAAAATCGCCCACTAATGTCAAAACAACCACTAATGTCATAACACGTCGACGACAAATGTCAAATCAACCACTAATGTCATAACACGTCGACGACAAATGTCATAACAACCACTAATGTCATAACACGTCGACGACAATGTCAAAACAACCACTAATGTCATAACACGTCGACGACAAATGTCAAAATTTCCAAATTTACTGCAAATGTCACGACGCGTCACAAGGGCAGATCCAGGAATTCCATAAAGGGGAGGCACCTTTACAAAATCAAAGGCTGGCGCGACCCTCTCCCCCCCCCCCCCCATTTTCTTATTTTTATTTCTGTTGTGTTGACAAAATAAAGAGAGAGGCAATAAAGGGGGATGCGCCCCCTCTAAATCCGCGATTGCGTCAACCACAAATATCAATATTGGGTTAACCACAAATGTCATAACACGTCGACGACAAATGTCATAAATCATCACAGGGGCGGAATTCCGTAACAGGGGGGGGGGGGGAGGAGGCGCCCTTACAAAAGCAAAGGCTGGCGCGACCCACGTTTTCTTATTTTTGTTTCTGTTGGTTTAACCTAATATAGTGAGGGTGCACCACGAGGGGGAAGCGTCCCCTCTCGATCCATCATTGCGTCAACCATAAATGGAAAAACTCATTGCTTGCATTACAGGGGCGGATCCAGGAATTTTGTAAAGGGGAGGCGTCTTTACAAAGTCAAAGGCTGGCGCGACCTTCCCCCCTCCCCATTTTCTTCTTTTTATTTCTGTTGAGTTGACGAAATCAAGAGAGGGTCACTAGAGGGGGATGCGTCCCCTCTCAATCCGCGATTGCGTCAACTGCAAGTCAAAATCGGGGATTAACCACAAATGTCATAACACGTCGACCACAAATGTCATAACGCGTCACAGAGGTGGATCCAGGAATTCCATGAAGGGGGGGGGGGGGGCGCCTTTACAAAATCAAAGGCTGGGCACGACACTCCCCCCCCCCCCCCATTTCTTATTTTTGTTTCTGTTGTTTGAACCTAATAATTATAGTGAGGGTGCACCAGAGGGGGATGCGCCCCCTCTCGATCCATCAAACCACAAATATCAAAACTCATTGCTTGCATTACGGGGGAGGATCCAGGAATTCCGTAAAGGGGAAGCGGCTTTACAAAATTAAAGGCTGCCGCACCCCGCCCCCAATTTTTTCTTTTTATCTATGTTGTTCTAACCAAAAAAGAAAAAGAAAAGAAAGAGGGCACCAGAGGGGGATGCGTCCCCTCTCGATCCATCATTGCGTCAACCACAAATGACCAAACTCATTGCTTGCATCACAGGGGCGGATCCAGGAATTTTGTAAAGGGGAGGCGTCTTTACAAATCAAAGGCAGGCGCGACCCTCCTCCCTCCCCCATTTTCTTCTTTTTATTTCTTTTGTCTTGATGAAATAAAGAGAGGGGGCACTAAAAGGGGATGCGCCCCCTCTCAATCTGCGATTGCGTCAACCGCAAATGTCAAAATCGGAGATTAACCATAAATGTCATAACACGTCGACCACATGATTATGTTAAAATTTTCAAACTAACTGCAAATGTCATAACGCGTCAAAGGGTTGGATCCAGGAATTCCGTAAAGGGGATGGGCGCCTTTAAAAAATCAAAGGCTGGGTGCAACCCCACCCCCCCCCCATTTTCTTATTTTTATTTCTGTTGTTTTAACATAATATAGTGAGGGGGCACCAGAGGGGGAAGCGCCCCCTCTCGTTCCACGACTGCGTCAACCACAAATATCAAAACTCGTTGCTTGCATTACAGGGGCGGATCCAGGAATTCCGTAAAGGGGAGACCCCTTTACAAAATTAAAGATTGCCGCACCCCCATTCTTTTCTTCTTCTTTTTTTTTACGTGTAAACAAAAGAAATAAAAACTAGACTTGGAATTTGTCAAGACTGACAAATTAGGTGATCCGATCTGTTCGTAAATCAACGATTTGAGTCTCCTGATCCCAATAGGCATGACCATACCGGTTTCATCTGTGTTTAGTGGACATTGGCCGTGTGATGTTTGGATTCTCATTTAGAAAAGGGAGTCGGACCTGCCATCTATGGTACACAATTCCGTATACACTAACGAAGATACAGAATGAAGTATATTTGACCTTTGACCCCACTTTGCACAGACAAGATGGCATCTGAACAAAAAGTGGTTATTTTGTGAAATGATCCTTGTAACATGGTCTTTACGTGTACAAAATATGGGAAAGATAGGACATGTATTCACCAAGATACAGGATGATACATTTATGACCTTTGACCCTAATTTACATACCCAAGATGACGTCTGATCAAGTAGTTGTGATTTTATGAAATAATGTACGTGACATGAACTAAACATGTGCAAAATATGGGGGTGATAAGGCCTGTTTTTCTTGAGTTATTGTAAAGAAAGTTGCAGAAAGAAAGAAATATCTCAATACATCGAAGATCAGCTTTAATTTCAACCAAGTTTTTGGACGTGATCCCGACATCGTGTGAAAAATGGAGGACACAATTCCGATAGCCCAAAGTCTCAGCTACAACATATTAAAATCTGGGAGAAATTCACCGAAGCATAAGTGAGCTAGTGCTCGATAAAGACAATCATGTCAATTTTCACATCTACAAAAATTCCCTCCCATAGAGATAACACGTCATAACGAAGATAAAGAAAGAAGTACATATGACCTTTGACCCCACTTTGCACAGCCAAGATGGCATCTGAGCAAAAAGTGGTTATTTTGTGAAATGATCCTTGTAACATGGTCGTTACGTGTGCAAAATATGGTAAAGATAAGACATGTATTTACCAAGATACAAGATGATACATTTATGACCTTTGACCCTAATTTACATACCCAAGATGACGTCTGATCAAGTAGTTGTTATTTTATGAAATAATGTACGTGACATGAACTAAACATGTGCAAAATATTGGGCTGATAGAGCTTGTTTTTCTTGAGTTATTGTAAAGAAAGTTGCAAAAAGAAAGGAATATCTCAATACATCGAAGATAAGCTTTAATTTCAACCAAGTTTTTGGACATGATCCCGACATCGTATGAAAAAACGAAGGGCACACTTACGATAGCGCAAAGTCTCAGCTACAACATATCAAAATCTGGGAGAAATTCACCGAAGCATAAGTGAGCTAGAGCTCGATAAAGACAGTCATGTCAGTTTTCATTTCCAGAAAAACTGCACTCCCATAGAGATAACACGTAAACTGGGCAAATTTGACAAGATTACATTCAATCCATTTTTACTAGGTGATGGCGTCATCCAATCAAAATGTTGTTATTACATTAATGAAAGACCATTTAATAAGCTACAACATATTGAAATCTGGGTGAAAATTGGCAAAGGATAAGTGAGATACGCTCGAGTGAATTTGAAATTTGATGACGTCATTTTGAAAATTTACTTTTTTTACTTTAATAAGAAATTTCATATCTTCTAATCATTTTTCCAGCATCGTCAACCCATGAAATGACATGTACAACTCATCTGCTTTCAGAATATGTAAAGAAAATGGGAGGTCGCCGTTCATCCTGACGAGTAAAATCGGATTTAAAATTGGCGGTTTTTTGGCATTGTTGCACTGTATATCGCCATTGACGCGCGCGCGGAATTTCAACTTTGACGGGCCCGTATGACGTCATACTGAGTTGGATTGACTTGAAACTTGGTAGACGTATTCCCTGACATTTCAGGCAGGCGATAAGCGTGAAAAAACGGGAAATTTCTATTGCATATGAGCTGTGCGTGCGTATATGCGCGCGCGCGTACGCGTCCGTAAATTTTTTTCAATTTTTCAAAAAATGCTCTAAATGGTCTGAAACGTGTGCAAAAAAAATTTGAGCTCGATTTGAGCATACAAATATTTCAACGCGCGCGTACGCGCACGTTTTTAAGGTATAGATGAATTTTGAGAATATGAGTAAAATGCGCTTTACTTGAAATATATGTGACGTAAATTTCATTGAAAAATTCCATTCCATTAATGAGATATGATTGAGAATGTGTTTTCATATAATGACGTCATAGTGACGTCACGGTCGACTGATCACTTTGATTTTAGTTCGATTGCCGTCTTTGGGAGACGATACATATATGGTATAAGTTTGAAATTGATAGGAAGAGGACTTTCTGAGCTAATCGGTGCACAACTTTTGGGGAGAAATAAGAAGAACTAGAGATTGTAATTTGTCATCACTGACAAATTAAGGTGATCCGATTTTTTTTTTTAATCAATGATTCAAGTCCATGCAGGTTTCATCTGTGTTCAGAGACATTGGCCGTGTGATGTTTGGATTCTTATTTAGAAAAGGGAGTCATATCTGCCATCTTTGGTACCAAATCTGTATACACTATAACGAAGACACAGCAATAAGTACATATGACCTTTGACCCCACTTTGCACAACCTAGATGGCATCTGAGCAAAAAGTGGTTATTTTGTGAAATGATTCTTGTAACATGATCTTTGCGTGTGCAAAATATGGGAAAGATAAGACATGTATTCACCAAGATACAGGATGAAACATTTGTGACCTTTGACCCTAATTTACATACCCAAGATGTTGTCCGATCAAGTAGTTGTTATTTTATGAAATAATGTACGTGACATGAACTAAACATGTGCAAAATATGGGTGTGATAGGGGCTGTTTTTCTTGAGTTATTGCAAAGAAAGTTGCAGAAACATTGAAATAGCCCAATACATCAAAGATAAGCTTTAATTTCAACCAAGTATTGTAACATGATCCCGACATCATATGAAAAAACAAAGGGCACGGAACGATAGCGCAAAGTCTCAGTTACAACATATTAAAATCTGAATACCGAAGGGTAAGTGAGCTAGTGCTCGATAAAGACAATCATGTCAATTTTCACATCTAGAAAAATTCCCTCCCATAGAGATAACACGTCATAACGAAGAAACAGAAAGAAGTACATATGACCTTTTGACACCACTTTACACAGACAAAAGATGGCATCTGACCAAAGAGTGGTTATTTTGTGAAATGATTCTTGTAACATGATCTTTGCTTGTGCAAAATATGGGAAAGATAGGACATGTATTCACCAAGATACAGGATAAAACATTTATGACCTTTGACCCTAATTTACATACCCAAGATGGCGTCTGATCAAGTAGTTGTTATTTTATGAAATAATGTTCGTGACATGAACTAAACATGTGCAAAATATGGTGGTGATAGGGTATGTTTTTCTTGAGTTATTGCACATAAAGTTGTAAAAAGAAAGAAATATTACAATACATCGAAGATAAGCTTTAATTTCAACCAAGTTTTTTCACGTGATCCCGACAACGTATGAAAAAACAAATGGCACACTTACGATAGCCCTACGTCTCAGCTACAACATATTAAAATCTTAGAGAAATTCACCGAAGCATAAATGAGCTAGTGGTCGATAAAGATAGTCATGTCAATTTTCATTTCCATAAAAATTGCACTCCCATAGAGATTACACGTAAACTGTTCAAATTTGACAAGGTTACCTTCAATCCATTTTTTCGAGGTGATGTCGTCATCTAATCAAATTTGTGTAATTACAATTATGAAAGAGCATTTCATAAGCTACAACATATTGAAATTTAGGTGAAAATTGGCAAAGGATAAGTGAGATACGCTCGAGTAAACTTGAAATTTGATGACGTCATTTTGAAAATTTACTTTTTTTATTTTATTGAGAAATTTGATATCTTTTAATCATTTTGTCAGCATCGTCAGCCCATGAAATGACATGTACAACTCATCAGCTTTCAGAATATGTAAAGAAAATGGGGGGTCACCGTCCATCCTGGCGACTAAAATCCGATTTAAAATTGGCGGTTTTTTGGCATAGTTGCACTCTGTATCCCCATTGACGCACGCGCGGAATTTTGAATTTGACGGGCCCGTATGACGTCATATTGAATCGGATCGACTTGAAACTTAATATAGATTTTCCTTGACATTTCGGACATCCTATCCGTGTGAAAAAATTTAAAATTTCTATTTCATATGAGCTGTGCGTGCGAATATGTGCGCGCGCGTACGCGTCCGTCCAATTTTTTCAATTTTTCAAAAAATGCTCCAAATGGTCTGAAACGTGTGCAAAAAAGTTTTGAGCTCGATTTGAGCATACAAATATTTTAACGCGCGCGTACGCGCGCGTTTTGAGATAAAAATGAATTTTGAGAATATGAGTAGAATTCGCATGACTTGAAATATATGTGACGTAAATTTCATTGAAATATTCTATTCCATTAATGAGATATGCATGAAAATGTGTTTTCATATAATGACGTCATAGTGACGTCATGGTCGACTGATCACTATGATTTTACTTGCGCTGTCGTCTTTGCGACATGATACATATATGGTATAAGTTTGACATTGAGAGGCAATGCACTTTCTGAGCTAACCTCTGCACAACTTTTGAGGAGAAATAAAGAAAGAAACAAAGAAAGAAGAAAGATTCAGTACAGATACAGAAGGTGATCCGAGAGGATACTCGGATCACCTAAAAAGAAGAAGAAGAAGAAAGAATCCGTACAAAAACAGAAGGTGATCCGAGAGGATACTCGGATCACCTAATAAATAAATAAGGGGGGATGGGGATTGCGCAAGCCTTTCATTTTGAAAAGACGTCTCCCTTTACGCTTTACGGAATTCTTGCACCCGACCCCGTAATGCAAGCAATGAGTTTTGACATTTGTGGTTGACGCAATGATGGATCGAGAGGGGGCGCATCCCCCTCTGGTTCCCCCTTTCTAATTAGGTGATCCGAGTATCCTTCGGATCACCTTCTGTATCTGTACGGATTCTTTCTTCTTCTTTATTTCTTTATTTCTCCCCAAAAGTTGTGCAGAGGTTAGCTCAGAAAGTCCGCTGCCTATCAATTTCAAAATTATACCATGTATGCATCATGTCCCAAAGACGACAAATCTAATGTATCATTGTGATCAATCGACCGTGACGTCACTGTGACGTCATTATATGAAAACACATTCTCAATCATATCTCATTAATGGAATAGAATTTTTCAATGAAATTTACGTCACATATATTTCAAGTTATGCGCATTTTACTCATGTTCTCAAAATTCATATATTGTCTTAAAACGTGCGCGTACGCGCGCGTTGAAATATTTGTATGCTCCAATCGAGCTCAAAATTTTTTTGCACACGTTTCAGACAATTTGGAGCATTTTTTGAAAAATTGAAAAAATCGGACGGACGCGTACGCGCGCGCGCATATACGCACGCACAGCTCATTTTTAATTGAAATTTCAAGTTTTTTCACTTTGATCGGATGTCTGAAATGTCAAGAAATATTTATACCAAGTTTCAAGTCAATCCGACTCAATATGACGTCATACGGGCCCGTAAAATTTGAAATTCCGCGCGCGCGTCAATGGCGATATACAGTGTAACTATGCCAAAAAACTGGCAATTTTAAATCCGATTTTACTCGTCAGGATGGACGGTGACCCCCCATTTTCTTTACATATTTTGAAAGCTGATGAGTTGAACATGTCAATTCATGGGTTTGCGATGCTGGCAAAATGATTAAAAGACATCAAATTTCTTAATAAAGTAAAAAATGTAAATTTTCAAAATGACGTCATCAAATTTCAAGTTCACTCGAGCGTATCTCACTTATCCTTTGCCAATTTTCACCCAGTTTTCAGTATGTTGTAGCTTATTAAATGTACTTTCGTATTTATAATAACAACATTTTGATTGGATGACGTCATCACCTCATAAAAATGGATTGAAAGTAACCTTGTCAAATTTGACCAGTTTACGTGTAATCTCTATGGGAGTGCAGTTTTTCTGGAAATGAAAATTGACATGACTGTCTTTATTGAGCACTAGCTTACTTACGCTTCGGTGAATTTCTCCCAGATTTTAATATGTTGTAGCTGACACTTAGGGCTATCGTAAGTGTGCCCTTTGTATCTTCATACGATGTTGCGATCACGTCAAAAAACTTACTTGAAATTAAAGTTTATCTTCGATGTATTGAGATACTCCTTTCTTTCTGCAACTTTCTTTGCAATAACTCAAAAGAAACAGCCCCTATCACCCCCATATTTTGCACATGTTTAGTTCATGTCACCTACATTATTTCATAAAATAACAACTACTTGATCAGACGCCATGTTGGGTATGTAAATTAGGGTCAAAGGTCATAGATGTTTCATCCTGTATCTTGGTGAATACATGTCTTATCTTTCCCATATTTTGCACACGTAAAGACCATGTTACAAGAATCATTTCACAAAATAACCACTTTTTGCTCAGATGCCATCTTGTCTGTGCAAATTGGGGTCAAATGTCATATGTACTTCTTTCTCTATCTTTGTTATGACGTGTTATCTCTATGGGAGGGAATTTTTTTAAATGTGAAAATTGACATGATTGTCTTTATCGAGCACTAGCTCACCCTTCCGTGAATTTCTCCAGATTTTAATATGTCGTAGCTGAGACTTTGCGCTATCGTTATGTGCCATTCGTTTTTTTCATGCGATGTCGGAATCATGTTAAAAATCTTGGTTGAACTTAAAGCTTATCTTCGATGTATTCAGATATTTCTTTCTTTCTGCAACTTTCTTTGCAATAACTCAAGAAAAACACGCCCTATCACCTCCATATTTTGCACATGTTTAGTTCAATTCACGTATATTATTTCATGAGATAACAACTACTTGATTGGACAATATCTTGGGTATGTAAATAAGTGTCAAAGGTCAAGAATGTTGCATTTTGTATCTTGGTGAACACCTGTCCTATCTTTGCCATATTTTTGCACACGTATATAGACGATGTCGCAAGAATCATTTCACAAAATAACCACTTTTTCCTCAGATGCCATCTTGGGAGTGTAAAGGTCGGTCAAAGGTCATATGTATTCGTTGCAGAAATCGTTATTCAGTGAATACAGAATTTGGTACCAAAGATGACAGATATGACTCCCTTTTCTAAATGAGAATCCAAACAGCACACGGCCAATGTCTCTAAACACAGATGAAACTTGTATTGTCATGCATATTGCGATCAGGACTCGAATCATTGATTAAAAAAAAAAATCGGATCACCTTAATTTGTCAGTGAGGACAAATTACAATCTCTAGTTTTTGTTGTTGTTGTTAAAACAACAGAAACTAGAAATGTCGCTACAGCGACTGGTTATACCCCCGCCAAACAACATTTCATAAGCTTTGGTCGAAACAACATTTCATAAGCTTTGGTCAAAAAACTGAGGAAGTAGTTAAATCCGCAAGATCTTTCCTTGATCTTCTGCCATTAATATGCCGTTACCATGGCAACGTACTTTCGGGTACTGTCGAAAAATGCGTCTTGCACATATACAACCAAAGGCACATCTGTACCAAGTTTTAGGGAATTTGGGCAAAAACTGAGGAAGTAGTTTGCAACACAAAATTTTCCATCATTTTGGCTCATAATATGTGAGCGTGTTACCATGGCAACATACTTTTTGTAACTGTCAAGAAATGTGTCATGCTGACCTATATCCTAAGACAAACATTCAATATGAATTCCATGAGAATTGGAAGAACACTGATGAAGCAGTTTTGCCATGAAGCATTTTGCCCTATATGTTACCAATAACATGCCGTTACCATGGCAACGCACTTTTTGCCACTGCGGAAATATGTGTCTTGCACATTAACATATTCAGATGAACATCTGTACCTAATTTCATAAAAATTGATCAAAAATTGTGGGAGGAGTTCGCGACGCAAGATTTGTACCCATTTTTGCCCATAATATGCCGTTACCATGGCAACGTACTTTTGGGTACTGTCAAAAAATACGTCTTGCACATCTACAACCCACGGCACACATCTGTGCCAAGTTCTATGGGAATCGGTTGAAAACTGAGGAAGTACTTCGCGACGCAAGATTTGCAACGGACCGACCGCCCGACCGACCGACCGCCCGACCGCCCGACCGACCGCCCGACCGACCGACCGACCGACCGCCCGACCGACCGTCCGCTGATTCCTATATACCCCCTTCAAACTTCGTTTGGCGGGGGTATAATGAAATGAGAAAAAAAATAGGGGTGCGGCATAACGGGTTACAAGGACGGATCCAGGAGTTTCGTAAAGGGGAGGCGTCTTTACAAAACTAGAACTGCCGCACCCCCACCCCCATTTTCATTTTTCTATTGTTTTAACTAAAGAAAAAAAAAAAAGAGAGGGAACACCAGAGGGGGATGCGCTCCCTCTCGATCCGCGATTGCGTCAACCACTTAATGTCAAAACTGATTGTTTGCATTAAAGGGGCGGATACAGGACTTCCGTAAAGGGGAGGCGCCCTTACAAAATCAAAGCTGCCGCAACCCTACCCCCTTTCTTCTTTTTATTTTATGTTATTCTAACAAAAAAATAGATAGGGGGCACTAGAGGGGGTGCCCCCCCCTCCGATCTGAGATTGCGTCAAATTGCACAAATTAATGTCTCAAAACCCATCGTTTGCATTACAGGGGTGGATCCAGGAGTTCCGTAAAGGGGAGGCGTCTTTACAAAATTAAAGGCTTCCACACCCCCTCCACACCCCCTCTACACCCCATTTTTATTTATTTTTGTTGTTTTAACAAAAAAAAGGGGGCACCAGTGATGTATCAGTACCCTCCTAATCCATGATTGCGCCAACCACATTGCTTGCATTAAGGGCGGATCCAATAATTCAGTAAACGGGAGGCGCCTTTACAAAATAATTATAAGGGCTGCCCCCACATTTTATTGTTATTGTTCTAAAAAACAGAGAGGTGGCACCAGAGGGGGATGCGCCTCCTTCTCGATCCGCAATTTCGTTAACCATAATATAAAAAGTAATTGCTTGCCTTACAAAATTAAAATCTGCCGCACCCCCTATTTTTTTTCTTTTTATTTCTATTGCTTAAAAAGAAATTAAAGGGGGCACCATAGAGGTATGCGCCCCCTCTTGATCCGCGATTGGGTTAAACACAAATGTCAAAACTCATTGCTTGCATTAGAGGGGCGGGTCCAAATTCCGTAAAGGAGAGAGGCGTTCATAAAATCAAAGTCTTGCGCAAACCGCCTCGCCTTTTTTTTTTCATTTAATTTATTTTGTGTTAACAAAAATAGAGACGGGGAGGGGAGGGGGGCAATCGCGGATCGAGACGGGCTCATCCCCCTCTGATGCCCCCTCTTTTTTTTCTTCAAAACAACATAAATGATAAAAAGATTGGGAGATGCGTCAGGCTTTAATTATGCAAAGGTGCATGCCCCCTTCCCTTTTACGGCATTCCTGGATCCGCCCCTCATAATGCAAGCAATGAGTTTGGTCATTTGTGGTTGACGCAATCATGGATCGAGACGAGGCGCATCCCCCATGGTGCCCCCTGTATATATTTTGTTTTTTAAAAAAAGAGAAATGAAAAGAAGAAAATGGGGTGGTGTCGCACGAGCCTTTGATTTTTTAAAGGCGCCTCCCCTTCACGAAATTCGTGGATACGCCCCTGTAATGCAAGCAATGAGTTTGGTCATTTGTGGTTGACGCAATCATGGATCGAGAGGGGGCTCATCCCCCATGGTGCCCCCTCTCTTTATTTCGTCAACACAACAGAAATAACTAGAATTATCACTGAAGGTGATTAATACCTCCGCCCCTAGTGTTGCTTTATAGTATGTGATGTCATGAGGGCAATGGCGTTGATACCAAGTTTGTGCGCTTGTCGAATTGGAAACAGAATAATTATAGTTTACTGTACAATTACAGAGTTGACACTGAGTTCTACAAGGTTTGGGTAAAAAGTGTGGTTACCACGGCAATGCATTGTCTGATACAAACACAAGGGACATTTTGCATAACTACATCATACACACCGAATTTGAGCTTCATGGTTTATTTTGATACAAAAATGAGTGGTTACCATGGCAACATATTTTCCTTAAACTAACAGATTGGTGTCTTGCAAAACTACACTTCTAGATCATGATACATACTAAATTTGACTTTAATTGCTTGAATGATGGAAAAGTTATTCGATATGCAAGGTTTTGGTAAAATTGTGGTTACCATGGCAACGGTTTGTGTGACAAACACAAAAATTATGTGTTCCACATCTATACCTCAGGGCCATAATGCTTACCAAATTTGGTTTCAAATGCTTGAAAACTGTGGAAGAAGTTCACTCCACAGGATTAAAAAACAATAACATGCGGTTACCATGGCAACGCTTTGTCAAGTACATTTTTGTACAAACACAAAGAGTGTCTTGCATAACTATACACCTACAGATCATCATATAGATACCAATTTTGAAATTGATTGCTTAAATATTATGGAAGTTATTCAATCCACAAGGTTTTGGTAAAATTATGGTTACCATGGCAACGCATTGTCCGACAAACACAAAAAACATGTCTTGCACATCTATACCTCAATATCATTATTCACCCTAAGTTTCATTTAAATTGCTTCAAAACTGTAGGAGGAGTTCGCGACGCAAGATTTTGCAACAGACCGACCGACCGACCGACCAACCGACCGACCAACATCACGGTGATTCCTATATACCCCCTTCACACTATGTGTGGCAAGGGTATAAAAAGAAGAAAAGGGGACGGAGGAGGGTCGCGACAGCCTTTGATTTTGTAAAGACGCATCCCCTTTACGAAATTCCTGGATCCGCCCCTGTGATGCAAGCAATGAGTTTGGTCATTTGCGGTTGACGCAATCATGGATGGAGAGGTTGCGCATCCCCCATGGTGCCCCCCCCCCCTCTATTTATTTTGTTAAGAAAAGAGAAAATGAAAAGAAGAAAATGGGGTGGTGTCGCGCGAGCCTTTGATTAGTAAAGGCGCCTCCCCTTCACGGAATTCCTGGATACGCCCCTGTGACATATTATGA
The DNA here is from genome assembly GCA_033980235.1 of Diadema setosum. Lineage (NCBI taxonomy): Eukaryota > Metazoa > Echinodermata > Echinoidea > Diadematoida > Diadematidae > Diadema > Diadema setosum. Next base: position 19,745,630 of record CM067075.1, read on the forward strand.
CCTTTGTGGTCGACGTGTTCTGACATTTGTGGTTAATCCCCGATTTTGACATTTGCGGTTGACGCAATCGCGGATTGAGAAGGGCGCATCCCCCTTTAGTGCCCCTCTCTTTATTTCGTCAACACAACATAAATAAAAAGAAGAAAATGAGGGGGGGGGGGACGGTCGGGCCAGCCTTTGATTTTGTAAAGGCGCCCTCCCCTTTACGGAATTCCTGGATCCGCCCCTGTAATGCAAGCAATGAGTTTTTCCATTTGTGGTTGACGCAATGATGGATCGAGAGGGGGCGCATCCCCCTCTGGTACACCCTCACTATATAAGGTTAAACCAACAACAACAAAAATAAGAAAATGGGGGGGGGGGGGGGGGGGTCGCGCCAGCCTTTAATTTTGTAAAGGCGCCCCCACCCCCCCCCCCTTCACGGAATTCCTGGATCCACCCTTGTGACGCGTTATGACATTTGTGGTCGACGTGTTATGACATTTGTGGTTAATTCCCGATTTGACTTGTGGTTGACGCAAACGCGGATTGAGAGGGGGCGCATCCCCCTTTAGTGCCCCTCTCTTTATTTCGTCGACACAACAGAAATAAAAAGAAGAACATTGGGAGGGGGAGGGTCGCGCCAGCCTTTGACTTTGTAAAGACGCCTCCTCTTTACAAAATTCCTGATTTTTCCTGTTATGCAAGCAATGAGTTTTTCCATTTATGGTTGACGCAATGATGGATCGAGAGGGGCGCTTCCCCCTCGTGGTGCACCCTCACTATATTAGGTTAAACCAACAGAAACAAAAATAAGAAAAGGTGGGTCGCGCCAACCTTTGATTTTGTAAGGGCGCCTCCCCCCCCCCCCTTTACGGAATTCCTGGATCCGCCCCTGTTACGATTTATGACATTATTTGTTGTCGTCGACGTGTTATGACATTTGTGGTTAATCCAATATTGATATTTGTGGTTGACGAAATCGCGGATTCGGAGGGGCGCATCCCCCTTTAGTGCCTCTCTCTTTATTTTGTCAACACAACAGAAATAAAAACAAGAAAATGGGGGGGGGGGGGGGGGCGAGGGTCGCGCCAGCCTTTGATTTTGTAAAGGCGCCTCCCCTTTATGGAATTCCTGGATCCGCCCTTGTGACGCGTCGTGACATTTGCAGTAAATTTGGAAATTTTGACATTTGTCGTCGACGTGTTATGACATTAGTGGTTAATCCGATTTTGACATTTGTCGTCGACGTGTTATGACATTTGCAGTAAAAATGGAAATTTTGACATTTGTCGTCGACGTGTTATGACATTAGTGGTTGATCCGATTTTGACATTTGTCGTCGACGTGTTATGACATTAGTGGTTGTTTTGACATTTGTCGTCGACATGTTATGACATTAGTGGTTGTTATGACATTTGTCGTCGACGTGTTATGACATTAGTGGTTGTTTTGACATTTGTCGTCGACGTGTTATGACATTAGTGGTTGTTTTGACATTAGTGGGCTCTACAGGGGGCAGATTATATCGATCCAGGCTGCAGTTATCGATAGTAATCGTTTGCTCGTCCCAGTTACCGACGTGGTCCCACCACCGAACTAAAACATAGTGGAATGCGTGTCCCTATTCCCAACATACACGAGACCGTGCAGCCAAATTTACCGTGTTGCGTCGCCATCTTGTTAGGTCAATTTTTCCTTATATGGAGTGCACGCTTAGGCGCGGTCAGACTGGGCCACTGGTACGCGCGCAAGCAAGAGTACGCCGTCCAGTGGCTAGTGATTATGACGTAACAATGCACATTTGTACATGACAATGGTCTTGCGCTTCGGAGACATAGCCCGCAAACAGATCGAGAAGTTTGGCGGAAAGTAACGTGGAAAGTTTGCGGTCACACTGGCAAAACTTCGAGTTAAACTTCTCGATCTTTTGCCAGTCTGACAAAGTCGATAAAGAGGGTCTAGAGCTCGACGAAATCATGTGTCACGGGCGCTGTGTCTAGGCTGTATGGCGACTATGCGGAGGACTCACATTAGTTCTTTTAACATGTTTGCGGCGTTTTTTTTTTTTTTGCTGTTGAATTTCTAGATTGCTTTATTAACTCTAGAATTACATATGCACCGTAAATAAATCAAGTTTCTCCATTAATAAGCACTTTAATTTAGGCATAATGCTCGCCACTAAAAGAAGTTAGGCCCAGAGTTTCAGTTGCTCATCAAAAGTAGGCAAGATCCTGCGTCTGTCTTATTGCTTCATATCATCAGTACTTCCACTTTTCAAGGTCAGTCCTCCTGAAATCAACACTAAAAACTCCTGGAATTTACAAGAATATCCTGGAATCAACATCATCACCATCGATAATCATCATAAATTTACACACTGTCAGTGTCACTGTCGTAGGCCCTATAGCTCTATCTAGCTATGGAACCTGATTGGTAAAAATGTCAGAGGTGAAAATGACAGAGGTAAAAATGTCATAGTAAAATGACAGAGGTAAAAATGTCATAGTAAAATGGCAGAGGTAGAAATGGCAGAGGTAAAAATGGCAGAGGCAAAAATGGCAGAGTTAAAAATGGCAGCGGTAAAAATGGCAGAGGTAAAAATGGCAGAGGTAGAAATGGCAGAGGTAAAAATAGCAGAGGCAAAAATGGCAGAGGTAAAATGTCAGAAGTAATGAGAGCGATTTCGTCAGAGGTAAACGTATGAAGAGGTTTTGAATAATGGCCTATATAGCCAGAGCAAACTGTATTTATCAAATTATTAAATCAAAATTGCAGATTTGAAGAATATTTATTGAATTATGTTTTAAAAAGATGACAGCTCTCTCATTATTCTGATTTTGATTCAAGTGCAGTGGCGTAATCTGTCTGTTCAGAGGAATAATAAACCAGCTAAAAAAAGAGCCTAGTATAGGCCTATGGGAAATTATCATTATTATTATTATTACTAAAGGGGGTTTCAACAATGCTGCATAGCCCTTAAACAGTATAATCCTATACTTTGTTTCGCCCAATGAAGTTATCACAAACACACACAAACACATACACACACGCACGAACCCACTTTTGGTATAAACATATACTTCTATACGCAGATATACAACATTTACTCTCACATACACACTCTTACACAAACGAATTCCGCTCACTTCCAGGCTAGTATATTGTCATTATTTTTCATTTTTTGAACTGTTTAGTGTAAAGAAGTGAAGGAGACATTGTCGAAGCGAACCGCTAATTTTTCACCTGTTCTATGTTATTTTCTCACATTCAGGTTTCGTAGGAGCCTATATCTTTCTCACAAGACCTGATCACGACATAATGTACTATAGAGGTAACTAGATATATCGCTACGACGACTGATATGCCTCCGCCATAATGCATGGTTCTCCTAATAGGTCTATAGCACAATGTCTTGACAATGTGTGATGACAAGTTTCAAACAATTTGCAAAATACTAAAATGACAGGTTTGACACAAATGTGCTGAATGTTCACTTTCCTAGAACTAGGTTCAATTGGATGAATGATTAAAATGTCAGAGTGCAGGTATTTGGGAAAGTGATGATTTTTACTTTACTTTTGACCCTTTTATAAGTTTATGCATTGAGTAATTTTTCAAGGTATTGAGAAAAAGTATAATTTCAGTATCAAATGGAAAAATAGCATTATCTAAACCTGGCCTTCGACCTTTGACCTCACAGTTCCAAAGAGAATCACTGTTAGGTTAAACATGCATAAATATGTAAGTTTCATGATGATACCTTGAGTTACTTTTGAGATATGGAGGAAAAAGTGCAATTCAGCACTTTCACTTGAACTTTGACCTTTTGACCTTTGACCTTTTGGCAAGAAACTTCCCACAGAATATATATTGGGTAATACATGTATACATCATACTGATATAATTGGATTGTTGACTTGCCGACCACTTTTCAACTTATACACACGAGTTTATATTTCTCCCCGTGTCCCATTTCTCCCCGGTCTCCCCCGTGCTTTAATTATTTCAGGAGAAGGCACGAAATGCGCTTATTGCTATCTAGAAAGGTGTCAGAAACATGAAGGAAAATAAAATCTCTGTCACTTTTACCTCGACATCTTGCATTTCTACGACTAAATTTTTATCAATGACATTTTTATCTCTGGCATTTTGACCACTGACATTTCGACCACTGACAACTTTACCTCTGACATTTGTACCACTGTCTTAATTATTTACCTCTGCCATTATTACATCTGACATTTTCACCTCTGCCATTTTTACCTCTGCCATTTTTACCACTGCCATTTTTATCTATGCCATTATTACACCGAATTGAACATACCTTCTTGATCATACCATATACCTCCCGTGTTACCAGTGTGTGCGCGATTGATGAGGAAGTGGGGGTGGGGTGCGCGACATGACGCGTGCATGAACAATCGAAAATGAGAGAGTGGTTGGATCCATATAGCGTGCACTCTATATAAGGAAAAACTGCCCTATCAAAATGGCGGTGGTAGCAAGTTTGGGTGGCTGCGTATTTCCTGGGTGAACACGCATTCCACTATGTTTTAGTTCGGTGGGTCCCACACCCTTATATTGCTGCAATTGTTCGTATTTCAACCGTAAGAGGGCGACACACATGGAAAAAATATATTCATTTGACCAGTTGGAATACTCGTATAACGAGCTGGGAAAATATAACATTTGCGATCCTCGCAAAGAGTATCATGTGGCGAGCTCTCGACCAATCACATACCAGAAACTGTCTAAGCCATCTAATATATTATACGTGTATATATATATATATATATATATATATATAGCACTTTAAATCCCTGACGAAGGGGGAGGTCCCCGAAAATTCGGATTTTGAATGAAAATCAAGGCAATTGGCATCTAATGCATTCCTCTATTGTGACATTATTATTACGATATATATATATATATATATATTGTGACGAACTCGCCTTCTCGTCGTGAAGTAATAGAGTGTATTCGACTGTTTGTACAAATGCCTCCGCGAGCCGTGTCAGGATGGCCGAGTAGGCGGGGTTCGTTTTGTTGCAGTTTACAACGATCCCTTTAAATTACTAAAACTACAAGTCTGTACGCTGCCATGTATTATGTTGTGTTACAAGCAGCTCACTAACACAAGCGGCACACATACCAAGTTCAGCATCACTTAGAGTATGTCACTCCCAAGCGTCACTTGTAGAAAATGTTAGATTGGTACACTTATTTTGTTACCAACTTTTACTACCAACTCTTGCTACCAAGTTCTGCTACCAAGTTTTACCAACTCTACTACCAACTTTTGCTACCAACTCAATCACGCTAACGTGGAATACCTTTCACAACCATATGGTGGCACAGGTATCGTTGATGGCACGGGGGTAAAGTGCTGGTATCGCACCGTTACCAACTTCCTCAGGCGACGACTGGAACTTGGATTGGGCACGGACTATGCGACAAGTCACATTACCATTATACCCGAAATCCAATGACGACGACTGGAACTTGGATTGGGCACGGACTATGCGACAAGTCACATTACCAATATACCCGAAATCCAACAGGAACGTTGCTCCAGCTCAGGAACATGTACCACCAACTCTGCATACAGCTGCTTGGTGATAGCACTCTCAAGAAGACACAGTGAAGGCAGCAATGCAGGAACACATGTACAGTTTATTACACATAGAAGTGAACATTAACAACACATTTGAAATGTATCATACACGGGCTACTTGTTGCGGACTATGTCACACAACGGCCAATTTATATGCCTCTCCTCCTATCGCGGATAAAGGAGGCAATTCCGCACGGCCGTGAGCAACGCGGAAAATACTCGCAGTAGTCGTTCAAATTATTTACAATGTTGGCGTGGTTATAAAATTCGCACAACGATTATACATTTTAGCAGTATCTCTTGTACATGGTTACTTTAATTCGGCATGTATCGTCGGTCTAAACCGGAGTTGGTATTAAAATAATCCAAACTTGCCCATGACAAACAAGTAACCACATATTTAATAATAAATGTTAAAACTCATAATAATGCACTACCACATTAAAATGTTTGCCCAACGTTCCGATAGTGCACCCTTTCTATGCTATAGGCACAATCGATCATAACAAATTATAATCGAAATGGTTAAATCGAATCGGTTCCACCGAATTTCGTTACATGGCTTCCCTCCCCATGCAGGCTTCGTCCCTGGAGCCGAACACATGAAGAAAGAAAAAGTGACAACAACAAAATTCACTACTACTAAACGTATTGTGCACTTATTCTGTCACAAACCTCGTACAGTTCATAACAACGTTATAAGACAACTACAGTCTTTAGTTCACATCTGTCTAATTTTCATAGACTATTGTTCGTTGCAAACTCATCTTATTAAGAGTTCAGCAGTCTCTTCATTTGATTTCCTGTCCTGGCTGCTCCCTTGCAGCAGACATGTCGACACGAGGGATGTCACATTTTACCCTGGCATGGTGTGCCAGAATGAATCCGATGTATGACGAGAGGAACGGGCGTGCCCCAACGGAGAGCGGCTCCTCGATCGGGGTGGATAATCAGGTGGCCTTCCCGGTGACCAAGAATAGCGTGCAGGTGAGGAAGAGTCGTCACACACTCGTACTGGTGCTGCTCTGCTGACGTTGACACGCTGGTGAAGTGTAGCCCTTCTTCCCAGCTCTGCTCGGCCTACAGAGAACACCTCTGAGTCGTCTCTCAGAAGCTGGCATGCCGATGAATTGCTTTCTGGGGGAGTTTCTGTCAAACTGCATTGACAGAAGTCATCCAGATTGTTTGGCGGCACACGATTCTGAGATATGCCTCCGTCGAGAGGCGTGGTCTCCGTGTCGTCCTCAGCAAGGCTGGTAAGGTTGGCTGGCGCAGTCCCTTTTACCAACATCGGTGCTGTCGTTGCTGCACATTTCTGTCTCTCATTGTTTATACATGGGAGAGATACCCATGGAGTATGCAGCTGCATGTTCTCGAAATCTAGCGTGGTTTCCAGACCAATCAGGAGATCCAGACCAAGGATGCCCTCAGCTCTTATGTCAGCTACTACCAAGTCAACATGGCACAAGCAGGAGCCAAGCTGAAGTTCCATGGTAGCATGTCCCTTTGTTTTCAACAGAGATCCATCTGCTTGACGAACGATGCTTGTCACTGGTTCAAGTGGTGGCTTCCGCTCAGGTCTCATTCGCAGGTATATTCCTTCCGAGACATATGACTGCGATGCACCACTGTCTACCAGAAACATCACCTCCTGCCCATTTACGTTCAACTTCACGTACAGTCCTTTCTGGAACGTGGATGACAGAAGTGAAGCTGCGGAACTAGGTAGTGGTGGTTGAGATGTCTCTGGTTCGGATGCCTCTCTGGCTGGTGTGCACCCGTCGTCTGGAGGATTCGTACCCTCCTTGGATGTGTCCTCCTTGTCAGAAGACTGACTGTCCTCCTTCTGTTCACTTTTAGGGAGTGTCTCAGTCTTTAATGCCAAGTCGTTTCTCGGCATTGGCGCTGGTTGCTCCTTCTCCCTCTTCTTTATTAGATCGCTCACTGCTTCGATCATGAGAGTAGTGTTATTTTCAGACACCCCCATGGATTTGTCAGCAGTGTCTTCATCCTTCACAACCACGTCTTGTTCTTCCTCCTGTGACAACAAGACACGGTTATACTGCCGACGGTCGTTCTCCATCCGAAGGAAGGCTTCTGTGTTGAGAGCAGCTTGGATTGCTTCATCGAGCGTACGAGGCTGAGCCCGGAAGAGGCCGATTCGGATGTCCCGGTCAACTATTGCATCGAGAAAGTGACCTCGAGCCAATTTATCTTGGCCCGCTTCCTCGAATTCAGGATATGCCATGGATGTCAGTTCGCGAATGCTCTGTCCTAACTCCTGCAAACTTTCCTTCGGTCTGCGTCGTCTGCTACGCAGTTCTGCCAGGAATACTTCTGAATGCGAAACAGGTCCAAAGCGATGCTTCAGGCGGTTCACAAGTTCTTGGTACGTCAACTGACGTCCCGTCTGCTGTGCTAGTACTTTGACAGCAGCTCCTTTCAAGCTGGCAGCCAAATATTGAAGAGCTTCCACTTCCGTCCAGCGGTTAACTCCAGCGCAAGCTTCGAAATGGCAAAGATAATCTAGCACAGGTCCCTTGCCATCATATCTATCTGGTATGACAGCCGGCTGGTTGCTTCTGTTGGTCTGAACATCAAAATGACGTCTCTGGTCCCAGAGCTCTGTTCGACGTCGCTGGTTCAGGCCAAACTGGTGTGGCATTACATCTGGTTGTCCTCCAAATGTAACAGGCTGGTCACTTGTACGAGATGAATGCGACTGCTGCATTGAAGTTTGATGCTGCTGAGGTAGTAGCTTTGCCGATGGCGGAGCTGACAACTCCACCTCTACATTAGCATCTCCAAACAGCTGAGGTGACACCACTGGTAAGGGTGGCAGTGACGACTGGTTAGGGCGCCCTCCAAGTGTCATCGGTGAGCAGCGTAAGTTAGAAACCGAAGTTGGTGCTACTCCAGTTTGTTTGCGCACCGACTCTGACACCTGGGCAATTAAGTCGTCGATTTCGCTGATCTTGCTCTCAAGCAAAAGTGACAACTCCATCAATGGTGTTTCGCGTGCCATCGTGAAAACACAGTTAACTACATTAATTCATACAAAAGTTACAAATAGGGATCCCACTCCTGACACCATGTGTGACGAACTCGCCTTCTCGTCGTGAAGTAATAGAGTGTATTCGACTGTTTGTACAAATGCCTCCGCGAGCCGTGTCAGGATGGCCGAGTAGGCGGGGTTCGTTTTGTTGCAGTTTACAACGATCCCTTTAAATTACTAAAACTACAAGTCTGTACGCTGCCATGTATTATGTTGTGTTACAAGCAGCTCACTAACACAAGCGGCACACATACCAAGTTCAGCATCACTTAGAGTATGTCACTCCCAAGCGTCACTTGTAGAAAATGTTAGATTGGTACACTTATTTTGTTACCAACTTTTACTACCAACTCTTGCTACCAAGTTCTGCTACCAAGTTTTACCAACTCTACTACCAACTTTTGCTACCAACTCAATCACGCTAACGTGGAATACCTTTCACAACCATATGGTGGCACAGGTATCGTTGATGGCACGGGGGTAAAGTGCTGGTATCGCACCGTTACCAACTTCCTCAGGCGACGACTGGAACTTGGATTGGGCACGGACTATGCGACAAGTCACATTACCATTATACCCGAAATCCAATGACGACAACTGGAACTTGGATTGGGCACGGACTATGCGACAAGTCACATTACCAATATACCCGAAATCCAACAGGAACGTTGCTCCAGCTCAGGAACATGTACCACCAACTCTGCATACCGCTGCTTGGTGATAGCACTCTCAAGAAGACACAGTGAAGGCAGCAATGCAGGAACACATGTACAGTTTATTACACATAGAAGTGAACATTAACAACACATTTGAAATGTATCATACACGGGCTACTTGTTGCGGACTATGTCACACAACGGCCAATTTATATGCCTCTCCTCCTATCGCGGATAAAGGAGGCAATCCCGCACGGCCGTGAGCAACGCGGAAAATACTCGCAGTAGTCGTTCAAATTATTTACAATGTTGGCGTGGTTATAAAATTCGCACAACGATTATACATTTTAGCAGTATCTCTTGTACATGGTTACTTTAATTCGGCATGTATCATCGGTCTAAACCGGAGTTGGTATTAAAATAATCCAAACTTGCCCATGACAAACAAGTAACCACATATTTAATAATAAATGTTAAAACTCATAATAATGCACTACCACATTAAAATGTTTGCCCAACGTTCCGATAGTGCACCCTTTCTATGCTATAGGCACAATCGATCATAACAAATTATAATCGAAATGGTTAAATCGAATCGGTTCCACCGAATTTCGTTACAATATATATATATATATATATATATATATATATATACACATATATGTATACATATATATAAATATACAGGGTGGCCCAAAAAGAACGGAACGCCTAAGATCTTTCATTTCAGCAACATCGTTGCAAGTATGTCATCATGTTGCATACTATTAGAAAGGCCATTCTTTTCCCAAAAGAATAACACCAAATTCTTTAACTTTGGTTCATGCATCATGGTTTAATGACCATTTTTGTCAACCCTTGCAATTTTCAAAATGAGATCATTTTGAACTCTCAGAGATACAGAAACCAGTGAGAATTCGGCTTACCGTAGAACCAGTAGCGTTCGCAATGTGCGGAATGTGGGGCGGACAGTGTTATTGTCGTCAGGTCGTCTCATTCACAATGGTAACGGACAATGATAGCCACATTCCACACATTGTGAACGTTACTGCTTCTATGACAAGCCGAATTCTCGCTGATTTCGGTGTCTCTGAGAGTGCAAAATGATCACATTTTGAAAATTGCAAGGGTTGACAAAAAAGGGTCCTAAAACCATGATGCATGAACCAAAATTAAAGAATTTGGTGTTATTCTTTTGGAAAAAGAATGGCCTTTCAAATAGTATGCAAAATAATGACATCTTTGCAACAATATTGCTGAAATTAAAGATCTTAGGCGTTCCATTCTTTTTGGGCCACCCTGTATATACATATATATACATATATATATATATATATATATATATATATATATATATATACATGTATATACATACATATTATAAAAGATGACGAAGTAAGGTGGTAATGCATTACAGTCCAACAGTGCTTTTTTATTCAGACCAAATTTTCGACGAATACATTTCAGGGTCCTCAGGGTCGACAATGACAATTACCACCATATATATATATATATATATATATATATATATATATGTAAACACATAGACCCTACATATTTATGCATACTCAATTCAATTCAAATTTGCCGTAATGGAACAACACTCGTGGAAAGTAAGTGGTTTCCATTCTTTCTTTTTTTTTCAGACGAGTATCTGGAAAAGCTTCTGGATCGTCGTTTCAAGTCGGTAACCACGTGATCACCTACCAGGCTTCGGACCCAGCGGGAAACACTGCAGATTGTCGGGTCACATTCCGTGTTGCACGTAAGACTATAATGAAATGCCACATAAGATTCTTTGTTTTTCTCGTATTCCAAATATAATACAAAATAACCGCGAATACTTGCTGGAGCCAGTACTATGTCTACATTTCATTTTATTGTTAGCATTATCATTATTATTATTATTATTGTCATTATTATTACCATTATTATTATTATTTTGTTATCAATATATTATTATTGTTATTATTATTATTATTATTGTTACTATTGTCATTAGTACTATCATTGCTATTAATATTACTTTGATCATCATTATCTATTCGTTTCAGACAACGACTCTATACAGAGAGTGGGAAAACAATTTCGAATCAGCATGACATTAAGAAACGAAATATAATATAAAACCGATAAGAGAGCAGATATAGCAAAGTAGATTGTGACACAGTTAACAGGACTGACAATTCTGTGCAATAAATCCCTTTCGGTGCCAGTGAGTCAAAATAAAACATACACACATTTCACACACAAACATGGACAGGCTATTAGAGTGGTAAACAGAGGATTGAATAGCAAATGACGGTCACAGCATTATTTGAACTTTTGCACTACAATTGACGCATATCTAGCTTTCATGAAAGTCTCTTTTGAAACAACGTTGGGGCTAATGATACATTTTTGCATGCATGATGTCCATGGTAGCGTATCAGTGCAATTACCCCCGAGGGCAATTATCCCCCCCCCCCCCTTCTTGCTAAATACTGGTTAGTAATAAGGTTAGAGTAAGGATTGGGCTTAGAGGAAGGTTTAGGGTTCGGAGTTTGGGTTAACGTTATGAATAGGTTCAGGAATAGGATTAGGGGAAGGGGAAGGGGAAGGGGTAATTGGCCAGGGGGTAATTGCCGTAGACCCGTTTGATACAAGTATACAAAAATGATCATGAAGATATGAAGAGTTATCATACATGGTGTCAGGTGTCATTTTCATCATCAAATTGAGATGCAAGATGAAACATATGTTTACAAAAAGAGGCACAGACATTACATTGCGCCATGAAAACCTGAGTACTGTGTAAAAACACATTTCTTATCATATGCAGCGTATCAGCATTTAAAGCCCCCGTTCCACTATGCCGTTCTCGCTACGATTTGACACTTTTCTCAGGTCGGGGAGGATCGGGTAAAACCTGAGCCGATCTGGACACAGTACGATGTTAGAACGCTCTAAGTACGCTGCAGTTACGACTACCAAGTGCTTGCTACGCTCTTACTACGATGATCGGGAATTAGACATTGCGATCTCTGCCGCTGCCGGTACGCTTTAGAACGATGTAGCTACGCTGTTAGTGCGATGTTGCCGATGTTATCCGATCAATGCACGCTGTATCTACGCTCTGAACGATCTATACGATCTTATCACGCTGTTACCCCGTTCAGAGAGCTGAAAAGTGCCCGATGTGCCCCGATGTACCCCGATTCGACTGTGGGTCAGCAGTCAATCAACTTATTAGCATGCAGAACCGAAGAAATATACTGTGGACCTCGAAGATTCATTCTTCTTTTTCTTACTTTTGATTTTCAAAGTTGTTGTTGCTTCGTTATTCTCACTACTCTTTCTTCATCAGCGAGCCCGTGCTTCTGTGCCTCCAGTGCCCTGGTTATGACCCACCATTTCCCTCTCCTGTCCCCTCCTCACCCCCCCCCCCCCCCTTGTCCACCTCGGACTTACTACCTTCTTCACTACTATATCTTTCTATCCTCTCATCAATTTTTTCCTTACAATAGAGCCGCCATGTGTTTGTTAATGTGCGTCCGTATGTGTGCATGTATGTGTGTATTACTCTGTCTTTTTTTTTTTGCTACCGCATAGGGAAATTTGTTGTTGCTGTTTTTTGCAATTATATATTTTTCTCTATGAGGGGACTGCATTCTAATACTACAAGCTCTGCTTTCTAGCAGTCCCCTCCATTTCCAGCAATATTTTGTATGCATTTACCACAGTGACGTAACTGTTATTTGTATCTCTGTTGATAATTTGCCTGTATCTCTTTTACAATGTTATTCTGTTCATCGCATTGTGGTACTGATTTCATGACGTCTGTGTATATGAGCGTTTCTTTGTATTTTTTATTCTTTGTTTGTTGGAAGTGAAATAAATCAACTTGAACTTGAACTTGAAGAGCCTCCTCAACTCACGGTTCTTTTGCAGCATTGCATTGTATAAACAAAGACGTGCTGATTTTTCAAAGGATTTTTCTTGATGTCCTTGCTTTTATAGTCCGTCTTCCTCCAGTTGTAGATGATTTCATATTTTTTCAAAATTCCACTATGTCCTCTTCCTCCTCTTTCAGCATCACGTGCAGTCTCTCTTTCTTCGTCTTTTGGGTAGCTGCTTCGCTGCTTTCTTCTCTTCTTTTTCTTCATCTCTTCTTCTTCTTCGAAAATTACAACTAAAATTACTTCCCGTTCTTGTGCCGATGTTACTACGCTCAGAAAGACCTTGTTACGCTCATCCCGCTGCGTTTACGCCGTCATTACGCTCTCCCCGCTGCGTTTACGCTGTCACTACGCTCTCCCCGCTTGCCTTACGATTAAAAATATGTCAGTTTTGATCGGGGAGATCGGGAAGAAATTTTGAACCGGTTCAAAATTTCTTCCCGATCTGAAAAACTGCCCGCTCCAACCCCGACCTCCACACGCTGCTGCTACGATGCTTCCGATCCCTGTACGCTTTTGCCGCTCTCTCCCGATCTGCTAGATCGGGACAGATCGGGGTCCAAATCGTGATAGTGGAACGGGGGCTTAAGCTTGGTTCGGATGTACAATCTATATGCGTTTGTGTTTGTATGTGTGTGTGTGTGTTCGTTAGTGAGTGTGTGTCAATGAACTCTATTCCTATATAAATCAGTGGTGTGTGTATGGAGATATACATAATGATGGACGAAACAAAACAATTCCAAAGAAATGGCGAGACCTCTTGATACCGTTTAGAAACGCAGAATAGTGCATCTGATTCACGTTATGGTCGCTGAGAGTACTGGTGTTTACAAAAGATAAATAATTTATGCTTGGAACCGTCAGGGGCCCGTTGCATAAAACTTACCATTGAATTTCAATGGTAACTACCGTCAAAATTAGGCATCACAGCCAATCAGCATCAAGGATTATAAAATTTACCGCTGATTTGAAGACTTACCGCTAGAAAGGAGCGGTAAGTCCAGCGGTAAGGGTTTTATGCAACAGGGCCCAGAACTCTGCTTTAGCTCTCACTTGAGTAGATTCAGGAAGAGTTAATGAGATTACTAGGCACCTGAAGAACATATCATGTTACTCCAATGGTTAATATTTCAATGCCTCCCACTCCTTGTTTGGTCTCATTTTGTGTCAATTGTGAACATTTGTGGGATATCTGTTCCTTTCCGTTTCTGTACAAAGACAAATAACGCTATTGTGTTAATCATAATAGGCTTTGAAGTATCGTGATTCGTATCGTGTAACACGCCGGTTTTCAAAGCCAGTTATGATAAAAATAGAAATGTATGAGGCTATTGAATATAAACACACTTCCTTTGTTCCAAAATCTATGTTTATGTGTCAAGGTCTTCTGGTATGCATTGTCTTGTTTTGCGCTGTTTTTGTTTGTTCTCTTTTAATTGGTAATTTCATTAACTCGAGATTAGAAAAAAAAAAACACCACAGAATAATGACATGTGGTTACTGTACTTTGCAGACTTTTTTTTTGCTGCTTTTACGCAATCTTGATCATTGTTCAATACATTCCCTTAACATTTAAAGTGCTCTATATTTCTTGACCCTCCCCCTCCCCCCCCCCCCCCAAAAAAAAAAAGAAAATACCATGCACATACACGCATACAAACATGCATACACAAACGAAAGGAAAAGAAGGGGCACACGTCACGCCGCTCTTGGTATAACGCGACAGACTGTTGATTACTCAGGGACAATTGACACTCTACATAGAAGCAGCGATTAAGACATGTTAAATGGGTATATCCCACGCATATATAGTATCATGAGATTTTTTACTATACTTTTGAAGAGGAATATAGTTTTGATTCGTACTTTGTTTATACAAATAGAGAAAGTCATAACACGTTGTAAATGAAACGCGATGCCTGTTACGGGCGTTACTGCAGAAAACTTCTCTAGTTGTAGATTATTAATGTCCTTCAAACCCTGTATATTTTATCAGTGGACACAGAAATAGATTTGAAATGCCTTTTATAACCTCTGTTCAACATTTACGAGTTTCAATGTGATAATCTACCTCTCTAAGCTATACTCTGATAATAGTAAACTGTATGTGTTATCAGCATTTTTATTGTAATAAAGATGTTGTTTCTTTTCTATTTTTTTTTTTGGTATTCTGCTATTCATAATCAGCATGAAATGCTTATCATCGTTATTTTTTTATTAATTATGAATAGATATGTGTGTGAAGTAACTTTCTTCAGTTGCAATGTGTCCACGGGTGTCCTCTCCCAACAATGGTGCTGTGTCCTGTACCAACGGGCGATATATCGATTCGCGGTGTACCTACCAGTGTTCCAGAGGCTTCACCTTCGCCGGGGGATCGATAAATCGGCAGTGCAGGAGACGATCTGAAGGAAGCGACGGGTATTGGGGCGGGACGTCACCCTCCTGTGTCAGTACGTTCCTCTCTTTATCTCTCTGAAGCTTTTACCTCTTCTCACTTTGTACGATTTGAATTATTTGAAATAAGTGTAATAATTTCCATTATTGATGAAATCAAAGTTATCAGTGTCAGTTGACGAGTCACAATTATGACAACAACCAGAAAGTAGCCGATATCAATAAAGACAATTGAAACATCAAGTATAGTGTCAATGTAGGTTCGATTACAAAATAATAACTGTATATTTTGTTGATGTTTTTCATTTCCTTGTAAAGTTGGTCTAGCTCCATTATGGAATCAAGCTTTCCATTTGCTTTGTTGAAGTTGTAAAATAGCATCGGCCCAAAACGGGTTGTTAGCAGAAATAGTTGATAGGTTGATCACTTTTCAAAGTAACATTCCGCAATTTCATTCCTTAGAATTCTTCTTCACTATAATTATGTACAGGCCACCGTCGGGTATATTTGAGATTGGAACAATCAGAACTTCTATTGCAATGGAGAATTACATGTTTGGTGTCCTTTTGTTGACGAGAATAATTGCAAAAAGACGAAAAAAAAAAGAAGAAGAAGACTTAAGAAGACAAAGATACACTGAGCGCATGAAAACTTTTTCAGTCAAGTCCTATTACATAAATCTTGATTGATCCATTCAATTTACAAAGTGAACATTAATTTGCACAAGAAAAAAACATTTCTGGTGGGCATATTGATGCTGAATAATTTCATTATGGGACAAAAGTGTGCGTATATTATTTTTTTTTAATTTCCCTCAGTATAGGTGAATACTAAAGAAGTCTTTAACATTTCAGTGTTCAAGTTCAGGAGGAGAATATTAAAGAAAATAAAAAGCCCTGTAATAATGTTCCTGTCTGCTTCTAATTCGCCATATTTTGATCAGTGATATTTCATTGGATGGAACATCCGATTCGGTCATAATGTTTTTGTGTAATCAGACAAGCCGAAGTTAGTGATCAATGACAATAATATTGAAAATACCCGTTTAGTACATGTAGTGATATCATATCCTAAATATGTTTGTTACCATCCCGGAAGGTATACCGTAATTATATTTCACTTCAATAATGGCAATAGTTTCATTACATATCACAGGGAATAATGAGGTACAACTACGTATATTCTACTCCCATCTCCAGGGCTCCGGTGCAGCTCGCTGTCGGCACCGACCCACGGCTCCATGACTTGTACGGACGGGGCTTTCTTCGACAGCACGTGCACATTTTCCTGCAACGCTGGCTACACGTTACGAGCCGACAGCTCGGTTTCGACGTGCCTATACACACGGGTCCGTGGTCAAACTCCGGTACCGCCGTCTCCTGCGAAGGTAAAAGTCTACTTTTTCGCATTCATTACTTGAGATATCCACAAAATGCGAGCACATCTTTTTCGAAGTTGCAATGAAAACATCTCGACGGAAGAATTTCATGAATTTGAATAACAAAGTAGTATCCGCTGCATGCTGTAAGGATTAGAACCAGCACTTGCTGTCTTGCGAAAGCTCGATGATATAGTGGAGATGACGCCTGTCCGGTGATCAGGAGATCGTACGTTCGAATCCTACTCGAGTATGTACGCCTATGATTTGCTTTAATTTTTTATTTTTTTTTTTTATCATGGCTGCTACTAAAGCACTGATCAATTCAGTGCTTATTTACGTCGATGTAGGGCAATTTGTCAGTCAGTTGCAATGAAAACATCTCGACGGAAGAATTTCATGAATTTGAATAACAAAACAATAACAAAGCATGCTGTAAGGATTAGAACCAGCACTTGCTGTCTTGCGAAAGCTCGGTAATCTAGTGGAGATGACGCCTGTCCGGTGATCGGGAGGTCGTAGGTTCGAATCCTGCTCGAGTATGTACGCCCATGATTTACTAAAACACTGACCAATTCAGTTCTTATTTACGTCGATGTTGGGCAGTTTGTCAATCAGTTGCAATGAAAACATCTCGACGGAAGAATTTCATGAATTTGAAAAACATTAACTTGTTTCAGTACGGCTCTTTTTTCAGGCCTATATCTCGCGAATAAGATGTAATGGTTAATTGCTCACGTCATTTATGCCACTGTTCCAACTATGGTAAAAAAAAACGTCCTTTCTTACGTTTTTTTATACCCAACAAGACGACGTCATAAGTCTTTTTTTTTTTCCAGCGTAATCCAAAAACGAGAAAAAATTTGAGTTCTACTGGACGTATCTAATCCAAGTGTCTAAATCTTATTACCTGCTGCCTGAAGTTGTAGAACTCGGAAATTCTTGTATCCAGTTGATACAGCTGTGGAAACGTGTGTTACTGTTTTTACAATTGTGATTTATACATATATATATATATATATATATATTCATTTATTTAAATATGTCCCTGCAAGAGCGAAAACAATAAACCTTCATCTATCTTTAAAGTTTCCTCTTCTATCGAGAAGTCACGCGAAAACGTAGTTTATGTGTCACATTAAGCTGTAGCGTTCTAAAGTTCCTTTAACGCCCTCGGATTATCCATTTTTTTTTTTATTTCGCATGTCACTAAGCACAGTAGAGTTGTTTGCATAACAATCACATGATAGGATAGACCTTGTGTATTATTATGAGGATGATATAGAAACCAATAAACACGATCGAGGAAAAAAATCGTTTGAATATTGGCAACGATATTAAACTTTTACTGATCTTCTACTCGTGTTGACAGATCTGACTGTAATCAACAATGCCGTATCACAGCATATAGCATGCTTGAATGTGCTTTGAAACAGAAATGCAATGCATATTGCATCAAATATATACACACATGTGCTTCTTTGATGCACGTGTGCCCCTTTATTTAACTGTTTCTGTGTTCGTGCATGTGAAGTATCTGTCAAATACGAGTAGTCTTATAAGTATAGGCGAACAATTCATGTGTCTGGAAGTGCGATATTGCGATGTTTTAAAAAAAGAAGAAGAAGGGGAAAAAGATAACAAGAGGAGGAAACGGTGTGGAGGAAACAAGGTTTGTAAGGATAAGTTTTGACGCTCACGCGAGTTTATTCATCAGAGTTTTCCTAGATTCAGCCATAGAAACGTGGTCCACTTGACGCGTTATGTAGAAAAGAATGGACCCAAACCGGTTCATCTTTTCTGACATCTCCCTTACCTCTGCATCTAGCACACAAAAAATCAACCCACCCTTGATATCACAAAGTCCCTTCTTCCTGCTAGGGGGTTAATTACTAATACGCACCGAACAGCTCAAAATAGTGAACCCAGCCGAGAACATGGGACATGTCAGTGGAATTCAGTTGTTTCTTTGTTATTAATTATTTTGAAGGAAGGGGGAAGAGGATATTGCATCCAATCCGATTTGAAATTATTTAGAGTCACGAAAAAAAAAGGAGTACTGAAATAATACAACGCTCATCTTTAAAAAAGATAATTGTTTTAGAAAGTCCTTTAATCAAGGCCTGAGTAATTTGACATAAGTGCAGTAATATAAACCACAAAAGTACACGTTTTTCAATAAGCTTATATGTCTTAATTCTTGACTTTCAAGTAATTAGAGCATATTGGCATTTTCTCTTCTCGTCTTCAAGTTCGTCTTGTTAGTATTCTCACGTCTTCTTCTTTCTCTTCTTTGTCTTCTCCTGGTTTGATTACGTGATAACATCGGCACACGAAGGAGGGATGAACAAACATATTCACAATAAAAATATGCATCCAAAGAATGAAAACACTAACTTCCATCATTTCTGCAGCCCATCATTGGCTTGGTCGTGCCTCTTCCAACATTGCAGATATATATGTATATGTATATATATTTCGACAGAACTTAACATCTATTCGCCCTCACATTAGCAAAAAAAAAAAAAAAAAAAAAAACCACCCAAAACAAAACAAAAGAAACAACCCCACCCCCCCCACACACACAAAGGAATGACGATGTATGTTACATCATGTTAACATGTTAACTCACTCATTCGTCCAAATTAGGCCGTTTGACCACCCACAATGAAATACCTTTCATTAGAAATGGGGACAAAATAAAATCCCCGGTACGTTTACTAATGTGCGTGCATTTGAAACATACATTCATTAATGTAATCACTGTATACTGCTTAATGATATTATTTTACAAGGCTGACTATCAACTCTTCATTCTACTTATCAATTAGTGACAGCTTGGACAATGACATTTAATAACTATTTACGGCATTGACCTGTATGGTTTATCAAGCTACAAGCTAGTCTTTATCCAGACTTCAACTAAGGATGTTATTCCAGTGTCCCAAATGACCTTTATAACAAAATTCAAGTACTGACTTAAGATCGAGACTCCGGAATCGCTGTCCGTCGTGAGTGGGAAAACAACGAAGAGCTAAACGTGGATAGCTTGGGAAGTTCAACGTCGAGGAGACAACGATGTGCTTCAGCGCGGCGACGTTAGGTCGTGCTGCGGAGACGAATCCAGCCCCAGTATACCTGACTGGACGGGCCCAGCACGCATCGAGGAGAAAAGTCCTAGCACAGTGCCAGGCTGTACGTGTACGAGAGACACCCGAGGTG
The DNA here is from genome assembly GCA_033980235.1 of Diadema setosum. Classification (NCBI taxonomy): domain Eukaryota; kingdom Metazoa; phylum Echinodermata; class Echinoidea; order Diadematoida; family Diadematidae; genus Diadema; species Diadema setosum. Next base: position 19,765,872 of record CM067075.1, read on the forward strand.
TCTTAACCAGTGAAGGGATAAGCGTCCAAACTTGATAGTCATATGCATAGTACTCAACAGCTGTCTGGAAGAATAACCTATGTTCTAAAATTAAACAATTTACTGCCCAGACTATATACATGTATCGGGAAACAACAGCACTGTCCCATTACATCAAACTAAATAATAACACGTTTGTTTTCCAGGGTACAACTTCCGCTAAATCATGGGTACTGTGTGTGTATTGCGAACGCACTCAAACACTGTTCTTCCTGAACTATTTGAATAAAAAGTCTTTAATTTCACCCAATGTGCTTAATGCAATACGGCCTGATTTCGTAATGTGCATTGATTTTAAAACCAAATCTCAAAACATCCTCATTATAGCAGATCACTACAAAGTTACAAAACGGAAAATTCCTTTAACCTGCAAAAACATACTTTCACATGTTACGATCAACGTTTGAAATTCATCTTATAGATTCACTCCTTTATAGCACACTTGAAAGCTACATTGATACCGAGCTTGAATACAAAACAAAACAAAAACAGTATTGGCACTCTCAAATTATTCGAGGCTAATCATATCTCCATGCCTCTCCTCCGACAAATAATGAGTAAATAATCTCCGAACTAGTTCCAGTGTGCACAAGGCAGGACTATGAGCCAAATGATACTCTCAGTGCAAGTTGAGTTCTGGACAAGCTTTACCCTTGAAATCAGACCATTTTCCACATTGTAAAATCATAAGATAACAGAAACCTGTACAGAGAGTCTGGCATTGGATACACTAGCCAAACCATTACTGCTGGCTAGGTGGCACCTCTGCCCTCTGGTATAATAAGGAGCTTTAGATTTTAGCAATGGGAACGTTCAGAGGGGAAAAAAAAACACACCCTGGTCTGAGCATGCGCAGAATCGCGTATCAAAGTTGATCTGTTTATAGCTCGCGCGCCTGAGTTTTCACCAAAGATAGCAGAGATAAGCGTCTTTGGTTTTCACTATTTATCAGGGCCGGCGGAGCGTTTTCAAAAGTGTGTGGGCCCACTTCCGGGTTCCATGAGCTAACAAGCAAAAAAAAAAAAAAAAAAAAAAAAAAAAAAAGAACCTCAGCTCATCTCTCCCCTTCCATTTCCACGTTTCTTCAGCCGACAAGCAACAACAACAACAACAATAAAAAAAAGGTCCTCAGTGGAAAAATATAACCTTACCGCGATCACACTTCAAGATCTCTATCTATTTCTATTCAGTGCCACCTACGTACTTCCGGGTTTAAAAAATTGTGGGGGCCCAACGTGATGACACCTTATGTATTCCTTTGTATGGTGCACACAAAGTGTGGGGGGCCGAGCCCCCACGGCCCCCACGGTTCCGCTGGCCATGTATATAAGCGTTCTGTGCTATTCTTACGTTCGCTCAGTTCACGACGTATACTAGGGAGCTAATTCATGCACCCATTATATGGGGGCGCCATTTTATTCTTTATAGGTTGCGCGTCAGCGTAATCTAAAGCTACTTTTAGCACGACGCAGGGGAGAGGAGAACGTCCAGCTCAAGCGTCGTCTCGAACGTCCGCGCAGCAAATATAAAAGGGCGTGGCAACTTCGCTGTCTGGCCAATCTGCCTATAACAGTGACTGCCAATGTTACACCTGCAACTATCGGTGTGTGCTGAGAACAACAATAACCGTCTTACACTTGTAAACACACCATCCACTTGTAACTAAGGCACTTAAGTAATTAAGTAACAAATGTACTCAAATCAAAATTGGTTAACGAAGTTCATTCCTGCTTCTTCTCTTACATGAGAGAACACCAGGGCCCCGTTTCATAAAAAGTTGATATGATAGCAACTCTTGCTGGAATAGCAATTGTCATGACAACGACAAGAATCCAGCTTCTTGATTAGCTGTTGCTATGGGAAGTTGACACTCCAGCAAGAGTTGACATCCTAACATCTTTTATGCAACAGGGCCCAGGTGTCAAAAAGAAAGCCCCTTACCATATACTTAACTCATGAATCTCCTTACTATGAATAACGACCTTTTTTTTTACGATCAAACGACCAAACTTGAGCATATTGCAACGTGTGATGGCAAGTATTTAACAAATCTCAGTAATATTGTTGTTAACTCCCGAAGTCATGTAACTCCATCAGCTTTAAAAGACTGACAAGTGACCTTAGGACACGCCGTATGGATTTAAAAGTGGGTTCCACTGTAAGCACTGCCATGGATTTCTTCTTCAGTTCCTTACTGTACTTTTAAGTAAGACTGGAATGATACCACTTTATTGGTAATGAAGTACATAAGGAACCTCTGTCCTATTCTTGATTAATTTTTGTAATACCTAGTAAGAGTAGCTTAGGTTGTGTGTTCTACGTCATGCATATTTTAAGTAACACATACTACAGAATAATAATTACAGTCCAAAAATGCCTTGAAGTCATACAAGCTGAATAAACTGGACTTACAAAAAAATAAACCATTCGAAAATATACTTTTCCTGTTAAAAAAAAATGCATATCTTGGTCATTCATATATACAAAAACACAGTGTCAAACCTTTGGTATTCCACTGTGCACAGAGAATGGACATTGTAAAAAATGATAAGGCTCTTAAGACATAAACTCATTAAACAAAACAAAATAAAACACGCACATAAATATACGTCGACACTTTGAAACACTTCAAAAGTTTTTGTTCTCACGCATCTTTCAAATATTATTTACCCTCGGCAGATGAAACAAAACCCAACTTTTGAGCTTCAAAAAAAGTTCCAAAATGTGAGATAGGAATAGAAACAACCAATTTAAAATGTAATCATTATTATCAATGTTGAATATTGTTAAATATACACAAAGTGAACAATAGTTGTAATAATTTGTTTTTTCTAGAATAAACTACATTTATGGCTTATTGAGAAAAATAGTGATATCTCCTTTTATTTTAGGCTTTATTGCGAAATTTTTAACTGGTACGATGTTTTGTGATACATCTGACCTATACATATTCATTAAATGTGATAACTCCAACTTCTTTAATTAATCACTACACTCCAGCAAATGGTTAACAATGACCTTTAACAGAGACAAAGAAATGCCCGAAACATAATGGTTTACTGTGACACAGGCTCGTCTTCCAAATATCCAGTAGCCTATTGGTCAAGCCATCAGATGGCTTTTTTTTTTTTGGGGGGGGGGGAGGGGGTAATTAAATCTTACAATTCTAATCAAGATAGTAGTGACGGCCTTATAAATAACGATTTATACCAACAAACTGAGGACTTAAAAACTACTCTAAATTAGTACGAGCGAGTGAGCCGAAATTTGTATGTTTGTGTGTAGGAAACATTGCACTTATCTCATAGTTCGTCTCGGTCCCGGTAGGGAGTTTTTGAAAAAAAAAGTCCACATGATATGCTTTTTCAAGCACTTAAAAGGGGTCTTTTGAGGGTGATTTAAATGTCATAAATTTTGATAAATTTGGCAAGCGAGCGCAGTGAGCAAGCCGAAAATTTTTGTATTTCAGCTTACAAAACATGGAATTCTTGTCATTTTTGGGTTATTAAATCTTACAATTCTTATCAAGATATAGTGACGGCCTTAGAGATAGGACCTAACAATTTATACCAACAAAGTGAGGACTTCAAAAAATACTCTAAATTAGTACAAGCGAGTGAGCCGAAATTTGTATATTTCTGTGTAGAAAATATTGCACTTATCTCATAGTTCGTTGTACTTGTAAATCATACAATGCTGGCACACTGTAATATGGTGGCTTGCCCTGTATATAAAATAACAGATCATGCGCAGGGGTGTATCCAGGATTTTTTTTTCTGGGTGGTCGTAATGAACATTTTTGGACCTTTACCTTTGCGAGGGAGCATAGCGACCGAGCGGGGGGAGGGTGTGGGAGGGGGGGGGGGGTGTCCCCCCTCCCACGGTAGGGAGTTTGTGAATTTTATATCTTAAAATGGGGCCATTTGGTGCATTTGGTGATTTGGGCATGGCAGTGCGGCTTAGAAATAAAGTATGGCATATTAAAACTAAGTTACGAAATTTACAAGGTTTTTGACAATTTGCTGGAACACCACCAAGTCACTTTTTTTTTTCCTGTTGTATATAGGGTAAACAGCTCTAAAAAAAAAACAAAAATGTCTTTTACAAAAAGTGGACCTTTATTTTATTTATTTATTTTTTTTTTTGGGGGGGGGGTCGTACGACCCTCCCGACCCCCCTTGCATACACCCATGCTGCGACAATTGAATCCAAAAGCTTGCTAAAACTTACAACTCAGTGCGAGCATTTTCTGAACATGTTCGTATATATTCTATCACTCTTCTGTCGTATTTGGAGCTTTGGGAAGAAGTTGTCACTTTTTTTTTGTTCAAGCGGACCCTGCTCGCTAGCGGGGGGGGGGGGGGGGGGGGATTCGTTCGAGCCCCTGAACCCCCCTAGTTACGGGCCTGCATCTGGAATGGCTGTTTCATTTTTGTCATTAAACATCCGCAGCTCAATATCGCTTGTCTTCATCTTCTTGACGTTCCCTGACCTCGGAGTAGAGGACGAGTCATCTCTACCTCTCCTGGAGGAACAGAAAGATTATGATATTGGGTGAGAAAAAAATTATCAATGTACCTCTATTTTCCACATCATTGGCAGATGAATAGACACACGGAAATAAAAGAAATGAGGTTCCGCACTACCAATGGATGTCTAATGACTAAGAAGCATATCGCATTATAGAATGGGATTTAGAATCTTTGCAATCTGATTGGTCAATTGCCATGCATTGATCTTTACTGATCCACACTGAGCCATGCGTCTGGTTAAATCTGAACGCATTGTCATGCGTCCGGTAAAATCCAAACGCATGGCTCAAGTCTTGCATAATGGGGAAAATGGTTGCATTTCATGAATTTACGGGCCCATTGTATAACACAAGTGATGCATAGGCCTATATCGTGTATAAGTGAGAATCGAATGTTCTTGTTTAACTTTGGAACAGTCTAAAATCCACTCGCTGCGCTCGTGGGTTAAAACAGTTCCAAAGTTAAACTCGCGCATCCAATTCACACCGATCCACTCTGTCCTGTGCATCATTTGTATATTATTACATGAATATCTGTCACTACCTGGACATTCGTTATGCTTGTAACTCTTGCATAACAGGAGGCAGTTTTAAGGATATTTCAGTGAATAATGATGCATGCTAATCTGCCGAATGTTTGCGGTAACTCAGAAGAAATGAACTATATAGGTGGGATGTAAAATATCCAGGGCTTCCTTTTATGCACGGATCAATGATAAAGAAACAATGCGATTATCAACTATTCGTTTGTGGTTTAGGAAAAAAACACCATATACTTAATCACTCAGGAAATAAAGAAACTAGAAATGTCGCTATGCGACTGGTATGCCTCCGCCATAATGCATGATTCTCCTAACAGGTCTAGATAGTACATGTGGACAATGTGTGATTACCTTTTCACAAAACTGGCAAAATATTAAAATGAAAAGTTTGTCACAAATGTGTTGAATGTTCACCTTCCTTGACCTAGGTTTAATTGGATGACTAGGAGAGCATGTATTTGGGATTTAAGGACTTTAACTGGACTGTGACCCATTCATACGTTTATGAATTGAGTAATTTTCAAGGTATGGAGAAAAAGTGCAATTTCTGTATTGAATAGTAAATTGTTACCATTTTTATCTGACCTTTGACCCTAAAATTCATAAGATAATCACTGTCAGGCAGAACATGCATAAATATGTAGTACGTTTCAAGATAACTTGAGCCACTTCCGAGATATGGAGGAAAAACTTAGTTCAGCACTTTCACTTGATCTTTGACCTTTTGACCTTGGAGGCAAAAACAAAAGAAAAACTATACCTTTCCAGAGAATCTCTATTAGGTTATACATGCATACACCAAGTGTAAAAAAAAATAATCCTGCTGGCATTGCATAAACATGACGGAAATAGTAATATTTTGAAGTGTTGCCCTTGACCTTTGACCCCATGAACCCTAAATTCTCTAGATAATCACTGCCAGTCAGTACTGATATACTATGTTCCATGAAGATACCTTGAAAAATTTCCAAGGTACAGAGAAAAAAGGTAAAGTTTTAATATTTCTACTTGACCTTTTGACCTTTGACGTCATGACCCAAACTTTCACCAGAGAATCTTAATTGGATAATACATGTATACACTAAGTTTCAAGAGAATATCTTCAGGCATTGCATAGATATGGTGGAAATAGTGAAATTTTATGTATTTGACCTTGACCTTTTGACCTTTGACCTTGAGCATGTGCACCCAAAAGTTGATAGGCACAACTTCACCCCCTAATACACATACATGCCAAGTTTCATTAGGATACCTCAAAAGGTTTTGATAGTTACCCTGTCCACAAAATTAATTACGGACGGAAGGACGGACGGAAGGACGGACGGACGGAAGGACGGATGGACGGACAACCCGAAAACATAATGCCTCCGGCACCACTTCGTGGCGGAGGCATAAAAAACCCCAGATAATGACAGTTTTCTCATGACAGTTGTGTATATTTGCTTGAATTACTAAGAGAAGCAATTGCATTTCAGGAATGGGGTTTATACTATCACACATGCAATTATATTACAGTGAATCAATACAAAGATATGATTCACAACTTCTCTGAGGATACGTTTTCTTTATCAAACTTAAATATAAGGAGTCTGAATAAACATTTTGATGATTTAAAGCTTTTATTAGAATCTGATGAAAGTCGGCCGCTATCGGTTATCGGATTAAGTGAGCCATGGTTAACTTCCATTGCAGGAAATTCTTTTGCAATTGATGGTTATGATTTATTTGTTAACAATAGGCCTGATTAGAATGGTGGGGGTGTTGCATTGTACATATCATGTTGCTTTGAAACTATTGTCCATGAAGGTATTTCTAGAATGGACAATACTGTTGAATCTTTGTTTATAGAAATTCTCATCCCAGGATGTAAAAATCGTATGGTAGGCATTATATACAGACCTCCTAATTCAAACGCTAATGATTTTTAACCTATTACTCAGATTTGGCAAATTCACATGTTTTCCGAAATAAGAATTGCTTTTTACTCGGCGATTCTAATATTGATTTGCTGAAGTCTGAGTATGATAACTTTCTTCCGCCCACTTCTAAACCCACACGTATTACAGATCGTTCTGCCACCCTCATTGATAACTTCTTTTGTAATATTCTACCACTCCCCGATTGTTTTATAATTCTTTCAGATATGACTGATCATTTTCCAATAATGACTTATTTTTCTCTTAAAACACCATCTAATATTAAACCTTTTTATCTCCTTTGTTTAGTCGTAGAGTTTCACCCGAAAAGTTGGCTAGTTTTGATGTGGCTCTCGAGAATGCCGACTGGTCAAGAGTGTTTGGCAGCGATGATATCGATATATCTTTTCATAATTTTATGGAAATTTTCAATCATCATTTAAATGATGTAATTCCGAAACAAAAAAGTAGAACAGATTATAAAAAAAAAAACACCCAGGTTACCTTGGATCTCAAGATCAATCATTCGTTCACTTGATAGGAAAAATCGTTTGTATTATAAATATAAGCTGGAAAAAACCGAGTGATCGAAGAATAGATATACATTATACAAAAATACATTGACAATGATTTTACGTTCTGAAAAGAAAGGATATCATTTTAAGCAATTCTCGAGATATAAGTTTGATATGAAAAATATTTGGAAAGTTTTAAAACGGGCCATGAATGTTCCGAGTAAAAACTCTGACATTGATAAAATTAAAATGAATGATGAATTGATCAATGATCCTTCTCATATTGCAAATATTTATAATTCTTATTTTTCAAAAATCGGTGAAAATTATGCTCAAAATATTCCAGCAACAGAAACTCATTTTACTGAATTTTTAGGCCAGCGTAACTCTGATTCTATATTTTTTACACCAACTAATAGATTTGAAATTATTAATATAGTTTCCTTTTTTTAGAACAAACGGAGTTCTGGTTATGATGAGATAGATAATTATATACTTAAGGGTATTATTTCTTCGATTGCTGATCCACTTGTTCATATATTTAACTTGTCAATCCTTAACGGTGTATTTCCCAATAAAATGAAATTGGCTAAAGTAATCCCAATATCTAAGAAAGGCGATAAACTTGAAGTCAGTAATTATCGTCCAATTTCATTATTATCCTCACTGTCTAAATTTTTAGAAAAACTTATTTACAAGAGAATGATCAATTTTTTAAAGGTACATGAAGTTTTTACGAATTCTCAGTTTGGTTTTCGCGAAAAAACATAGTACTTCGCATGCTCTTTTACATTTCATTGATAGAGTAGTGCATGCAATTGATAATCATCCTCATTTTATAGTTAGTATTTTCTTGTACTTCTCCAAAGCCTTCGACACCATCAATCACGACATTTTAAAAAATATAAAATAAAATAAGTTTCTTTGTTTCACCAAGCAAAGAAGATATAAAAACAAACAAACACATACAACAACATTAGAATACAATTACAAAATATCAGTTAAACAGTGTAAAAGGAATTGCTATGGTAGGCAGCAGCTAGAAAGGAAATGTCCCTTATTTTCGGCTGACCCAAAAACATTCGTTAAATTTCTGTTACCAATATGTTCGAAGCAAGTAAAACATAAGAACAAGACAAGACTAAGACATAACAATCAACACACAATGACAATAACAAAACACCTGATATCTCAAAACATAAAGGATAAAAACTGATACTCTAACTTAAATGAATTTGGTTGTAATTATTGAAAAGAATTTTTTTATAACCAGATTTAAATATATTCAAAGAGTTAGCATTGCGTATTTCAAAGGGGAGAGAATTCCACAGAATAGGACCACTGTAAAGAATAGATCGTTGATAAAAAGATGTACGAGATAGAGGTAGGTGAAAATCACTCGCGGTTCGCGTATTGTAATTATGAATTTGATTATTGTATGTGAAAAAGTCCAAAAGAGTTTTTGGTAATATAAAGTTCTTACATAAATACATAAAAATCCCCACTTGGTATTTATACATATCATTCAATTGCAATATTTTCAGGGATAAAAAGAGTGGTAGGGTATGGGCAAGATAAGAGGCATGGGCAATGATTCGTATTGCACGTTTTTGAAGTAGTAATAGTCTTTGAATATGACATTCATGAGCATTACCCCAAACAATTATTCCATAATACAAATAAGGTAAAATTATAGCACTATGAATTGATTTCAAAACGGACTTCGGGAGAAAACTAAGTTTGTACATTACACCAATATTTTTTGATAATTTATTACAAATATAATTAATATGATTAGACCAATTCAACTTATTGTCTACAAAAACTCCAAGAAATTTCAGTGAGGAAACTTGCATGATTTGAGAACCACACATATTAATAGATACAGTGTCAATGTTAATTTTTTCTTTGTAAATATCATAAAATATTAGTTTTTGATATATTAATTAATAATTTGTTCATTCGCAGCCAACTTGTAACATATTGCATTCCTTATTAAAAATCTCTTGTAAAGAATCCATATCATGATGAGACAAAAATATGCTTGTGTCATCGGCAAATAAAATGCATTGTAAAATATTAGAAACATTCGGCAAATCTTTTATTTATAAAAGAAATAAAATAGGCCCAAGGATCGATCCCTGGGGCACTCCACATCTTATGTTTTTATATTCAGAAACATTCTTATCAATTGATACAAACTGCTTACGATTACTCAAATAACTTTTAAAAAGATTTAAAATAACTCCACGAATACCATACTGACCTAATTTAGCTAAAAGAATATTATGATCAAGCGTGTCAAATGCTTTGCTCAGGTCTAAAAATAAGCCCAGTAAAATTTTCCCGTTGTCTATTGCACAGATCACCTTATGAATGAAATCAACCAATGCAGAAGATGTGGAGTGCCCCGGTCTAAATCCATACTGATTTTTCTTAATAATATTGCACTTAGTCAGAAATTGAATAAGCCTAGTGGAAATGCATTTTTCAAAAACTTTGGAGAAAGCGGATAAAACTGATATTGGGCTATAATTTGTCATTAAATCAGGGGAACCACTTAAAAACTGGTACAACTCTTGCGATCTTCAGTTTATCTGGAAAAATACCAGATTCCATGCACTGATCAAATACTTTTACTTTATAAGTTATCGCATTATGGAATACGTGGGAAGGCCTTGGAGTGGTTAAAGAGTTATTTATTTGATAGAAAACAATTTATTACAATTAGAAATAATGATTCAGTTATCAGAGAAGTCAAATGTGGCGTCCCACAGGGAAGTCTTTTAGGGCCATTACTGTTCATTACTTATATGAATGATTTTTGTCGTGCATCTGATGATCTCTCTTTTATTCACTTTGCAAATGATACAAATAGATTTTTTGCCCATAATGATATTGAATTTCTCGCTCACAAAATCAACAGTGAATTGAATAAAGTGACAAACTGGGTCAGAGCTAATAAGTTATCACTCAATGCTCAAAAACGAAATGTATAATTTTTAGTAATACTGTGGACAGTTAAATACAAATATAGTTTTAGATGATTCTCATCTACAAAGAGTATCAAATATCCAATTCTTGGGGGTTATTGTAGATGATAAAATTTCCTGGAAATTACATGTTGATAATGTTTGTAACATAATATCGTGTAATATAGGTGTTATAAACAGATTGAAATTTCATATTCCACAAAAAACATTACTTATGTTATATTCGTCGTTAATATTGCCTCATTTGAATGATGGAGTTTTAGTTTGGGGCAACACGCATCAGAATTTACTTGAAAGAGTGTCCCTCTTGCAAAAGAAAGCCCTCCGCGTTATCTGCCATTCCCCTGTACGTTCTCATACAAATACGTTGTTTGCCTCTAACAAGCCCTTAAAAATTCACGATCTGTTTTTGTATAATTTAGGACAATTTATGTACAAGTATAGCAACAATTTGCTTCCGTCCATTTTTGATTCTATGTTCCTCAAAAATCAATCATTTCATGAATATCCCACTAGGCGTTCCAATGAATTTCACTTACCCCTTTTACGAACGATCCTTGCTAAAAATACACTTATTTAGATAAGCCGAAATTATTGGAATTCTTTGAATCATGATATAAAAAACGCCCCATCCATATATTCTTTCAGGAGACTGAAGTCCCTTCTATTGCAATCGTGTGACTCCGCAGCACTGAACTAGCTATTAATGGTCTTCTTTCTCACATACTGACTTATTCACTTTTTCTCCTCTTTGAAGAATAAACTGTAATCTTTTGGATGTCTGTTGTCATCTATGCTATTGCTTAAAGTGTCAAAGAGTTGAATTTCCTTCTGTTACTCCTGTTGATACGTCCCTCTATTTCATTGTTTTTCTCTTTTCAGGCATTACAATATCACTTTTTTTTTTCTCCACAACTATCATCTGTTTCTCTTGGCATGATTCTGCCGAAGATCGCTGTCTCCGTTGCGCGGTTTTTGTTTGTTTGCTGTTTAGTCTTCTGTCTGTTAGTCTCGTCTATTCCGTTTTGTTTCCGCACAGCCTTTTCCTTTAGTAGTTCTTTTGTTGTCTAGTCATGTCTCATGCTTGTTCGGGTTTGTTAGTCTTGTCCAATCCGTTTTGTCCCGTACAGCCTTTCCTTCAGCATCTGCTTTGTTGTCTAGTCTTGTTTCATGTTTGTTCGCGTCTATGAGAGTAAGTGTATTTATCTGTGAACCTAATTATCAGTGGGCTTCCAGATTTCTTCCTCTTCTTCCTTCTTTCCTTTTGTATTTATGATGCTCCAATTAATCTTCTCATTGATGTTTTTTTTCCCATAGGAGCCCACATTCTACAAGCTCTGTCTTTTTAGTGGGTCTCTCCATTTTTCGCCCTTTAAGTAAGGTTATACATGCACTTCATTTCGACCACTTCTGTTTCTTTTTTTTCTATAATGTATAATTACTATAAGGTCCTCAATTATTGTACAGTCTTTTCATTGCATAATATTCTGTTTACCTTATTCTCTGTTATAAAAGAAGTGTAACATATATGTTTTGTTGAAAAATGAATAAACTTTGAATTGAATTAAGTGTCCGACCTGGTTTTGTCCGTCTTGTTGTCCGGAAACAGCAGCTGAAGATCGCTCGTCACCTTCCTGGCCTTTCCTTTCCTGGCAGTGAGGTCATAACTCCCTTTCCTGGACAAACAGGGTGGGGGTAGGGGGTATTGGACGAAAAATACATCACTCAAAGCCATGTAAATTGATAAACGCACGGTGCTGGAATTTGAGGAGGCTTCAGAAATCTCGTTGATAACAAAATCTACGACGATAAGCATGCATGTTATATGATAACCTTGAAATTTTACCTTTGCGTTGCGAAAGTCATGGCAAACACGTTGATAGTTTTGCCGTGAATCCAAAGGAATGACGAGATTTGTCAATGGAATCATTACGTGTATGATGACATAGACCAAACAGGAAGAGTTATGACAATTATTTTAGGTAATACTCGTAATCTCATTAATACTTAACAACTAATCTCTTTACAACACTGTGACATGGGTCAGTCAAAACATTCTGAACATGTGAGTGTTAGGTCTGCGACCTAGCCTACTGTAATTGATTACAGTGTATTGATGTTTGGTTTTGTTTGACGGAATGTAATTTCATTTTATCAGTCATCATATCATACCTTGCTTCTTTCCTCATGAATACTACCACGAAACTGACAAGGATAATGAAGGCAATTATCGCAAGGACCGCTACGACGAAAATGAGAAACAGATTCGAATCATGAGAGGTTCCTCGACGGTCTGCAGAAATTGGAGTGAAAGGGGAAAGGGGGCAGTAAAGTGCATATGAGATCATACAGGATACTTACTCGACGCTCACATTATACCGCTCTTTTTGACATTCACAAATCTCTATCATTTTTATAGAATGCCCTGCGTTCGAACCTATTAATGTAAGGAACTCTACACGGGGCGTCAAGCCAAATTACATCTCAACACCAGGATAACTATCATAATCAAGTTCAATTCATAACTGCATATTATTCAAATAAAAATTGGACCTAAGATAAGGAATCTATCTAACCTTACAGCTTCATGTCAATAACAATAATATGCACATTACATGGATAACAGTACAATGATAAAACACAGTATGCCTATCATTTCCTTTTCTTTCCACATACCGATGGGGCACTAAAGTCTTGAGATAACAGTATAATGATAAAACACCATATGCCTATCATTTCCTTTTCTTTCCACATACCGATGGGGCACTAAAGTCTTGAGATAACAGTATAATGATAAAACACCATATTATGCCTATCATTTCCTTTTCTTTCCACATACCACTGGGGCACTAAAGTCTTGAGACTGGCTGACATTACCACCTCAGCTAATTTGAACACATGGTGGGGGCCAATATCACTCGTGAAAAGATCTAAGAGATTCAAATTCCATAATTTTTCTCCTAGATTTCAAGTACATGTAATTAAAAAGAAAAAGGGTTTTACCATTTAGTTTGCATCATTTATTTCGAATACGCGTAGAAGCTATACAGTTGTACTTCCAGCCCCTCACATTGAAATCTGGTCCTGTGAAATTCCATTGCATGCTGATGTGCATCATCTACTACTACTACTACTACTACTACTTCTACTACTACTATTATCATCACTACTACTACTATAACAGTTTACACCGGGGCAGTATCAGTATCTTGCTTTAACGACAATAAACACAAATCAAAGATGTCAGATATCCGAGGAACCATTTTACTAACTCTGACAGTCCGTGGAATTCTGTGAGCCTTCAGTCAGGGTAATGTGTCCGGGCGGACAAGCAATACACTCTTCCTCTTGGTGAAGCAGTCTGTCCTGGTAGGTGTGGAGCGGACACGCCTGGCAGGATGGGCGGGGAGTGTCCGTGGGGTGTAGGTACATTCCTTGACTGCATGCAACTAAATTTTTGCACAGGAAAGCACATTAAAGCACCATATCATTCATTTACAATTCATTTGTTAAATCGTAGTGGTACGCACATTTAACCATTATATCATTCATATACAATTTATTTGTTAAATCATGGTAGTATTTTTGCTGTCCTCAGTATCCACCTGTCCCACAATCGGTTCTGAGCGCAACCCTCTTTTAAATTTAACAGATGTGGGTCACTTCAAAACTGACATTACTGTAGAACTGACCTGGATTTGGTTTGAATCAAAACTTCAATTTCACTTTTTCATATAAAACACAACATCAAAATATGTAGATACCGGTAACTAAATGAAAGACAGTGAACTCGTGATGTTTACATGGAAATATCTCGAAATCATGAAAAGAACAACAAACCGAGATAAATCACAGTACTACCACGATCACGGCAGAGTAAAATTGCATGACAGAGGTTTGAAAAAAGTCCCCCAAAATTGAGTTATTTTTCGAGGAAGTAAACATAATAAAACTTGTTGAGAGGTTGTATAGAGCGCACAGTCTGAATAATTATTTCGCTTAAAGGCATAATTTACCATTTGCAGATGAAACAAAAACCCAGCATTAGTGCTTTAAAATAGTTCTAAAATGTGAGTTAGGGATAGAAACAACCACTGTAAAAATTTGAATCTGTATTATCAATGTTAAGTATTGTTAAATACATAAAATGTGAACAATAGTATAATAAGAATACTTTCAGACTAAACAGTCTACAGTTATGGTTTATTGAGAAAAATACTGATATCTCCTTATATTTTAGGCTTTATTGCGAAAATTGTATATGGAAGGACGTTTTGTGATACAACAGATCTACACATATGCATAAAAAGTGATATCTTCAAAAATTTCAAAATCACTTCTCCCAAAGGTAAACTGGACCTTTAAGATCTTAAAGTAACTATACTGTACTGTCATATGCAATTGTAAAGCTGTTACACTGATCCAAAGTGTCAATATTTATGTACTACATATCTTTTCATTGATTCTGTTAATATCTTTATGTTAACATGCTGTTGTGCACTCTGGATCTCTCTTACGCTGAGGAAAACCAAAACATTAAAAATGAAACAAAAATCCGACATTAACTGGAAGATGAAAGACCAGAAATGGTTTCTGATTAATTGATAGAAATACTTTCAATTCCAGTAAATTTAAAGAATACGAAAACCACTGAATATTTGACTCGTATATTCCCTAAGGGTTGACGACTAGAAACGTTAGCCGCAGTTGGAAATTCGCAGGCGGTAGTCAACTTTTTGTTATCTTGAATTTAAAAGTTTATAAGTCGATTCGGTGTATACCTATCTCTGCATTCAGTCTGGAGTAAAAAAAAACAAACAAACAAACAAAACTCTGACAAATGAAATGGTCAGATCAGAAAACACAAAAAGTAAAGTGACTTGTCTCACCAACACAGTCAGTGACGTCTTCCGAACCAGATTGAAGAGTGACGTAACCCTCAGGACAACCAGTGCAACGCGCTTGCCCCGTCTCGTTCTGGTACGTGTTCCTAGGACATGGTCGGCAAGGTGCAGCGTCCTCTACCGCCGGATTCTTTATGTCATGATACATTCCCTCAGGGCAAGCCACTTTTTGGTGAAAACAAGAAGGAAAATGAAAAAGAAAATCAAGAAAAAAATGAGGACGACCTCAATCATAGTACTGATATAGTGTACATAGCGTAGTTTTTTCTTTTTTGGAAAAGAAAATATTATTTGAATTTACGTCAAAATATTTTCGGTCAAATATTCTTGTTCTTTTAATTATTATTGTCCTTTTTCGAATTATTCTTCCTGTCAGATAATCGTAACTGTCATTTTCATCATTAGTGTCGTGATTATACAATTTGTCATCTGCTTCGGTTGATATACACGTTTGTTACCAATATTCGATGCATAAGGTATTATCTTAAGATACTTTAAAAGACAAAGTGAGAGGTTACATGTATTGAATAGTTATGAAATATTCGTACTAATACAATCGGATGATTTTGTGGATGAGAAATCGATGGTAATCATGCCGTCTGGGCAGGGAGAACATTCCGTCTGTCCCTCTTCATCCTGATAAGAGTTTGGTAGGCAAGGAACACAGTAGCTCCGCGTCTCATTCAGCACATACTGGAACGTTCCAATGGGGCACAGAGCTGAGAGAGAAAGAGAGGATGTTGATTATAATACACAGCATTTGCACACTATTTTGGGTAGAGAGAGGCTAGAATGGGCACACTTGCGATAGATAAAAAATACATTCCTGAAGACAAAAGTTGCTTTTTTTTTTCATGATTTTAGCATGGTTATTTTCTTATATTAATCAAAGGATTAATTCAGGTTCAACTGGTATGAGGTAGCAAGGAGAGCAATGATTACAATTAATAATAGGAAGTGGTAATAATAAAGTAGATCACAAAGAATCATAATATCGCTATGGGAGTATTTTGACATTATGTATGAAATTTATCTCCTTTCAACAATTTAATACATCATGAATTCCTCAAGGCAGAGCTATGAATATGTAGGAAAAGTGGCTTTCTCATTGAGAGTGGGTGTGCAGACTAAACTGAAATAATTGATGTAACGCTCATCTCATAGCTCGGGAAAAGTCTACGCCGTATGAGAACTATCTTCGATTTGTGTCACTCCTTGCACTGTTTGATGTGCTTACATTAGATAGACAAACTTTGTTGCAGACCTTACAATCTTTACGATCAGAGCGCAACTATCTGGAAGACAACTTAATTAAGAACTTCGACATAGGTTTTGCGATGAAATTGTCGAAAAAAGTCTGCGTAGGCCCAAAATCAGAACACGTTGCCAATGATGTTTATACAATGCAGTTTTTGCCAGATATTTACAGCAGCCACCAGTAGCGGTCTCGCCGAAGCCCTCGGGGCAGACGAGCTTGACTTGTCCCGTGACGGCGTCTGGATCAAGGGCATGCTGTTGCCCATTGATTGTCAATGTCAACGATCCGTTAGCCATGAGCGTGAGGAGAGTTGAGCGCATTCTGTCGTATGTCTGCACACCTGTTGATGGAAATTACAACGCAGTGCAAGACGATTCAACACCATTCTTCTCAAATTATTGACATGATATCTTTGGTTTTTTTTTTACCTTGAAATTTTGTTTACTGAAATATTCATGTACAAAATAAATGTCACATATGATAAAGACAATAAAGACAAATAATACAAATTTGACAGGCAGCTCGAAACATCTAATAATATGAATACGATTCCTATTAATTTTAGATAAAAACCTTTAGTTTTCTCAGACATATTCGTCTACTTTCTTCACTTGCTTAAAACTGGACAAAATTGGCTGAAACGTAATGATTTCTTTTTATTTCTGACGAAAATATGATTTTAAGTATTTTGCAAACAAATAAAGCACGTTGTAGCACTTCAGGTTTTCTGTAGAACCAAGTACGAAAGCACTTCTAGTAATATGAGTTTGATTCTGTAACATAATTTCCTGAATTTGATCAATATTTTGACATATCTTATTTTGATAGTTTGCATTTTTTTTTTTAACGAACAATACTGTGACTATGGTGTATTTTGATTGCTTCGTCTGGGTGAATCAGAAAAAAAGAAAACCCCAGCATGCAGTGCTTAATACCCCCCCCCCCCCGCAACACCACACACACACACACACACACACACACACACACACGCACACACACACACACGTGGGGGAAAAACAAAGTACAAAGTTTACTTTTAGAGTTTGCCCACAAACTTCTCTTATTTCGACGATGCTTTTAACCCATACCAGATGCCCCGGATGTTGACGAGAAATTCTTCTTGGCGACGACAGAAATCTTGACGGGTTCATCTACTACTGCTCGTTTTCTGCGATTGGCACAGTTGCTTATCTAATGAGTGTGTGTGTGTCAGGGAAAGAGGGAGATGAGGTAGAAAGAGAGAGAGAGGGGGGAGGGGGGAGAGATGGAGGGAGTATTGTCATGTTGGCTTTAATACGCAAATATACATTTACACATATATGCACATATATATAATCTATCATATGATTATGTAAATACACATATTATACTCTTATAGTGATATTTGCATCGATAATCAGTTCGCTTGACACCTTAACCCATAAAGGGCCAGGGGTTGAATCAACCCCCCCCCCTCGACGTTTTCTGCGACTATTCTGACGCGCAAAATTTTTTGACTGCGCTGCTCGCTGACTTTTTACTTTCAAGTCTCGCACAATTTATGACGCTATTTTCGCGAAAATTGGACATAACGTTACGACGCTGCACGACCTATTATACATGCTTGTCAGACCGAAAATGGCTCAAAAATGTGATTTTGTGTACAAAGTCTATGCAAATAGAGTTTTCTCACCTTATTCATAAAGATATGATTATTTTCACTTTCAATGGCTGAAATCAATTAATTTTTGCATAATTATGCTTAAAATAGGTTCTGTAACAAGTTTTGTGAACAAGATGAAACGAAAAAACAACAACAAAAGGTCCAAAAACAACGAAATACATATAGAAATTCATAAAACAACCGAATACATAAGAAATTAACTTTGATACCAGATTTTTTTTTTCAAGTACACTGTTAGGAATGATACAAGGAATAATGTCACCAAAAATTAGGATACCATTAGATTTAATTTATTGAATTAGAGCAAAATTTATGATTTCACGCATATTAGTTAATATGAAATATGAAAAATAAAAAAACAAATCATTTTTTTTTCTTTCATAGTTTGGTAGATTACGCGACAAGTAATGTACATGTATATGCCAAATTTCAGGGCGATTGCGCGATCGACGGCCGAGATATCGGGGAGCCGGGGGGGGGGGGTTGAATCAACCCTCCCCCGGCCACAGAACAGACAAAAAAGCCCGGCCTGGTTATAGGTTAAACAAACATTAAAATGAGGCATTGATCTTAAATGAATAACTTACTTTATATAGCAATCCATTAGAATATGGAGAGTGCTCTTTTTTATTTACCTCTATATCTTCAATTTGACAGTCCAAATCCAGGTCACAACTGAGAAGGTGCGACACATTGCGGAGGGTGGATGTGAAAGTCTGTTGTAGTTCGTCCCTGGAGGCATCCGAGGAACACGAGGCATCGGGGTAGGTGAAAACAACCGATGCTTCCAGAGAGTTCGGAGACTCGATCTCTGCACGAGTTTCAAACACAACACAAAGTAAACTTCAGCTACAGCACTCACTTGTTGCATATGGAAAATATCCCACTTCAGAGGAACTAAAATCAAGGAGAGTTCTTGAACTGTTGCGAGGTTGCGACACGGGTCATCCATGACACTTCGGTTATACTCCGTTCCTATTTCTGTTATGCTGCGGTTATTATGCGGTCGTAATTCGACAGACCGAAGTGACATTTAAATACAACGCTGTAGTTCCCTGCTAAAAGTGACGTTGTTGTGGAATTTGTGAAGGTGCGACAAGTGCTACAGTAGTCGGCATTGGGACGCAAATCCCCCCCCCCCCGCGCACAATTCGTGCAGGGTTTTCCCGTATAGGGAATCTTTCAGTCATAATAAATCTGTGATGACGATAATTTATGGCTATCCACGGCATTCGTTAGAACATAATTATAAGCTTAAAATACTGACAGGTTTCACTGAAACAATATGAAAACACCTGCAATGCCTTGCTTCATGAGATGAAACAAGCCATTCCTTATCTCAAGAGAATACACATGGCGAATGATGCGAAGTGTTTCGGTACATTAGCGAAGCACTTTGTGATGTGAGTGTTATTGTTTCAAACCTAGTTACAAGCCCGTACAGAACTCACTTGGTTGAATGTTACCTCATCCTAGATGTGCTTTGGACACCTGCGTAAAGTCTTTTGAGTATGTCTGGAGAGCAGACCTTACCATCACTATCATTAGCATCATCGTTAGTAGTACTACTTCTGCACCAGAAATTACTACTAAGCCCACCGCCTTTATACTACTACTACTACTGCTATGACTACTTCGACTACTCCTGCAGGCCGGCAGGGTGCCAACTACTATTAAACTGTACTACTAATATTACTACTACTACTACTACTACTACTACTACTACTACTACTACTACTACTACTACTACAACTACTACCACTACTACAGTGTACTACTACTACTGCTACTACTACTACCACTACTACCACTACTACCACCACCACTACTACTACTACTACTACTACTACTACTATTACTACTACCACTACTATTACTACTGCTGCCACTACTGCTGCTACTCATAATGTACTCTTGCAGGCCGGTAGGGTGCCAAGACGGTTGAAGAGACTCTGGTGACTCCAGGCAAAGTTGGTGGCGGGGCCGCACGTGTAGAATGGCTTGACAGGCTGGACAAAATCATGTTCTGAATCGTCGCATCTTATCGTACAGTTGTGTGTATTGTTATTTTTGATGCAGTGAACGCTGCCATTAACAGGAGCGATCAGAGGCGCACATCCTATATGTGAGTAAAGAATTAGATAGTTGATAATGATCATCATCAAGTATTTACTTCCGAGATGCCTGTAGCATAATACAAACTAGTGATGACAAAGTACAACATATATTCTCCCTGTGATCGCTGTTTTACGGCAATGAAGAAAGAATCAAGTTAATCATATAACATGCGTAGGATCAGTGCATTGTAACAGCCGCTGAAAAGCAAACATGCGCTCCAACGTTATTCTCACATCAACAAAGAGAGAAACGCAGTTATCTCAAAAGGAGAAATAGAAGTCATGAAAGAAATCGCATCGTTCATGTGACAACAACCAGACTTTCCTGTTTAGATGATCATCACATATTAATCATGAATTCAGTGCTTATTTACGTCGATGTAGAGCAATTTGTCAATCAGTTGCAATGAAAACATCTCGACGGAAGATTTTCTTGAATTTGGACATATTAATACTTTTAGTTATTTTTGATACTTGAGTTTACCTAGGAGGTTTTATACATCAAGAACTGATTATTTCACCTGGACATTCATTGGTGTTGCATTCCTCAGTGGAGATGTTTGATCCTGAACATGGCCTGCCGAACTCGTTTGGTGGAGGGTTGATACACTCCCGGCTCCTCTGACGCATCCCTCCCGCACAGCTTGCCGAACAAACTCCCCACGTTGACCAGTTTCCCCAACCACCGTGCACTGCATGCCGAAAATCATTAATCAACGAAGAACTTAGTACAACGTGAATTATCTAATTAATTAACTAAACCTCCAGTGTAAAATAATTGCAAACACACCTATCTGATTTCTCAGGAAAACTTGGCTCCTGATCAGAGTCAATTGAATTAACATCATACTTTGATATTTATTCATGCTTACATTTATTTATACTTAAAGATCCAAGGCAATCAAATGTATATGATGGCATGATTTGATTCGGGTATTACGCATTGTTCTGCCCGATTGTCATCATCTGTATGATTTGAGACTTGTTTTGTACAAAAGCATGAAATCAATATTTCATACACGGATCGAAACATAATCGAACTGAAAATCTCAATAAATTCTAGAATACATAAATTACCTATGGGAATTTCACAGAAGTCACCGATGTAGTCTTCATAACAAGAACAGACGACCGTGCCATTGACTGTGGAGCACGTCCCGCCATTTTGACAAGAATGGTCATCGCAAAGATCAGCGTGAGTCTCGCAGAGCGAACCGTTGAAACCCCGCGGGCAGATGCACTGGTAGGCATGTAGTTTGTCAAGACAGGTCCCTCCATTAAGGCAGGGCGAAGACAGGCAGTCATCGGTATCTGAATATGGATGCGTAAGTGGAGTATGTATTATGCACTGATCGACTGTAGCAAATAGCGTACCAGAATCTTACTACGTGTTTGTTTGTTTGTTTGTTTTTTCCACCAGTGAGTTCCACTGGCGTAGCCAGGGGGGGGGGGGGGGCGATGGGGGCGGTCGCCCCCCCTAAGATTTGGACCGGGGATTTGGGAGGCGAAAAAAAAAAATGCGTGTATACTGTATGCATGTACATGAAGCGGGTCTCCAGAGAGTTTGCAACCTTTCATCAAATAAGATATTTTTTTTTTGAATATTTCACTCAAAGTGTGCACCAGATCGTTGAATTTCAATTCAAAATATGCAAAATCTCTCGTGCTTGGGAGGGGGTATCCCCCTCCCAAACCCTCCCCCTCTGTGCCTCTTTCCCTAGCTTAGTACACTTTTTAGATTTACAAAAAAAAAAAATGAATAATTCTGCGGAGTGCTCAACATTTATCACTTATATTCCGAAAACTCAAGGTTCCCTCATGTATAAGGGGTATTTCCCCTTTTAATCGACCCTTTCCTTCCTACCCCCCCCCCCCTCCCCCATCAGTTTTTTTTTTTTTTTTTTTTTTGTGATTTCCCAAATGTTGATTCCATCAAATATGCGTATACGAGATATCTCAATTTCAGGCAAAAGCTCCATCGGAAGGGAAGGGTGGAGATAACACTCGCCCACGCCTTCTCCCTGCTCGCTCACCCCTCCCCCCCCCCCCTTCCGCCATGCATAGAAGTAGACTGTGGCTATACCCAGATCGCTTTATTTCAATTCTAAAAACGCAAAAGCTCCGCGAGCGGGAGGGGGAATCCCCCTTCCCCTAAGCTCTACCTCACTAGACTTTATACATACACACAGATGGTGCGCATTCGGAATAAGAGCTAAATTCCGTGATTTTAACACTTCGATGAAAAAGTATTGCACCAAAAATTTGCTGAATTTCAGGTCTGAAAACGCAAAATCACCTTCGTGTGGGAGGGGATATGCCCCTATCTACACCCTCGTGTGCATGTTTTTTCTGTTTGATTGCTGAACTGCAGACAGCGTTCATGATATTCAGTGTAAGAATTAATACAAGAAGATTATTTAAATGATATACCATTTTATAGGCAAATTGTTCAATAATAATCTACACTAAAATATACTGCAACCTTAAACAAGTGGGACTGTTTCAATTCGTTAAAACACGCACAAACATGCATCAAATTGCACCATTTGCAACATCAAATTGCAAAAAGTTCTCACCGTGGGAGGGGGGCACCCCCTCCCACACCCTCCCCTCCCCCTTCGCTCGCTCCGCTCGCTCAGGTTCAGTCGCGTTCATGATATTCAGTGAAAAGAATTAACACAAAAAGTGTATTTAAATAATTGTACCATTTTATAGGCAAATTGTTCAATAATAATCTACATCAAAATATACTGCTACCTTAAACAAGTGGGACTGTTTCTCGTCGATAAAACGCGCAAAAACATGCATCAAATTGCACCATTTTCAACATCAAAATGCAAAAAGTTCTTACCGTGGGAGGGGGGATACCCCCCTCCCACACCCTCCCCTCCCCCCTCGCTCGCTCCGCTCGCTCGGGTTCAGTCGCGTTCATGATATTCAGTGAAAAGAATTAACACAAGAATTGTATTTAAATTGGACCATTTTATAGGCAAATTGTTCAATAATAATCTACATCAAAATACACTGCTACCTTAAACAAGTGGGACTGTTTCTCGTCGATAAAATGCGCAAAAACATGCATCAAATTGCACCATTTACAACATCAAAATGCAAAAAGTTCTTACCGTGGGAGGGGGGACACCCCCCTCCCACACCCTCCCCTTCCCCCTCGCTCGCTCCGCTCGCTCGGGTTCAGTCGCGTTCATGATATTCAGAGAAAAGAATTAACACAAGAAGTGTATTTAAATTGCACCATTTTATAGGCAAATTGTTCAATAATAATCTACATCAAAATATACTGCTACCTTAAACAAGTGGGACTGTTTCACGTCGATAATAAGCGCAAAAACATGCATCAAATTGCACCATTTACAACATCAAAATGCAAAAAGTTCTAACGTGGGAGGGAGGACACCCCCTCCCACCCCCCTCCCCCCTCGCTCGCTCCGCTCGCTCGGGTTCAGTCGCGTTCATGATATTCAGTGAAAAGAATTAATATTGAGGAGTGTGTTTTTATATACCATTTTATAGGCAAATTGTTCAATAATAATCTACACTAAAATATACTGCTACCTTAAACAAGTGGGACTGTTTCACGTCGATAAAACAAGCAAAAACATGCATCAAATTGCACCATTTGCAACATCAAAATGCAAAAAGTTCTTACCGTGGGAGGGGGGACACCCCCCTCCCACACCCTCCCCTCCCCCCTCGCTCGTTCCGCTCGCTCGGGTTCAGTCGCGTTCATGATATTCAGTGAAAAGAATTAATACAAGAAGTGTATTTAAAATTATACCATTTTAAAGGCAAATTGTTCAATAATGATCTACACTATAATATACTGCTACTTTTAACAAGTGGGACTATTTCACATCGATAAAACGCGCAAAAACATGCATCAAATTGCACCATTTACAATATCAAAATGCAAAAAGTTCTTACCGTGGGAGGGGGGACACCCCCCTCCCACACCCTCCCTCCCTCGCTCGCTCCGCTCGCTCGGGTTCAGTCGCGTTCATGATATTCAGAGAAAAGAATTACCACAAGAAGTGTATTTAAATTGCACCATTTTATAGGCAAATTGTTCAATAATAATCTACACTAAAATATACTGCTACCTTAAACAAGTGGGACTGTTTCACGTCGATAAAACAAGCAAAAACATGCATCAAATTGCACCATTTGCAACATCAAAATGCAAAAAGTTCTTACCGTGGGAGGGGGGACATCCCCCTCCCACACCCTCCCCCCTCGCTCGCTCCGCTCGCTCGGGCTCGGTCGCTTCGCTCCCTCGCAGACTAACCGCCCCCCCTAAGATCAAATCCTGGCTACGCCGTTGGTGAGTTCTATACTTTGAGCACATCTTGTTCCACATTCTTTCTTTAGCGCAGTGCTAAGGATTCCCCAAAACTATGACGGCGTTAGGTTTAACGTGCTGTGTTCTGAGTTGTGTTTACCAAGGAGGTACATTCTCTCGTACCTCCTTGGTTTTTTACTCTGGAACTGATATCCAGAGTCTATGATTGCGGGAATCCAGGGCTTTAAATTTCTCTATGACACAATGTTAAACACTTCAGAGTGAGTTAATACTGAGAAACCAAAGAACGCCTTCACAACTTTTCTTTGAGAAAAAATTTCGGCAGCTGCAACAACAATAGAAAACCAAACGACAATGCAGAGCGAGTACGTACTTGCTACTGTCATTGAACCCAACATGAAGAATACTTGGGAAAAACATGAAGAGAACTTGGACGATGCATAGAGTGAGGATAACCTCACCCGAGTTTAACTGTCTTACCGTCACACTGTGAGGGTGTGTAGAACACATCTTGGTAGGCTTCATCTGTGGCCAAATCGGTCCAGGAAAGGATGTTGCCGAACACACCTGGATGACATTTCGTCTGGATTCTGGCCAACAACGAATCATCTACCAAGTCACTCCACATATTGAAGCCTGATATCTGAATGGTCTCTGTGAGTTATTGTGCAAAATTGGTTGTAGATAATTATGAGTGAGAAAAGCAAAGGCCTTAGTGACTATCACATATTTTGGATTATTACTTTAACAATTATGAGATTGGCATTACAAACCAGAATTTGGTCCTAAACTTTGACCGACTCAAGAATCTCCCCAAAAGTCATTATGTATCATAGTTAATTGTTGCATGAAGGCCGATTCCACTTCATAAAATATATGTCGTTTGACCCTTGACCATCGACAGTTGTGCAACTCCACCCTCTGAAATTCACAACACTATCCTGATGATCTCTGAATAAAGTGTGATCATCACTTTCAAACTCCTTTTTTTAAAATTTTTTATTATAGATTACATTTTATATATCGACATCTACTTTGGTATGGCGGCAAGCGGTTGTCGGCCATTTGGTTTCGAAATTTATGATGTAATCACATCACCTTGTTATTGCCGTATTACGAAAGCACGATCAGACCAAGTTTGAATGAATTGTCTCCAGTGGTTTTCAAGTCCATTTGAAGTTTTTTCTTGAATGTTTTCTTTCAAATGTATGATGTGAATAATCAGGATAACTAATGGTAAAGAAAAAGACCAACGGATAAACATTTGACGTCTTGCAGTAAAAGAACAGCTGATGAGGGATCCTTCAAGAGAGGTAATTCAAGGTTTCAGTTGATAAAAGGGACTCGAAACTCACAAGCTTTGGTTAATAGGACAACATGACGGTTATTAATAGGAAACAGAATAAACGACACAAAACCGAGCACATGAATGACCCGGACATTGAAGGATTGTCTTTAGTAATATCCACAGACAGCATACCGTTAATGTTTAAACTTTCAGCTCCAATGGTGAACGCCAAAGGCTCATTGAAATCATATCCCGTAGTTCCGAGACCCGTGGAGCTGATAGCAAAAAGTCTATCAATGTACAGGGCCCATTCCCCTGACACGTCATACTGCAGGAGGATGGAATGCCATCGGTTGTCGCACAAAGTTGACGGTTCGCCTTCACCAATGTACCTGGCAAAGTGTATGCAAGACAAATAAACAAGTATTGTGTATTTGACTCCTCAAAACAATACATTTAGATTAAAAAATTGATAAATATATGCACACACACACACACACACTCATAACATACTTCGTAAACTTGCGAGTCGAGGAACGTATGTTAAGAACAGGTCAGAGATCAGTTTCTCAACCCACTTTTGGACATTATCATTATGATTTATTGACTGCAGATGATTTTAAAGGTGTTTCGTACCAGATCGCTAAAAGAGCGGCAGCTTTGACCGCCACGCAGATATTGATTAAAGGGCTTATTTGAAACAAAACCAATTACACGTGGCCTAGGTAGACAAACGAATATCTATTTGACTTACATTGATTCAGAGGTAGTCATCTCACAGTCGTCGTTTAAACCGAAGGTAAGATTAACGGCAGGCATCGAAAATATCTGCATGACCCGATAATTTGAGACGTTGACATGAATCCAAAATGCGCTGGTGAAATTTGTTGTTCCGGGCGATTTAGTGGTCATATGATTAATAGATGGCCTACTCTTGTCCATGAGCAATTCGTAGTTTGAAGGAATCTCTGTGGATCGGAATAAATAAAAAATAGATATGAGTGTCGCTGTCCAACGCCCATGTAATGGCAAACATAACTCTTCACTATAGCAAATAATTCATCAATGAACGCTTTCACAGTATGTTATTCCTATAGGTATTATAACCAACAAGTCACACTCAAACATTGTCTTCACGTATTTCCTCTGGAAATTCTGGATTAAGAATATTCATATGAAATTATACTCTTGCTTGTTTCAAATCGATTGTTGCCCGTACATGGATTCCTGTGGTATTATGAAAAAAAAATCGCAAAACGCGTTTTCTACTAGCGAATGATGCACTATACCTGCAGTAAGTTTATTGAGAAGCTGTTACTTCAAATCCAAAACAGGTATATGTTTCATACCTCTCTCACATCTGTCTCCCGTATATCCGGGGCGACACATGCATGTGAACTGTCGGAAGCCGTCTACACACGTGGCGTTGTTCAGACATGGATTCGGTAAGCAAGCTGCTATCTCCTCTTCACATAACAAACCTCTGTAAAAACAACAACAAACAGAAGCTGTGAATATTTAATCATCCGTGCCATCGCTGTATCCACTGTCGTCATTGGTCGTATAAAGGTATTAATGAATCCTCGGTCTCTGATAGATGTTTGATACACACACACACACACACACACACACACACACACACAGAAATACGTGTTGCTTGCGTGTGTTGTGGTACGTCTGTGTATCAAGTTTTGTGAATGTGAATGTGAAGACCTATATCCAACATTACTGGTGATACAGAAAATTGATTTACATGTATATGTAGTACAGTTGGTGTATTGATAATACGATTTGACAGACAGCTTTAAAGAAGCTAAATAATATGAATAAGATTCCAGTTCAAAGTTCAAATTCAAAGTTCAAATTTATTTCATATTTCCATTTCTCAATGATGACATTACAAAATTATTGACAACAAAACAAGAATACAAAATATATACAATCATGTCTTTTGATCGTAGAAGAAAAGAAAAAGAAAATATACTTGACACAAATGTACAAGGTCATATTGTGTGAAAATGTCACTAGTAAGTATAAGAAATATGATGGGGCCTACATAAAAGCTTTAAAGCTTGTAAAACTGTAGGTTCCCGAGTTCATAGGCATATAATTTTACACGGAGAACGGATATGTTAATACTTAATGCAATAGCTTTGTTTTTTGCTAATATAACATATTCATCTATTTTCTTGGCTTGTTTAAAAAAATGACAAGATGAGAAAAAATCCTAGTGATTTCTTTTTGTTTCTGGCAGAAATTTTAACATGAAGTATTTTGCATAAAAAACGACGTTGTTACATTTGAGAGTTTCTATAAAACCAAATATCAAGGAACCTTTACCAATTTGAATTTTATATGTAACATGATTTCCTGTATTTGAGAAATCAATCTTTTTGTAACATCACATTTCCAAACAAATGTGCAGTTGTTTCACCTCAATACCTGAAAAAGTGGCAGAAATTCAAGCTGAAAATCAGCTAAGGAGATATGACTAAACAGAATAGGCAATTTGATATCATTTTGTTCCCAACTTGATGGTTTGATATTCTACCAACTCCTCTCTACATTTTTTAGATCTATTTTACGACTATTGTGAAATGAAAAAAGCTTTTCGATGACAGTGAAACGCGATATGGCATTCGGAATCAACATAGTCAATGTGGCAAATATGTGTTTTTGTACACACAAATGCAGGTATTTCTTCTGTAGCCAATTGTGTATCATTTCAATTATTTAAGACGTACACTGTGCTCTGAATATCCTAACTTTTTTCTTCCTTCCCCACTTCCCCCTTGGTTTCTTATCTCAGTCCTTCCTTCTTTCTATAAAAATATATCACTTTTACTTAACTGCATATAGTATTCTGTATCTTCTGTAACTTGATGAACTATATAGCTCAGCTTTCTTTTAGGTCCCACATAACATTTAATGTATACATTAACCTATTTCAATTTTGCGATTGATATACATTATATCTGCAATATCAAATAACCCGTATGTGAGAATGATGATTATGTGAATGTTTGTGATATAAACTGAATTGAAATGAATTGAAATG
This sequence comes from Diadema setosum, assembly GCA_033980235.1. Lineage (NCBI taxonomy): Eukaryota > Metazoa > Echinodermata > Echinoidea > Diadematoida > Diadematidae > Diadema > Diadema setosum. The sequence continues at coordinate 19,795,014 of CM067075.1, forward strand.
AATTGAATAGTGTAAAAATGCCTGCACTCCCGGAAGCTTGAGAAAATTTGAGTGCATCTTAACTTAATTTCTTTTTTTTTGTAATGTATGTACAATTTAATTCAATTCAATTCAAACTTTATTTCATTTTTCGAAAAGAACAAACATTTCACTTTCTTTCGTAACAGAGAATAAGGTTACATATAATCAAGACAGAGTAAATTGAGAAAACATAATTGTGGAACCTTGGGGTAACAAATAATGTTGAAATGAAAATTGACTGAAGTGATATAGACGATATAACATTACACAAAATATCGAAAAATGGAGGGACCCACTAAAAAGGCAATGCTTGTAGAATGTGGGCCCCTCAGGTACAGAATGTCAATAGAAAATGAACTGATGCAAAAAGGGGAAAAATCGGGAGTAAAGTCAGATAAAAAAAGTCTTGAAGCCCAATAAGAAGACAGAGTAACAGACAGACACACATACACAGGCGAATGGACATTAAACGACACTGGGACGATAAAACTTATAAAGGGGACTTTAATACAAGTCAGAACGAGACAAGACTGTCATAATAGGAAGACAATACAACGGACAGAAAGGCAAAACAAATCCAGCGATCCTCGACAGAACTATATCGAAAAAATAATGGGATGCGTGGAAAGGATACGGGAATATGGAAAAATAGAGAGAAATAGATGCGGAAGTAATACAAGTAGAATCGAATCTACTCTGTAAGTGTCTCAGGACAACAGGGACGAGAAAATATGTGACAGTATATCATTGGTAATCAAAATTCTTCGAAAAGAAATTAAAATGAGCCAACAGGCTGATTCAATTCTGTAGGAACATAACATTGCAATAAGAAAAAAAAATACTAATTCTCTTATAAATGAGTTTCTCTAAGACTTTGGACAACGATGATAATAATGAAATTGGACGATAATTACTGACTTCAGATTTGTCACCCTTCTTAAATAATGGAATTACTTTGGCCAGTTTCATCTTATCAGGAAACACACCATTAGAAATTGATAAATTGAAAAAATGAACAAGTGGATCAGCAACTGAAGATATAACACCTTTAAAAATACAATTATCTATATCATCATAACCAGAACTCCTCTTATTCTTGAAGGAAAATACAATATCCATAACTGCATGCCTATTAGTTGGAGTAAAGTAAACATAATTGGGATTACACTGACCTAAATATTCAGTGAAATGATGCTCTGACACAGGAATATTTTGAGCGTAATTTTCACCTATCTTTGAAAAATAAGAATTGAAAACATTTGCAATGTGAACAGGGTCACTGATGATTTCATCATTCAACTTGATATTATCAACAGCTGAATGTTTACTCGAAATATTCATAGCTTGCTTTAAAACAGTCCTAGTGTTTTTCATTTCAAACTTATATCTTTGCAATTGATTAAAATAATATATTTTCTTTTCGGAACGTAAAATCACAGAGTATTTTTATATGAAGTGTATTTATGTTTTGATCGCTCATTTTTTTTTTCCAATTTGTATCTATAATATAATCGATTTTTCCTGTTAATCGACCGAAGAATTGATTTTGAAATCCACGGTAACCTAGGTTTTTTTTTATAGTCTAGTTTCTTTTTTTTTTTTGCTTTGGAATTACATTATCCAAATGAAAATTGAATGTTTCCATAAAATAATCAAAAGACAAATTGACGTCATCACTTTCAAATACTCTTGACCAGTCAGCATTTTCGAGAACCGCATCAAGACTAGCTAACTCTACGACTTAATAAAGGAGATTTTAAAAAATTAACATTATTAACAGAGGTTTTAAGAGCAAAATGAGTCATAATTGGATAATTATCAGTCATATCTGAAAGAATTTTATAAGAATCAGCGAGGGGTAGGGTGTTACAAAACAAATTATCAATAAGGGTAGCAGAGTAATCTGTGACACGCGTAGGTTTCGAAATGACCGGAAGAAAAGAGGAGGACAAAAAATAATGTCTGAAGAAACTAGTGTGCGACAGTATCATTTTCCGACTTAAGTAAGTCAATATTAAAGTCGCAGAGGAAGAAACAATCCTTGTTTTTGAAAACAGGGGATTTTACCAAATCAGAAAGGTAAGTTAAAAAATCCTTGATATTGGAGTTGGGAGGTCTGTACATAATGCCTACCACAATATTTCTAATTCCTGGTATGTAAATTTCTTTAAAAAAAAGGGATTCAACAATATTATCCATTATAAAATGGGTTCAAGAATGTAGCCAATTGGAAGTGCTGAAATGAGTCACGTGTGCTTGTATTAATTTCTCACTAACATCCGGATCGGATCCACGGCCGACGTCACAATGTTTGCACTAGCAGTGCGCACTCTATCAGTTGTTACAAGTGCGTCGCGCGCTACTACACGCGCTGTCAATCCTGTAAACAACTTCTAGTGCGGGCTGCCGGCCGGCCTTTCTTGTGTGCATATTACATTGTGTGGCGTACGTATACTCTTATACGTACAGTACGGTACTTATATGTGCGGGATTTCCGAGTGCGACGTGTTTGGGACGAACATCTTCGGACATCTTGATCCACAAAGGTACGTGAAAAATGTTGTTTTCGACCCATTGTATAAAACAAATGATGCACAGGATTATTTCGTGGCGTTAGTGGAGACGCAGCTCACTCTCGGGTATTTACAATGAAGTGCAACATGCACTCGGCTTCGCCTCGTGCATGTTTCACAATATTGTAAATACCCTCGAGGGCGCTACGCCTCCACTAACGCACTCTATCCTGTGCATCATTTGTATATTCTCGAAATATTATCATCAACAATACACTCAAAAGTATGCGATATATACATTGCAACACCTCCACCACTCTTATCTGGCCTGTTATTGACAAACATTTTATAGCCGTCAATCGAAAACAAATTTTCAGAGTTGGAATTTAACCAGGTTTCACTTAAACCAATAACAGAGAATGACTGATCAGCATCAGTCTCTAAAAATAATTTGAACTCATCAAAATGTTTGTTCAAACTCCGAATATTTAAATGCAACAAAGAAAATGTATCTTTAGAAAAGCTATTACACATATCTTTACATTGATTCACAGTCACTAATTACATGACATATTTTCGGTTAACTCTTCACTGAAATCAGAAGGCAATTCATTTACGGAAGAATTTAAGTTGTCAGCGACAGAATTGTCATAAAACGTTGTTCGTGAATTAGATACTCCACCAACTGAATCTGATTCTAACCTTATTTGCCTGAAAAGCTCAAAAAAGTCATCATTTGATAGAGAACTAAACGGTGTATTCGGGAAATTAGCCATTGTAAATTTTGAACATAACTATGAGAGATTGCGTTGTCAAACAAGCCGCAATTACAGGAACGAGTGCGTATTGCAAGAAAATACTCAACCAATAGAGTGAGGTAGGACACTGGAGAAGCCAAAGAACATGAATTTTGTCAAAATCATGATGGACAGAGGATCGCTGCGAAGAAGACGAACAGGGAAGAAAAGAGAGCAGTACAAGGTAGACGAGAAAGTTCAGTGACAACGAAGAGAAACATGGAACACACATAACATGTAAATGAGGACAAATTGATTGTCTCCGAGGGCTTCCGAGACGATGACAATAGAGAATGTACAACACAGAAATCCAAGCGGACATTAGGCTGCGTTCACATAGAAGTATTCGGTATTCGGTATTCGCTATTCGGTATTCGCTATTCGGGCCCCGAATACACCATCACCCGCACCGTCAACACACCATCCCATGCAGTGAGGATTTCTTCCTCCTACATCCTAGCAAATCTTATTAACAATTTCTAAACTGCATCAGAATGTCAGTCTACATGCTTATTTTTGCTAAAGGGCAAATCCAGACCAAAACTGTCATTATTTCACAAACGAGAGACGGTATACGCTGCAAGAAAATCGAACAAGTTCGATTCCCACTTTGCTATACTTTTCGCAGCTATTCGGTACTTTCGAATAGTGCCCTCCTATGTGAACCGGTGTGAGGAAATCCTATCGTTCGATTCAAGCTATTCGCGTGCCCTCGAAAAACGAGCCCGAATACCCGAATAGTATACTTCTATGTGAACGCAGCCTTAGGAACGACATGCTAATAGTTTTTGACTGGCTCCCGTAATGTAAAGCTATAGATCTAGTGCGCTTTGAGTGCGCGAAAAGGTCCAGTTGTGATGTAGTGAATAGATAACAAAGAGAAAAGAATTACTCTGTTGAAAGGAAAAACGGGATAGAAAAAAAAATACCTGTTTGTAAGACAGACTATAGAGTTCAGCGTCCTGCTATTACAAATAAAGTTCGTGTGACACACTGTACGCCTCTCAAACAAGGGCACTCACCCATATAATTTCATACATTAAGATGTGACATTGCGGGGACACATGCATGGGAGTTCCTAACATGTCAGGCCAACTCATTAACAGTATAACAAACCAAGGCCGAGTTAAAATGACCATTAAACGCATATGGAAAGCTGTGAGTGGTGCGAGGTATTAACCAATCGGGTTTAAGAGACTCTCATTATGCTGTAAATGGCGCGAGGTTTTAGCCAATCGGGTTGTAGAGACTCTCGTTATGCGTAATCAATATACAAAGAACACACGGGGAAGGATTTATAAACATAGCAGAGGTCGGTGACTGAATAATCAACTTTAAGTCACTGATGTCAACCGACGTGGGATCACGAGAGAAAGACAATAGGTGGCCGGACAAAAACAAACAAAACATGGGCGTGATCGAGAAGGCTAAAAGAGGCTAAAGCACCTGAGGTATTCAATAGTTTGTTATACTGAAGAAAACATGAATACGCATAGTGATAACACGGATTATCAACAACTGATGTGTAACAAGAATAATCAGCTGTGGGTGCCAAGTACGTAATACGCTATAATAGAGGTTATGCATGACTCAGAGGAGAAGGAATCTGGAGCAGGATTGACGACCACAAAAAACTGCACACTATAATGTAGGTAGAAAAAGAAAAACATTGATAGATCGGATTGCCAATGTAAAAAAAAAAAAAAAAATAGTGGACTAAAAGTAGGCTGGAGCACCTGAAGTATCAAACAGTTTGATTGACTGAAGAGAACACGAATGCGCATAGCGATAACACAAATTATAAGCAACTGACATGTAACGAGAATAAGCAGCTGTGGGTGCTAAGTGCGTAATTGACTATAAGAGAGACTGTCATGATCATAAGGTGAAGGAATCTGGAGCAGGGTTGACGACCACAAAAACTGTACAATATCATGCAGGCAGAGAGTAATATAAAAGCACTAAAGAATCGGTTAGCCTTTGTGAATGAACTTCATGGAAGGTTGAAAGAAAAATACACAGGAATCTGGAACAGAGGAATCTGATTTGTATACTCAGATTGTTGTTATGTCTGAAAATCATCGGACACCTATCCGGTAGTTGGGAGTAACAGTCATCTCGCGAATATGCATATACGGTCTGAACCTACAAACACACCGGTTCAACAAACAAATTGAAAAGCATAAGCAGAATACACGGGAAAAATGCTCACATGGCAGTTGGCTGTTTGCAGCAAACTGACAATGGATGCGTTCATTGGGGTTACTCAAACTATATCTGTATACGTAAGGCACATTAAACAACAGCAGAAATGCATAGAGCACCCGAAACGCAGAACAATTATATAATAAGACCTGCTCTTAAAGGGACGGCGCAGCATCAGCCAAGATTCAGCCCTTAACTTTTTCCAGGATACCCAGAAACCACACTATGAAAAACCAAAAAGCATCTCATAAAAAAAACTTTCCATCATCATTTATTTTTAGGAGAGAGAGAGAGAAAAGGAAGAGAAAAGGAAAAAAATAAATGAAAAAATAACAGAGTTCAGATGTGTGCAAAATTACCTGCATTCATACTCAACATGTAGTTTTAAATGAAAGTATACATTGTATATTGCTTGTTGTGTCTTAAATATCAGGAAAATCCATCAAGTTATCGGAACAACACTCTCAACATGGGTATAGACATACACGCACCCAATAAAAAGTAACAAACAGGCTTGTCTGAGAATGTGAAAGAATTGGTGCATGATACTTGCTCCAGTCTAACTTTAAATACACTTATTGAGGTCACTCAACTTGGGGTATGGCTACATCAAATAACAGTATGAATGCATGGAGCAGCCGAAACTCGAAATAAACAGGGCTGACTCTTAAAGGTATTAGCCCACATTTGTAAGCCTGCAGCAATTGGTCTCATAGTTAGCATGGAGTTTGGGTATGATTGCAGTAACACCTGTGCAAAATTTCGTTCCAATTAGTCCATTACTTTCATAAAAATAAATGAAAATGCACCGTAATCCGTATGCATGCGTATAACGCTCGCTAGCTCCGGTCCACGTACGTGTTACATGTACAATGTACATAGCTATAGCCCGCGCTCGTAATTCGATTTTGGGTCGGGTTGACCCGGTTTGAAAATTGATTTTAAAACGATGATTTTCTCTCTTTTATCGAATGGTATAGACAAAGAGCGACAGGTGAGGTATGTTACTGTTATAACTTGTACTTGAAGTCATATTGGACCTGTTTTATGCAGTTTTGATTTTCGTGGGTTTGCAAATGTGGGCTAGTACCTTTAAAGGGACAATCTGGGCCATGCGGCAATATGTTATGCATCTCTATATAAGACAAATTTTCGTTAAAAGGTCACAGAATCTGAACCCAAACCAGACACTAAAGGGTCTAAAAATATGAATGAAAATTATCTAGCTACATGACACAAACGAGACCAGTCATGTGAAGAAAGAAATGAAGAAAAAGAAAAAAGAAAACCTCAACCCAAAACAACAAAGATGTTGCAAATTGAAAAAAAAAAACCTGTACATATTTAATATGTACAGTATGTGGTGTCCAGCTAATTTTCATGTGCATGGCAGTCTTAAAAAAATAAGTTGGCTACAAGAATCCCATGATAAAAACCCATGACACCGAAAAAGTCCAGTGACTTAAGATGACTTTGTGGTGGCAGATGAATACATAGTAAATTGTCTTACCGATATCCTGGTAGGCAATAGCATGAAAAGCCGTCTACTCCTTCCATGCAAGTTCCATGGTTGACACAAGGGTTGGACGCGCACTCCTGAATATCCAGCTCACAGTAAGTTCCCTTGAATCCTGTGAAAGTTAGGTGAGCAAGCAGGATTAATGTCACGAGCAGTGACTTTCAATTTCTGTTGATATCACGTAAAATTACGATTTTGATAGCAAACATCACAGGTGTATCAATGGAGCGGGAAGGCTGGCCCGACTCGGATGTATTCGAGAATCCCCGTAACCACTTGGAGTCAACCATTACCAATGATGATGCACCTATTTGCCGATAATCAAACCGTATTCGTGGCTTTCGAATGTAGGCCTACACCAGTGGGCAGGGAACGAATCGGGTCACCAATGAATCCACACGCTACCAAGTCTTTAACTTTTTATCAGCTCATGCACTAAGCTGTAACAATTTATTTTATTCAACCGTCTTTGATTACCACTCCGCCTCCCGCTTGACCTATTAACTCTTTTTGTGCTGCATTTGGATGCCCGACTCAGTAGGCAGCTCGCTAAAGTGTTTATGCGTTTTGGTCTCAAAATGATGTAGCACACTTGGAGGTTGCACTGCGGCACGTTAAGAGTTAAGTAAGAATGACAGTCCATTTAAGCGTAACAATGTCACAAATCAAAGCCAGCTGTTAGGTCTGCAAGCACAGTGAGCATAGTAGGACTGAGAGCGGACCATTACTGGACTGTGTTTTAAAATCTGTTTTAGTTGCAAAAATAAATATATACAAAGTTTAAAAACAGTCGACCCAAAGATTGATTTAACGCATAGCTGCTGTGCAGATATATATGTACCATATTATCCCCCCCCCCAAAAAAAAAAAAAAAATACAACGGGACCCTTTGCAATGATAATTTTAAAATTAGTTTATCAATCCAAATATAATTTCAGGGTATAAAACTTTTTTTTTTTATTTCATTTCCGGCCAAACCATATGATATGACATTGCATATACACAAAGTCAGTACAAAGTAACTTTTACATGTCCAAATGAAATTTAAATACACGTCTTTTGTTTACATGAAACAAAAAACATATTTTGGTAGAAGTACAAGGACAAAATGTGACTGAATCATAACAAAGAAAAGGTCGGAAATGGAGGGGACTGCTAAAAAGCCAAGCTTGTAGAATGCAGTCACCTCGGAGTCGCTTTATAATAGTAATACACGAGACATTTTAACATAATCCACGGGAACCAAAACACAAAAACGAGTACGCACTCAAACGCACACACATATAACACGCAGTAACAAAGCAGCTCTCTTACATACACGTGGAAAGGATAAAAAGGAGATAGAAAGGGACAGGAAGACAGAGGGAAGGGCGAAGGAGGAGAGTATTGGGGGTCGATGCAGGACACAGGAAGTTCTCTTCATATGAATGATATAACATAATGGTTATGAAATAAAGTAAACAAAATAAAGGCGTTAGCAGCAAGAGAAATCAGTTAGGAGCTTTCAGAATGCAAATCCCCAGTAATATAAGAATTAACAAGCATTTTCTTTAATTTTAAAGTAAAAGTGTTGAAACTTAGAGATTCTTTTATACTGCTGTCAAGGGAATTCCAGAGTTTAGGTCCAGCGAAGGAGAATATAGACTTTGCAAAAATTGTCCTAAACAGTGGTAAATGGAATTCATTGGTTTGTCTAGTGGGGTATGAATGTACAGTTTTATTTTGGATAAACATAGAGTCAAACACCAAAGGAAGGGAGTGATTTATTAATTTGTACATAAACTGACCTAAATTCAAACAATATAAATCCTTAATTTTTAAAATATTATTTTGATGAAACAAGTCATTAGTATGACATCTCCACGATTCTCTACAAATGATACGAAGAGCTTTTTTCTGCAATAATAACATTCTTTCTAAATATGAGGAGTAAGTGTTGCCCCAGGCGAGAATGCCATAGTTCAGATAGGGTAAGATCAAAGATGAATATAACATTAACAAAACATTTTTCGGAAAATAAAATTTAACTTTATTGATAACACCCACATTTCTAGAAATTGTGCGGGAAATTGAATCGATATGCAAATTCCAGGTGAGCTTATTATCAAGAGTCAAACCTAAAAATTTAATTGAAGAAACTTCTTCTATGGCTATATTGTCCAAATAAATATTCTGAGATAACTTTTCTAAAGAATTACTGAAAAGCATACATTTAGTTTTTTGAAGATTAATTGAAAATTTGTTAGCTCTAGTCCAATGAAGTAACTTTTTTATCTCGATGTTCATAGTATCGATCAAATACACTGGATCAGAGCTGGAAAGGAACACATTTGTATCATCAGCAAATAATAAAAAGGAAAGAATACTTGATGAATTTATGATATCATTGATGTAAACCACAAATAAATGTGGACCAAGTAAACTTCCTTGCGGTACACCACAAGTGATATCATGCATAGCAGATTTGTGACCATTAATATAAACAAATTGTTTGCGATTGGTAAGGTAACTCCTGAACCACTCCAAGGCCATGCCACGAATACCATAATGAGATAATTTGTAAAGGAGTATTTTGTGGTCAATGGTATCAAAGGCCTTGGAGAAGTCCAGGAACACACCTATAGTATGATGATAATTATCAATGGCTTTGGAGACTTTGTCTAGGAAAGTAAGAACTACATGGGATGTGTTGTGTTGTTGCCGGAAACCAAATTGATTATTTGAAATAATCTTATGCTTATTGAGAAAATCCAAGAGTCTAAAATGTACAACTTTTTCTAATAATTTAGAGATATTGGATTACATAGATATTGGTCTATAATTACTGATGTCTTCCCTATCCCCTTTCTTAAAAATTGGAATAACCTTAGATACTTTCATTTCCTCGGGGACAACACCATTACTTAAAGACAAATTAAACACATGAACCAAAGGATCCACAATGCAGTTTATAATGTGTTTTAAAAGAACATTATCAATATTATCATAACCAACACTTTTTTTTTACTCTTTAAATTCTGAACTATATCAATTAGTTCATTCCGCTGAGTGACTTTAACTTATTACCCACATCTTACAGAAAACCCCATCCGATATGCTTCAGTGGTCAAAGAAAAATAAGGATCTTTGTAGAACATGTCAGGAATCCATTCCCTCTAAGTCCTGTCAATTGTGTGCACACATTGATATGCAGTTCCAAGAGCATCCAAGGGGTAAACTTTCAAAGAAACAGACCCATGACATGCTTTACACCGATCCACATTTCTCTGTGACCATTAAATCAAATCGAATGGGATATTCTGCAAAATGTAGGTTAGATGTTATATTTTTACACCCTGAAATTGCACTCTGACAGTTCAATCAGAAAAAAAGCTATCAACGCGGAAATCGGATTGTACTTTTTTTTTGGGACATACTGTATATCAATGCCGATATAATACCGATATAATTACTCTGAACCTGACACAGAAGCATGGGCTAAGAACTAAAACTTACAAACACTGCAACATCTTTTTATTTTTTTTTTATTTTTAAGAAGAACACTGCAGGCTACAATCTTGACTCCTCATTCTTGAATCACCTGGTGGACATTGGCAGGAGAAGCTGAGAACTCTGTCTTGGCAGGTTGCTCCATTTTGACACGGGTTTGACACGCACTCATCAGCTTCTTCTTCGCAAAATTCACCTGACAAACCCAGTGGACATCGGCACCTATATCCGTTGATCTGGAATTCGCAAACAGATTTGACGAAAGAAATAATCACCTGCTACTTTAATATGTATGACATAGCTTGATCTTTGGAATTCTTACGCCGATGATGTCGTCATAATAACTTTGTATGGTGACCATATTACATGTGTATCATGTTTCCTCTATGAATACTTGGATAATGTTTAAGTTGTAAAAAAAAAAAAACAGAAAATTTAAATGCCACTTGTAATATCAATAATGAATGGACATAACAGCGTCATAATTAACCCTTCCTAAGCCAATGAGTCAATACGCATAAATTTCATACACGTAGGGCCTACATATGGACAGGGAATCAATGTGGCACTAAGAGGTTTGATTTATGACGTCATTTTAAAGGGATGGTTCAGTATTTGTGGAGATGAGAATTGGGCTTTTAACTTTTTGCGAGATACACTTATGATACATTACAGAGCATACCATTTTAAGAGGAATTCAAAATTTATTTGATGAAAATCGGGTTTGGAATGAATGAAACATCCAAAAACACAGTAAAACAAAGCGATTGTAATAACGTGTGGGTCCCACACTTTAGTACAATCGCTCTTTTTGGATATCTCAGCCATTTCAAAACCAATTTTCATCCAACAAACATTAAATTCCTCATATAATTACATGCTCTTTCATATTTAATAAGAGGTTTGTCATTATCTCACCAAAAATTATTAGAAACCTGAAATTAGGTCTCAACCAAAACTATACGATCCCTTTAAGCTCCAGTCAACCCATGTTTCTTACACAATCGGACATTCTTTTTGATGAGAGTTACAACACCAAACGTGCAATAAACGTTTCTTTGTGGCAAACACGCAATAATATGAGCAACCTACCAAGGATAGACTAGGCTTGACTATTACTTCCTTGGTCCTAGTCATTATAGAACTTTGCCAGTAAATGACTGTGGTATAGAAGCATCGTTATTGCGCTCCGTACCTGGTCTTCACAAACGGATCCAGCCGCACACTTATGAGCTGCACAATCGTCGATATCGATCTGACAGTATGGCCCGGTGAATCCAGGAAGACAGTTACAGATGAATCCGTTGCTCTCATCGAGGACACAGAGACCACCATTTTGACAGGGGTTGACGTCACAGTGAGTGGTGTAGAGCTGACATCTTGTGCCAGAAAAGCCTTCAGGGCAGCGACAGGAGAACCCGTTGACTTTATCTACACAGGTCCCTCCATTATCACAGGGGTCATCGTTGCAGTCGTCTGTATCAATCTGGTCAGTACACAGCAATATCGAGGTTTACACACTTTTTAAACGTCTCTACATTATTTGCAAGTCACTTTAAGTTGTTCAAGTTTTTGTATAAAAAAAAAGAAGATATTTCTTAATATTCACGAACAGCATAAAATCGGTTTTCATACTGTATCGAGGACTCTGACATTATTCAACTCATTTTTTTTTGAATTATTATATGAGGTGGTGAAATGTTTCTTATTCCATTATTGGTTTATCTTCTTATGAAGTTATTTACTCATTTATCATTTATGTGAAATATCCCCGACAGATTGTGCTTATTTTCAGCACATTACGATCTCCAGAAAGAACCTCAAAATAAAAAAAAATAATTTTATGAATATGACACAAGTAATAGAATAATGTATCTGCTTTCTTTCAAGGTAGCCTGTTCGATGTTACATCGTTTTGTGCTACCAAAGTGTAATCATTTTACTATTACCCCAGCAACATCAGATGGCCATTTATACATCAGGGTCAAGAGGGATATTGGATGGGGGTGAAACATCTTTCCAAAGATGAACGAACCCATATAGAAGCCTATTCCTGTTTACAAATCCAGAGCCTTATTCACTATACTACAGTCCTCCCAAATAGGGAATACTACAAAGTAATTCAAATCAAAAGTTTAAAAAGTAAAAAATAAAAAGAAATCAAGAGATCTGAAAAAAGATAGCGGTAAACATGTAGTGCTCATACGTAGATATAATAGCCATTTTCTGAACACAAATCTTCAATGTTATGAACCGTAAGTTAAGAAACATTCAGCGTTTGCCTTTCATTGTATGTAATGCTCAAAAATGACCTGTCACTGCACAGTAAAAATCGGGTGTTACAATATAAAACACCAAGCTGGTGTTAAATTTCTGGTGCTCATTTGTGTTGTTGAATTAACACCTTCGGGTGTCACTTCAAAATATAAAACTGATTTTAAGATAGGTAATTGAATACTGTTTTTCTTGTTGATATGGAACTTCAATAGACGAACAAGAACTTTCTGATAACTTATTTGTTCTTTGAAAAAATGGTATAAACACACATTTACACCACAATAACACCAGTTGGTATGGACCCCTATTGAAACAAGGCTGGTGTTATACCATGGGCATTAACATCAGCGATATCAAATCAACACTAGATAGTGTTGTTGAATCGACACCAGCGCAGTGTCAAAATATCACCAGCTACAGTGTCAAATTAACACCTGGAAGGGCCAGGTGAACACTTTTCAACACCATCAAAACGTACTTTCTATACTGGTCGGTGTTGTCCTCTACTGACACTTTATGGTGTTAAATCTAACACCACTCTTTTTACAGTATGTATAAATATAGTTGAATTTGACGATTGGTTTCTCTCTCTTACTGAACACAGATCGCCCTCATAGCCAGGTAGACATTCACAATGGTAGCTTCCCCAGTCATTCACACACTCCGCTGTGTCGACGCAAGGTGGTGGGAAGTCCGCACTGCATTCATTCATGTCACTCTCACAGTGTATGCCGGTGAAGCCAGGTTTACAAACACACGTGTATTCGTTATTGCCATTCAAACACTCCACGGTGTTTTGTGATAGACAAGGGTTACTTCGGCATTCGTCATGATCCCTGTGGCAATATTTCCCCGTGCTGCCCGGATAGCAGTCACATCTTGGGTAATAACAAAATATTCAACGAAATTTCAGATGTCAAAAGGTCGGAGAAAAGAAGTGAAAAAAGAATTTAAGGGTAACAGGGTACAAACACACACACACAAAGACAAACACACACATACATACATATAATGCATAAAATCATTATACATTCATTCTTTTATTTACATTTTTTTAATCGTATACGTTACGAAAACGGATTTCTGGTTTCATATCCGCCCAGTTTTGCCATATCACATACATTGGCAGATTTTTCTTGCTTGTTGGAATCGCTGTAAAGAAAGACAGACAGACAGACGGACATACACACAGGCAGACAATACCTGTAGGTGGTTGCTAAGTTGACACACATTCCATTTTCGCATCTGTTTTCCGCACAGAAGTCAATTTGCACGTCACAAAGGCGTCCTGTATAACCAGCCTCGCATGAGCACATAAAAGTCAGGAGTCCATCAGTGCAATCACCGTGAGTACAGGGGCTTTAGTAGAGATACAGACACACGTTAGGATAGCAGTTGTGGGAAACAGACATCAGCGGGCAGTATGGTATAATTTTGCATAATTATTCCCTTTATTTGAACTGCTTATCCATTTCTATTTCGGGCTTTTATTAAATTATGCAAGTATCATATTCAGATTATCATGCTAAATATCTGCGACTCTTTTCACTTTGTATCGATGAATTTCCACTACCATCACAAAGGAGCTCATCAATCGTTCATAATTATAGTCCTATTATGGACATCTTCAGGTTAATTGATGTTTTGTACAGAAATGAAGGTCACATTTTAAACTTGTTTGTTCAGTATTTCATCATTCCTTTGATTTTGTTGGAAAGAAATTGCGGTTTAAATCAAACCAACTCACCTATGTGCACACCAGTCTATGTCGTTCTGACAATTGGTCCCATTATATCCTTCCGGACAGTGACATTGGTAGGAATTTGTGAGATCGCTACAGGATCCTCCATTCTGGCACGGTTTCGACAGACATTCGTTAATTTCATTCTCACAGCGTGCTCCTATGAAAATGACAACCATTATGAACTGTAAGAAATTTACTTTCACATGAGCAGTACCTTTCATGAATGCCAGATTAGATGATGCACAACATGAAATGCTTATAATACATTTCATACTGTATTCCACTGCAAAAGTTTCATTAAGCGCCAGCGTAGCTTTAAACAGCTTTCTCATTAACGTAAGTAACGCACAACAGCGACCATTTAAAGATCGAATGCAGAAAAGTCAAATCAAAATTACAACAAAACGAAACAAGTCATGCTTTCATACAATGCATGAAAGAGGTCGTAAAGGTTTTCAAAACTAAAGCTGAAAATGGAAAAGAAGTTCACGAGTTTTTCCCCAAAGCCTTTCTTACCCTGATACCCAGGTGGACAGTGGCATTCGAAACCGTTCTGATCCCCAGTGCACGTTCCGCCATTACTACACTGCGTCTGGGTACTGCAAAGATTGAGTTCTTCTGTACACCACTCCCCCGTCCAGCCCACTGAACAGGTGCACGTGAAGCCATAGGGCTTGCTGATACACACACCATTTGGTCCACAAGGGTTGTCAGTGCAGTCGTCAAGCTCGTTTTCACAGTTTGGTCCTTGGACGAAATGATTGAGACAACCCTGTGATTATCGTATTTACAATCGGCAACCTCAACTTGTCTCCTTTGTCACTTTAATTGTCTTCTAACACGGCTCCCGAATCGAAAATGGTGTTAGCTTGGTAAGCTTCATGTATAATCGGCTTAAATTTTTACGATCTCAACATGGACTACGTGAATCAGTGTTAATGAGATATTTTCTCATTATCTCTAAGCACATACAAAAAACATTGTTTCAAGTTTGATAAAAAAAAACTAACATCATAAGGAAATTATGCAGGTGCAGATAGGCAATTAAATTACACGAAAGTTAACGTCTCCCTTAATTTGAAAAAAAAAGCAAGCTATTTACATAACAAATATATATACATATTTGTTGAGTTGGGAGTTTACTCCATTTGTGACCGAGTACCTATGTTTACGCGAAGGATTTATTTCATTAATTTACTCATATCACAGAACTTAGAATTGTTACCATTGAAACCAAGTTTACAGGAACAGGTGTAGCTGGTTCCATTATTCAGGCAAGTTCCACCATTAGAGCAGGGTTGGAACTGACAGTTATCCTCTGGGATTTCACAGTTCTGCCCAATAAATCCATCAGGACAGACACACGTGTAAGCCGAATCCATGTCGATGCACACACCTCCGTTTACGCATGGCTCATCCTCGCACGCTGCTCTGGATTCCTCGCAGAAATCTCCTGTAAAATCGATGGTACATAGACAGACTGCGGTACCTCCGAGTTCACTGCATGTACCCCCGTTCAAGCACGTGACATTCGAACAGAGATCTGCGTCTATGTCGCACAAGAACCCTGTGAATCCTGGAGTACAAACGCAGCTGAAACTACCGATGAGGTCCAGACACGAAGCGCCATTCTGACATGGACTACTCTTGCATTCATTAATGTCTACTGAACAGTTTGTCCCTCTATAGCCTTTGGCGCAATGGCACTCGTACCCACTAGGAGTCAGCTGTGTGAGGGAGCAAGTGGCTCCATTCTGGCAGGGGTCAGACTGACACGGGGTGATCGCGACGTCACAATCCTTGCCCGTAAAGCCATCTTGACATCGGCACTGATAATCTCCGTCAAGATTTAGACAGGTTGCATTGTACCAGCACGGCTCAACTGTCAAGCACTCATCAATGTCATACTCGCATCTTAAACCTGCAAGATTTGAAAGACACAATGTGTGACAGGGAGAGTGGGAGAGATAGAGAGAGTGTTAAGAGAGAGATATATAGAGAGTTTATAGGTAAAGAAGGAGATGGAAATGACAGAATACATAGGAAATATCAATTCTATGCAAACTCTGTGAGTGTGTGTGTGTGTATGTATGTGTGTGTATAAATAGGGGAGATAACATGATTTGAGAAAAGACATTACGTTTTGAAGTCCTTTGATGCATCAAGATACTTTAGCCACGCTACATCAAATTTGGTTGGGTCACTGTGGCATACTGTAGCTAGTTGACAAATCGTAACTAATATTATTATAATTTCTTTTTATTTGTTTATCTATCTATCTATCTATCCTGTCTTCTTTCAAATAATACACAGGCTAGTGTGGTTCAGAGCCAAGGGATTTGCCATACAACAGAGCCACGTGACGTTAAACTGCATTGCACAATAATGAATTTCAGAAATAATGATAATGAACAACACGTAAAACACCAAAACATTACTGAACAATTACATTATCTTTACATAAGAATCATCAACACACACATACCAGAGTAGCCCTCAGCGCATAAACAATCGAAGCCATTGAGAGAATCACGACAGGTCGCTCCATTAGCACAGGGGTTCGATTCACATTCATCAATCTCTTTCTGGCAGTTGAAACCCGTGTAGCCAGCCATGCATAGACAGCTGTAGGACGGACCAGCGTTCACGCAAGTAGCGTTGTTCAGACATGGCAAAGTCTCGCAGAGATCAACATCTGAAAAATGAAGAAATCATGGGATTATCGATGGAGATTCGTTCAGCATTGTGTATTTCTCGAAATTACCTTCCACGTGACTTCGTACACATGTAATGTAACATCATATCACCATAACTTAACACAATATTGATCAAAACGAAGATGATGCAAGAAAATACTCAATGCACAAGCAGTGGGCAAAATTATGAAAAAGAAAACAATATTACAGAGCGCTTAAAGTTGTGGAGCATTTCCCTTACCACTACACAAGGAAGCTAGCGAGGTCCCTTCATGACGAGTAGTGGTATTTCCTGGGCATGGAAAGCAACGTGACTGTTGAGGCAAATGTTGGTAGCTTCCCACTGGACACGGTGAGCAAGGGGCAAATCCTCTCATCGAAAAGGTTCCGGCTTCACACACCACTGTGTAAACCAAAGATAACGAAAAGAATAGTTACTTCCGATTTTATTAGCCCAGCGCATTGTGTTAGGCAACTAAGATTACTTCGAAAATCAGTTCAACAGTGTTCGAAAATGTCGTAACACACCAACACACCAACACAAAGTTCATGAATCACTAACCAATATCATTCAACCATTCGACAGGTACCTAAACCGCATTTTTCTGAAGTTTTTAAACAAAATACGTGTAAAAGAGCATGCTCACCTTGGCACTGATCGACATACGTTGATCCTACGTGTGTAGTGGTTGTTCCAATCGGACAAGAAATACAGTCAGTCCCCAAGACACTGGTTTGGTAGCTCCCGATGCCACACGGGAAGCATGGCGCGACACCTGATTCAGAGCTGTGCCCGGGGTGACAGACATCTGCAAGCAGTGGAATTTTTAGATATAACAATATTTCGCAACGTACCATTATATAATAACAACTCAGTAAAATTACTCATTAGGCTGAGAGGGCAAGTTTTCAATTGAATGTCTTTTGTGTCGTGCATTTCAAAATAATGGAAAACACTCTGAGAAAGCAGGAAGAAACAATATTATCACTTCATCTGTGGACGGGATGAAGCAAATGATACTCTAGTTCCCATCAATTGAAATGTGTTTCACGTAAGCATGATAATTGTTTGCAGCTGTAAATTCAAAGTATCTGTAAAGCACCTAGATTAAACGATAACCACACATTTTCCTCCGGTCATATTAACTGGTCATACTTTTACTATTTGTGGAGATGGTAATGCGTGCTGTGACTGAGATTCATCCTTCCCACCTTTGCATGCTGAAATGTTCTTTGCACCCTGTCCTTCTGTGGATTGTCCTTCTGGACACTGTCTGCAGCTTGTCTGAGCCTCTGCGTCCTGGTACGAGCCCTTCTCACACTGCAAGCAGTTGCTGGTCTCGTTCGAATAGTATGTCCCAGGCGAACATGGCACTATTGCGTGTTGAAATAAACGATATCAAAGTGGAAACAACGTCAAGGTCAAACATAGACTTCGAGTATACATATGATAATATTCTGTAAGGTCGAGGAGCCCAATAGGAACGAGAAATGTTCAGTCTCTGAATGTATGCAATATATGCAATAGAAGGGAGGGGTAACGATATCAAAAGATGACTTGGAGTACAGTATTATGTAGTATAACTGCAAAATGATGCGAAGCCAATAAGAATTTTAAATATTCCTTGCTACGCAACAGGAGTGCATCCCTCATTTTTCAAACTATATTCAAATAATTATATACAGGTTTTATTGAAATCATGTCTGGCAGTCAAAGGCTGAATTGGGCATGTTTACAGGTATACATAATCCTTTATACGAGTAGATGTTGCAGTACTCTTGAATAACAATAATCTAAAGTTATGGGTTGAGAGTAAATGAGAGTACCATGATGGACCTGCATACAAATAAAAAAACTTTAAAGCTGTGGCCAGTAGAGTACATACAAGTCAGCAACCTAGATATGACATGTGACCCTATTAAAGACGGAACACTCAGGGCAGCATCAACAACAACAACAAAAAAAAAAGAAATAAGAGGAGTCTAGATTTGACCATCATCAAAAGTACCTGTTCGAAATGCCACCTATATATGGCACACACAGGACATCTACCAATATCATCGGGGAGAAGTTTCCCATCTAATAACCACTGAATTCACGGTTGTATTAACACATGGGCTGAAAGGGTATGTTTGCTCAAATATCCACAGGTGTTTCAGGCCAAATATAGCTAACTCGAAAATTGCCCGGTCTGAAAGTGTTCTTTCACACAGTTGAGGTGATAACAAAGCAACAGCAGCAACAAGTATGAAAAAAAATTCTGCGCTTCGAAAATGGTTGGAGACAAAATGTCTCTTTCAAACGAGAAAAGGAAGTCTGCAACTTATATCTGATGCACAAAAATGATTGCTTTGTTCTTCATTGCTGTGTAAATGATGATAGTCGATGTCCTGTATGTTAACATCTATGCGTTGCTTACGAAAATTTCTATTTACAGATAACTGTCGTATCAACTTCTTAAAATGATGTCATCAACAACTTTACCCCACTACACAACGATCCGTATCATTTCAGCCTACTTTTAGTGATTTGGAAAGTTATGAAATTGACGCCATACCACAATTATAATCATCATTGTTGGCCCAATATCCGGCATCACATTCGCCTTGGATGAAGCTGTGGTCGAAACTGGAGAAACCGATGTCTTCTTCATCCGTACCGAGGTCTAGTTCGAACACGTCCTCATCTACCATTTCCTCAATGACGTCAAGCAGATTTTCCTCAGTTTGTAGTGATGAGTGGTAATTCGTCTCGTCAGCCACGGCGATGAAATTGGTCGATATTTCGAATTCAACAAGGATTCTGTCAAATAAACGTAAACATTCCCCTTTTCTCCAATCAAGATTTCGCAGACTTGATCGAATACAAAGACAACTGATCTAGAGAGACAAAGTTAATTGTATGTCTGTCATTATTGTGAAAAATTCTCCGTACAACAGAGGGGTTTTGGAATAGCCTCTCTTAATCTCAACATGAATGCCAACAAAATGCCATGAAATGTATATAATTAGTTAGGTTAGCGATGTACCTCTATGTCTCTTAAATGAAAAGGAAATGGACCAGCTAGTACAAGGTCATTTGTACCAATGTTTGTTGGTTTGGTTTTACTTTATATCATGCGAGGAGAGGCTTACTGTTGTGCTGCTTGTCTTCGGTGACGACCATTTACGTTAGTCACGTGATAACGTCGGCTTTTGGACCTCTCATACAACTCTCGGATATCCGGCGACACACTCCTCCTTCTCCGGTTGATGTTAATTCCACATCTCACTCGAACATTTTCCACCAAGCAGTCATGTTCAGCAGAGCATACGTCTTTGGCAAGCAACGAGGATCTGATATTCTGTAAGAATGCCTCTTGTATGAGTTTGCTTGTGTCATCATCTACGCAAGATCCCTCAAAGTAAAACTCAAGTGGAAGTCGCAAACGCCTCACATTTCGGGATTCTGTGAAGGAAATAGTGCGTTTAATTTGTTGAAAGAAATTTACAAAGTAAGCCACTAAAAACTACGGACAGAGCACAAATCATTACACTCCCAAAATGTCAGTCTTTGATTGTTTGTTTTTTTTTGGTATAGAACTGAAAAAAAAAAGATTATCAAAACAAAAAAAAGTCACAAGAAGTAGATACAAAAACGTGCAATAACAAATCTAGCGAGTTTTAGACATTAATACTGGATAACGCAAGTGTTTCATCCTAAGGGAATCCCGATAAAGCGGTTGTGGCTCCAATTATTAAAGCGGTGAAAACAACACGTACAAGTTTGTTATACTGAATTTTTACTGCTCGGTGTTTCCGCTTGCCCGGTTCTTGCTTTAATCGGATGAGCAATGAATTACGCTATGTCAGCACATGTTTTACTGTTGTTGTTGTTGTTGTTGTTGTTGTTATTTTTGGTCAGTCTCTTTTATTTACTTTTTTTTTGTATTCTCTAATGTTCTCTCCTGACTTGGTTAAACAATCCTCTATGCCATTTCTCAACGACGATGTTTACATTTTGAGGAGCCATCGAAACATATTTTGTTTACTTCTGAAATTATTACACCCTGTACACGTACAAACATGACATTACGGTTATTTTTTTTATCCTTTATAAGTTATGTTTTACCTGTGCAGTCTAAGACCGTGGAGTGCGGTTGCCATACGCCAGAATGGGTACACACATACTGCGTTGTTACGGTTAAACCTTGTACGTAGGGCACGTCGTAGTGATCATTGCAGAGCGTGTTACAGAACACGCCCCCAAGCCAGCCGTCACACGCGATAGCCCCATTGGCTGGGGCGTCAAGGCTCGGACAGGGGTGTGCTAGGACACAAAAGTTGGACACACAAATGGATAAAGAAATTGTATCCCAAAAATGGTCTCTCGTCAGTTAAGAAACACTTCACAATAACAACGCCAAATAACATCTAACAATTACGAAAGAAACAAGGACTCAAGCCAGCTAGAGTACTGCCAAGTGAGACGTAAAGTAAGGTTAATATTATGTTTGCCTTTGATAGGCTACTTACGGTTTTTGTTGAGAAATATTTTCCATGTTGATTTCAGGAAATGGGCAACGTAATCTTCTTCTTCTGTTTTTTTTTTAACTGGGGAATAATTGTTGGTCGTATTCGTTTCTAACTCAGTGTCTCTAAGTATCATTAGGGCCTTATCATTATTGGATGATATACTGTTTTTTGCACTATCAAGAATATTCGTATGCTACTTATATACTTTTTTTTCTATAATTCATCTGTTTAGTTATAAGTTTTGTTTTGTCTCTATCGATCTGTTTATTTAATAATCAAGCTGTTTGCTCAACGTATTTCATTGGTAGAGCAAATTGCTACGAATCCAAGTTGGGTCCAACTCCATGATACAATTTACAAACAAAGGGGTAAAATAACCCATATTTGGAACCAAACATGAAGAACAATATAACAGATAAACTTTTGATTCATTCATCACGTCCATTTCTACAAGCTACAATATTATTGAGACTCGCATCCAACTCTGCCTTTCCAGTTTTGTTGCAACATTTTGAGTCATGGTAATATTCGTGGTATGATTTTAATCTTTTCCCTCAAAACTTCCTGTCTCTAACCTGAATGTATCCATGCATTTATGCAATCAAAGAATGATCATACTCACGTTCAATTTCTATGCGGAAGCTGCATACAGCGGTCTTTCCGTTGTCTAGATTGGTTGCGCTGCACGTGATTTGATGATTACCAAAATGGAAACATCCTTCACCGTTGTCATAGTTACAAGTGATGTCTAAGTCGTCTCCAGTAATCTCGTGGAAGACGGGTTGTTCCCACGTGACACAAGTCGTCTGCGTGTCGCTCATTAAACTCATATTTGATGGGCAGGAAAGCACTATTGGTGACAGCTCGTCTTATATTAGAAAAAGAAAATCAATTCAATTCAATTCAATTCATTTATTTTTTTTCATTCTTCTTTTTCCAACAAAACATAACGCATAATAAATTTGGAATTACATCATAAACATAAACATTCGACTTTGCAAAAAATAAAAGATACAGATAACGAAAGAACACATACTGGAAAAAAAGTACACAGTTATGCTTCAGTTGAGAAAAAAAAGAAGAACTGAGAGGTCCACTAAAAAGCAAGCTTGTATGTTGTGAACCACTCAAAAATCAACGACAAAAAAAAAAAAAAAATCAACGACAAGCAAATGAGTAAAATCATCTATTCACCTTTTGCTGCCAAATATGTAGGCCGTATATTTCATACCTAAGAGAATCTCAAACATGGATAAGAACCAATCATGTAATCCCTGCAGTTGCTAATATCTGCACAACATCCTTCAAAAACAAACCTAAGACACAGATAAGCAGCAGGATGATTTAATTTTGTCCAGTGATTTGATACCAGATCAACATCTCAATTCCAGACCAAGTTGAATGTACATCTAAGTGGGTTGATAAAAGAATGAGTAAATAAAGCTATATGGTGTCCGCCAATGCTGTAACCAATACCCACCAAACTCAAACGACCAACAGCCACAGCAGGATAAACACTCTCTCATAACAATCATAGGCCTATATCGTTGCAGGAATTTACTTATTTCCGTACGTATTATGAAATATCCATGTAAAACAATATGCATGATTAAAACTATTTATCATTTTTCTGTTCAAATTTCCACTCATTATGATTTTTTTTTTCGTTGTCAAACGGATAAAGCTGCGACAAATGCCAAGAAAGCCGAAAGACGAAACCTATTTCATTCGTTCACTTTATACAGATGGCATCCAACCTTCGAGTAAAAAGACGTACGGTGAAACACCTTGCATTTACAAAGTGTGTCAATGTCACATTTCTTTGGTACTATGAGAGCAAAGAGTTTATCTGGCACTGGGATTCTGTCAGTGCGTGTGTGTGTGTGTGCATGCGCGCACTCATGTAGGACCCATATGTGTATGAATACTTATCATTATCATCACTACGATAAGATGAATCAATGATAAAGAGATTCCGTGAAGCCTATTCATACCTTTGACTGCAACATTGAATTCACAGGTGGCGTTGTTCCCTGCTTGGTCAACAAAGGTGTACGAACAGTGGGTATCTTCAGTGAAATTGTAGGGAGAGGTCAGACCATGGGGCCTAGTAATAACTTGGAGTGGTTGTCCCCCTGTGTCAATAGCTGTAGGTTCTCTAAATGTGACCTCCACGCCCCAAGCTTCGGTGCGATCCGCTATCAGCGTTAGAGGACAATAAGTTACTTGTGGCTTGGTTTTGTCTACATAAACAGAGAAAGCGTAAAGAAGTTATTATCTACTTTAATACTTTAACACATATACTGCGCACTGCCTACGCAAGCAGTGATTGAAAACAATGTCACACATATCTTTTTAGAAAATTTGATATACATTAAAAAAAAACCTAAAAAAAAACCCATTTCATCATCCAAATTATTTCGAGTCCGTTTTCTTGTGGATGCATCACTGAAGAAAGCCTTTGACTCGGTAGACCATGAACTTTTACGGGGAAAGCTAAGTTTGTACGGTGTCAGGGGAAATGCATTGAGATGGTTCCATTCATATTTCAGTGGTCATACACAGCGCACCTCCTTAAAGGGTGTCTTATCGGAAAGTACAAGTGTCTTTGTGGGTGTCCCCTAAGGTTCGATATTTGGGCCACTTTTGTTTTTAGTTATGTTAAATGATCTCCCCAATTCAGGAAATAAGTGTGAAGTCATGCTATATGCAGATGACACGGTTCTGTTTTATAGAGGAAATGATGCCCAGGAGATTGGAACCGTGCTGAATATTGAATTGCACAATGTAAACCGGTGGTATTGACAAAATTGTTTGATGTTGAATGTTAAGAAAACTCAGTTAACGGTGAAAGGAACATCAAGAAAACTGCTATCTGCAGATCGGCTGAAACTTGAAATTGATGGTAACGAATTGGATAGAGTGAGGGAATATAAGTACCTAGGAGTTTTGATGGATGAATCAATGAGATGGCAAAAACAAGTCGAAGAATGTTGTCAAAAAATTTTTGACATTTTTTTTTCCTCTGAACGTCCCCGACGCAAAAATCTAAAGCTCCCTTACATGTCATGTTCTGGCACAAGCGCACATTCCTTGACGTACACAAATATTTTGACACCAAGTGGATAGGTATACAAGTATTGTAAAATAAGAGAGATCTGTCTGGACTTCTCTGTAGTCACTGACCCTCGCATCGTGCGGTGGACAAGGCATCGAGTGTCCTGGTCCACTGTCCGTCTTCTCGGCACATCAACACGGCTTCGTCATCTATCAGAGTGAGTCCGACGTGACAATAGAGGGCGCACTGCGTGCCCTGCCTGACACCTGTCGGGTCAAGGCAGGTAAGTGGGTTCACCTGTACATCCTCTGGAAGATGGAGCGGCGGGCATCTCACGTCTGCTCAATTGATGACATAAAAAATAGAATTAGATGGTCGTAACAACTATGATGTCAATTTAAGGACAACAGATTGTCTCAGCTTTTTGGATAGCTGATCAACTGACTTTACGAAGTAGTGATATTAGGGTGAAAATGTATGATTTCTTGTATTCAATCAAGCATCTACACGAATTTCTTGCATATTCTATTGCATTGTGTCTGCGTAGTGCTCTCTCATTTTGTTAAATTTGGTGTTAAATACTGAAAACTGTTTTTTTTTTTCGGTATTTGTTTCCGCAAAGCTTTCTAAACAGAGTTTCGTAATCTGTAAAAAAGACGTGTCCCCCTAATAGATTCATGACAAAACATTTTTGCAAGCAGCACAATAACGTACTACATGGAACAGCGACAAAATTCGTCATTCGGAGTAATTCGGCAGCTGGACTTCATTTTAATTTTTCATTTATATTATCATTACTTTTTGTAGGGTGTAACAATATTCTGTACTTGATATAAAAAGTCAAATGCTAGCCTTGGATGACTTTATCTAATGAGAGGACCTACAAGAGAAATTACTATCTGAACTGATTTAAACAGTAATATTAATGTGGATTATCTAAGGTTAGTCAAGAACAATCGACATGTCTACCTTGGCATAATGGCACTTCCTCCACATCCCAGTACATCATGGTTCCATCAAATTCACAAGTGATGACACTGGAACCAATCAGCTGATAACCACGTGAACACGCCACGTGACAACTTGAACCCCAGGCTGTACTACAGGTGCCGTTGAAGAAGCTCCTTGCAGGCAAATCGTACTGGCGACATCTGCGCACTGTATTTGAAATCAGATACAGATATGAAAGAAGT
The DNA here is from genome assembly GCA_033980235.1 of Diadema setosum. Classification (NCBI taxonomy): domain Eukaryota; kingdom Metazoa; phylum Echinodermata; class Echinoidea; order Diadematoida; family Diadematidae; genus Diadema; species Diadema setosum. Next base: position 19,821,041 of record CM067075.1, read on the forward strand.
GATACTAGAATTTTTGATTGGACATGATATGATATAGACATTGGATCAAGCAGGCCAACTCACAGAAAATGACTAGAAAATAACAATAAAAATTAACAACTTAGTTCCTTGAAACATCGTGTACTCAGGTAAGCGTTATGTATATTGCTTTGTATGACTTTATGTGGAAATAAAAAAGAAGTCACTTGAATTGAATTGAAGAGAACTTTATCATTATATGACAATTCCGTTTTATCTCTAATAGTCATTTATATTTGCCATGTATCCTGTCAAAAATGTATTCAGCGACAGTTATCAATATCTCAATAAGTAAATTTGAAGATAGAAGCAAAAAGAATGGATTTCTTTGTTAGTTTTTAGCAAACACTGAGAAGCCATGAGAAAGGGGTAAATTATAACATTGCGTGGGTAGCGTATCAAAAGAATGTGTGTTCTTTCAGAGGCTCACTCCATCGAATGTGAAGAATTCCACTGGCCAACAGGTTTAGAGTTAGCTTGATAACATCAGCTGTCCAACGAAAGTTCTAAATTTTTGGAAACATTTTACTTGCCACCTAACTGATAACCAAGTATTCATATGTATGACACCACAGGTCCTTGAAGGTGTATGCCAATTCATTTGTAGAGGAAAGATATTGATTCATTTGTAGAGGAAAGACATTGTAGGGGAGAAATATTTTTCTCTCTTTCTCTTCTTTCTTTAAAACAACAACAAAGATATTGAGAATAGTGCGAGACTTAAATGAAAAGCTTCCTTGTTTTTACGTAAGATCCCATATCAAGACTCTCTGCTTTCAATAATCTACCTTGAACGTCGACATCAAAGGAGCAGGTGGCTTCATTGTCCGCCTCGTCTCTGGCCCGGCAGTTGACCTCGTAGTCTCCCTCAACGAAGACACCTTCTTGCCTGTCACAGGACAGCGAGGGTGACGTCAGACCATTATCCACGGCGGACACATTCCACGAAACATTGACCTCAGTTGACCCACGTGGAGCGTACGTCACGAAATCGGCAGGGCATGGTGTAAATTTGGGATCTTCGACATCTGTAGTAGGGCAATCAACCCGTTCAAAAGAAAACACCTCACTCAAATCATATTTCAAGAGTAGCCTGCGATAATAATACCTTCAATGATGATGACAAACATGATGATAATGATATGCAAAATGATAGAAGCAATAATAAGAACTACAAAATGATTTCATAAACATAAAAAATATAAACAGTAACAACGATTAACATACTGTTTGTCCCTAAGTGACTGATGATATTTAAGGGAATCAAAAGGGAATGATTGACTATTGAAGGACAATTCTATGTCATTATCATATTATTTGCTACTGTTAGGGGCAGTGTACTTGAGAGCTTTATATTTGACAGATTTGATATTGCCGCTTGAAATGATAGCCAGCGAGTAAATATAATTGAAACAAAAACGCTACTGACACTAAATTTACTTTACCTCAAATAATAAAATAATAATAGCTAGTTTTTATATAGCGCATTTCACACTTGTTAAGTATCTACCCTAACAGCTCACTATACCACAAAGATCTTCTGAACATTTCAAAAGAATGGAGTACGCTTCTCTGTAATGACAGTAAAGTGATTCAAACATTGATCAAAATGTTTGAAGTTTAATGACTATTCACTGGATTATGACTAATTAAGCGACTAATTCAAACTACATTGTTCACAAGAGAAATTTGGTAGTTTTGCTACAAATATGCACCAAAGATATCGGAAGCTAGAAGCATTATCATCCCATTCCTGTCCTTACCCTCCTCCTTGCCCTTGAAAAATAAAACGACAGAGGACTTTCTGGTTTGTAGAAAAATATCCAACAACGAAAATCTCCCAGATTATTCGACTGATGTGCAATGACAAAGATATTGGTACGAAAAGTGACTACGGGGTTAGACATAGAATCCAGTGAAAATACACTAGCATGACCGTAAGAAAGAAGGTGAAAATTACAGTGATTTTAAGTAAACACTGAGCGATACGTTGTACCTTGGCAGGTGACAGCCGAAAGGTCGGTTGGAAACCACAAGCCGTTACCCTGACAAGTTAGGATCGACGATGACAGTGGAGTAACTCGGAAACCTTTAACATCGCATGATATCATGCAGACTTCACCGAAACTTGGATTCGTTGAGCACTGTCCGACAGTAACACCACTCTCCGCGGTGGGGTTTAAAGCTGGACATGCCGTGGCTGTGTGTAAAAATATCAAAGATGTTTTTGATTTTTTTTCGTCATATCTTAAACAGAAACTGTATGCAGAAGTTTACATTATTATCGTACATTACTCGATAAGCTGTTTGACTTCACAGAAAGAATGAAGCAACAATAAAACTACCGTTCAATACCACGGATATATCAACGAAATATATTGTATGTCCCCCACAAAAACTACAATCCACTTTTCGCACCGATAACACCCAATAAGACTAAACCATTCAAATGCTACTTCAGAGTCTTAAAATATAACATCTTGGCTCTATTTTGCAGAAAACTCCATTCAGTTTGGTTAAGCAGTCACAGAGAAATGTGGATTGTTGTAAAGCATGTCATGAGTTTGATTCTTCTAAGTTTCGCACTTGGAAATGCAAATTTATGTGTTAACACAATAGACAGAACTTGGATGGAAGAAACTTCTGACATGCTCTACAAAATTCCTCATTTCTCTTTGACCACTTAAGAAAATCGAATGGGGTCTTCTGTAAGATGTGGGCAATGATTTATAGTTTCATACCCTGAAATTGCATTTGGATTGATTCACTATTTTTAAAGCTACCACTGCGGAGGGCACCGTTGTATTTTTTTTTTTTTTGGGGGGGGGGGGGGGGGACATATACGGTATACTTAGCCATTTTCTACTCAAAAGCTGTAATCTGTACAACTGTGGATCAGTTTGCGAATCGACCGTTCCTAATCATAGTCATTATTAACCTGATATTTATGGATTTTGTAAACTTTCCCCAAAGACATGACGATGTGACGGGAATGGTTCATGCTTGACTTATTTGAGGACTGGAATCCTGCTTTTAGTAGCACGCCCTCACCTCGGCAAGAGAAGTTGTTACTTGACCACGTGCCGTCTGCTTGGCAGATGGCACTACTCTCACCAACACCCTCAAAGCCGTAGGGACAGTAGAAGTAGCAGCGGGTCCCGAACACCTCAGAGTACGGAGGGCTCCGCGGGCAGCCAGACTTGATGACGTCAGGTGGCAGGGCAAGGGCTGGACAGGTTTTAGCTAATAACAGATACAACGCAAGAAGTATGTTTGTTTCTTCATTTGCAGACACCACAGATTATGTGACACTTCCATTTTTCATCATGTAGAAAAAAGTTTCTGTCACGTGTCTTGCTGATACCTTGATAGATTTAATAACAATTCTGGTTTTTAAGACATGGTCCTCGACATAAAGCTAACTTTCGGGTACACATTATATTCAGTTTGCTACGACAACTTTGGCTAACAATACCGTCACTCATACACAGTCTATTAATTTTGTAGTGTCATTGCGACGAAGCTATTTTAGCTAGTTATCGCCTATGTCTCTCTGGTGAACAACGTACTGCGTAACATTACAAAATCTGACAAAGAATGAAAAAATTGAGGATTGTTGTAATCGATATGAATATCTGTTCAAAGCATTCCATTCATCAAAACTCTTCTTAAGGCTGATTTGCTTTATTTCATAACTGGTTAATTTTCTGTCATGTTAAGTCATTTTGAAAGTTTCAGGTAATGTATCGTGGTAATGTACTATTTATATTTGGGGGACTGCATCATACAGTTGGCTTCCTACTAGCCCCTCAACTTTCATTTACAGTCTTTTATGAAACAAGCTGTGTTTTAAAGGGATCGTATAGTTTTGGTTGAGACCTAATTTCAGGTTTCTTACATGGTGAGCTAATGAGAAACCTCTTTTGAAATAATATGAAAGAGCATGTAATTTCATGAGGAATTCAACGTTTATTTGATGAAAATTGGTTTTGAAATGGCTGAGATATCCAAAACCGAGCGATTCTTACTAATAAGTTTGGGACCCACACTTTATTACGATCGCTTTGTTTTACTTTGTTTTTGGATGTTTCAGTCAGTCCAAACCTGATTTTCATCAAATAAACTTTAAATTCCTCGTAAAATGGTATGCACTGTACTATTTCATAAATGTTTTCTTGGTATCTCGCAAAAACTTAAAAGCCCAGTTCTCATCTCCACCAATACTGTACCATCCCTTCAATATGGAATTACATGTATGTTACATGAAATATATCATTTTGTCGTTTGTAATTATACATGTATACGTATTGTTTGGACTTAAAAACAAAGAAAAAAGAAAAAAAAAACCCGAGTCATCCATAGAATAGAGAAGACACACGTGAGTGTCTCTCTGTGTGTATAATTAATTTGAACATGTCCTTTAACCCTTGATGATTTCCTACCTTGACATTTTGGCTGACTCCCATCCCACGAGGCAGGTGCTTGACCGCCATGCAGTTCGCACGACCTGTTTGAGGGTCCAGTCAGCTCGTAACCGTCGTTACATTGGAACGAGCAAACTGAGCCGAAGATACGCGAAGTGCAGTCGATGAGAGAACCGTGGGAGGGCGCTTGCAGAGGCGGACACCTGAAAACTGCACGAACCATCATCAAGGGTCATAATTTTTAAAGTTATGTGTGAATTATGGCGTGTATGTACCAGCATTAATGGTAAAGTGAATATTAAGAAGCTATAGCCCATTGAGCTTACTTAAAAACATGAAGGACCAACGATTATGTATAGGTCCTACATCAAATGAAAACGAATACACTATGTAGCTTGCAATATCTTACAAAAATCCTGAAAACGTCGGGCACGATCGCCCAGCAGGCTTTTGTCGAGTAAACGAGGAATCTCCTTATCTTTTCTAGGTCTCTACAACATACCTGTATACGAAGTGTCTGTGCTAACTATTAAACTAAAATGATTGCTGGATGTCACTGCCTGTTTAAAATTACATCCTGACACCCCGGATACAAGAACGCACCCGTAACGGAGACATAGATGTCACAAATAGCGGAGTTTCCTTCCGGGTCAGTGGCTGTGTACGTGATAGACGTTGCTCCTTCTGGATATTCGTTCCGAGGTGAAACACCAGGAAGGCTAGAAGAATAAGATGGGTTTTTTTCTTTGTCACCGTCTCTTGAATATATGTTTTTGACTGAATGCTAACCATCAATTCATAATATTTTCTATCGGAGAAACACGCAAAATAGGAACTTGATCGTTTGATAATCGTTATCTCGATGTAGGAATTAAGGAAATTTTATATGATTTCTTGTTTTACATACATCCCTTCGACTTGATACTGACATAATGTGAAGGGCAATATTATTCTACGTGCTTTTCATTATGCAAGAAAAGTAAAAATATAATGAATTTTCTGTATATTTTCTATATATCATTGTATATAACAGCGTCTCAAAATGTTGTAGTCTTCTCATCCAGTGATGGCGCATCAAAATGTAAAAAATTCATAATTTTGAATGGGTTGTCCGATTTTCCTCAAACTTTGCTGATGTGTTCGACAAATATCGCCGCATTCCCTTAATTCACATATATCTTTGGGTTTTTCTACTTTTATGATTGACTTCACAACTGCAAAGTCATGAAGTTAAGAGATAACCACACTCACAGCTGAACTGTAACATTGCCCGAGTTATCGGTGACCGTTGGAGTAGGAATGTCCATTCTGACGCTTGTATAGCCTCTATCGGCTTGATAGCTTGAAAATGACGGACAGGGAATGTCAAACACTGGTGCTTGGATGTCTGTAAAATGTTCGAGGGTAGAAAGTTACTGGAGACCATCTTCTATAATACATGCATATACGGCAAATGGACTAAATAAACAAAAACAGAAAATATGAGCGCATAAACAACACAATTCATTATACACATGGATGCAACTATACATACTTAGACAAGAGAGCTTTACGAAGAAGGGTCTACTGACTCTGTACTCGGCTCCCTGCTTCATCTCAAAGCCATTTTTAGAGGCATATGTAGTGATCTAGCTTTTGGAAGTCGTTTCCCCAAGTTTATGCCTCCATATTGGATAGAGGCAACACCAGCAAGATTTAGGACAAGATATTTTACACAAAACTGAATAAATTAGGGGAGCTGAAAAAGCACATAACCATACGTACGAAACAAATCTCCGATTACATTTAATTGCAAAAGTTGTATCTGCATTACCCGCTATTATATTTATTATATTCGCGTCTGTTCGGGGGGGGGGGTCAAGTTTCCCCCTTCTAGCTTCGATAGGAAGAATCTCCTGAGGTAACCCTAGGAATGGGTTTTCTTGTGATTCATCTAGTATATTGCAACCAAAATTACACACAAATACATACATTAAAACGCAATAAACTCCGACGGGTTCACCTTGACACACAACAGCCCGAGAGTCGCTCCACCTCCCTGACGAAGCACAAGTCTTTTGAAAGGGTCCTAGCCTCTGAAAGCCTACGTCACATAGCAGGGAACAGGTGGTGTCGTACGGGACGCTGGCGGCTTGGGTACACTCCTCTGGTGTCACTGATCCATGCATCAGTCTTTTTAGTTGTGGGCACGTTATTGGCACTATAGACCACCAACATTTAAAGATAAAGATGCGCCTTTAGACATGATATGGATAGATCTCGCGTATTCACACATACGCTCACAAGTTTGAACATTGCCATCTTGACAATGAGCAAGGGCGGATTATGAATTTCATTTTCCCCTTATCAAAAGTGTCTTTACTGTTTTGGGAAATGCTTACGAGAATAATTAACAACAAAATCTGGCCGATGGTATGACGATATGAAAACCTTTATATCTAGTGACTCATAAAATGATAATTACATACTCAATTTACAGACAATTTAGTGTCCATCGTAGCACATACATAGTATGTTTCTTGTTAACCTTATTTGCGATGGCACTCGAGTAGTGTGCGGCTGAATATACTCCAAGAAATCTAAAATATACGAAATATATCTACAAAGAAAGGCAAAATTTTAAAAGTTTATTTGTAGTGTACTATTTGTCCCCATTTTGATAATTTATGATAAGAAGCACTACAATAACAGAAAATATTGGGGATGTATTTTGATGGTAACTGAGGAAAGTGGCGAACCATCACACATCAGATTCTGCCCCGACAGTGTCCCGTCAGCTTGACATCTTCTGGTGCTAGACGTTCTCCCGTCGGCAGAAGAAAACCCCTCGATACATGAAAATTGACACATGTCCCCATAGTTTGAGGCCACTGCAGGACAGCCGGATACAGTGACTCCTTTGGGTAGGTTCGGTAATCTACATGTGACAACTAAAATAAGGAGTACGGTAACTTAATTAGCTCTTTTGTCATTAAAATACTTCGTGAAAACAGTGATAATAGTAATGGCAATGATGGTGATGATAATGACACTGCTATCTCTATTATAAAACTCAATTTTGATCAAACGGACCCTGCTCTAAAGGGTGTGTGTGTGTGTGTGGGGGGGGGGGGGCATGTATGTATGTTTGCTTACGGTGGTTCATCAGGTGTCGTGGTCGTAACATTGGCGTTTGGTCGCGGCAATACAGTTGTATTCCGCTGAGAATGACCCTCCAATAGACAGGTCATGATTTACAAAATTCTACCAGAAATATCGGAAGTGTAAATCGTCAAAACAGATTGATATTGATCACATCCTCAAACAATTGAGACACTCCATAAAAAAGCAACGTCAACAGACCTTGATAGACAAGAGTCTTTGGGACATGTTCTCTGTGTGTCTCAGTCACAATTTTGCATACCTTATCCACTATCACAACTATCATCATTTCACACTCTATCATAATTAAGATGAGTAAAAGATTACCCCCCCCCCCCTTAAAAAAAAAAGAAAAAAAAAAAGAAAAAAAAAAGGTGAGCGGGCAGTTTTCGTCTTTCTATGGCTGGGAAGGAACAATAAGTTTAATACCCAACAAAGCTTTCCAAGGATTTTTACTTAACAGGTGATGTTGATTTCAACTTTTATGGTTTTACATGTAGGTAGGTGGAAATTCCGTGCTAAAAGGAAAAGAACATGATTTCCTCCAAACTTACTGTTACATGTCGGAGTAGGTTCATTCCACACACCAACAGTAGACCTTAACCCGGTACGGTTGCACGTCATTGTGTACGCCTCATCATCGACAGCCGGTGAAAGTTCATAACCCTCGTCACAGGAGATGGAGCACCTTGAGCCGTAGACGGCGCCATTCTGGCACGCACCGTGACCTTCGTCCAAGATAACATCACCATTGGCCGGGGCATGTAAGGGCAGGCATCTCGTCACTGAAAATAATAATAGTAATAATAATACTGATAATACTGATAATAATGATAATAATAATAATAATAATAATAATAATAATAATAATAACAACAGGAATAATGATAATAATAATAATAATAATAATAATAATAATAATAATAACAACAACAACAATGGTAATAATAATAATAATAATAATGATAATAATAACAATAATGATTCGTACGATCCCGGTCTACCATCTATTAACAGAGCAGTTTGAGCGTGATTTTATCTTGTGAGTGACATTAATGGATTTTACTTGATTTCATGAGAGAGATAAAACGGGAAATGAAAACATTAGACAATCACTCTTTGTTGACTCATTTTTTGCAGTCATCAAAATAAATCAACAAAGGTGGTATTGCCATGTATTAGGAATGCCCGATACAAGACATGCCAAACGAATGTAAAATTGGAAACCCAAAAAGAGAAGACAAATTGGTCGCCCCAGAAAACGAGGGGAGGATCAAATCAAGGAAATAACTCCAAGGGTGGAAAGAGACTTGAACAAAATCAAGACCATGGTCCTTGCTTAGGACGGAATGGAGAGGCTTTCAACTGACGGGCCAATTGACCGGGGTCATCCCACTAGATCGACACCCATGAGTCATACAGCCCACGAAGTTCGACATTGAAAACAGATCCATGAGTCATACAGCTCACAAGTCATACAGCCCATGAGTTCGATACTACGCAAATAAAGCCCATGAGTTCGACACTAGGTAAAAACAGCCCACGAGTTCGACAGATATAACACGGAGCTCAGTGTGTTGGTCTCGTGGGCCTTGTTAGCTTAGTGTCAAAGTAATGGGGCTGTATAACTCGTGAGCTGTATAACTCATGGGCTGTATAACTTGTGAGCTGTATAACTCGTGGGCTGTATGACTCGTGGGTGTCGGTCTCGTAACGTGCACCCAATTGACCTACAGGCATCAGGGTGAACAGGTTATAGTGTAGCAGGTGAACACTTGATTTCAAGATTTTCCTTCATACCACTTTCGTTCAGTCATTAATACTTCATCTTCGCTGAACAGGGCTGTGCAATCAGTGCAGGCCCAGTGTAGAAAGAACAGCCATTACCACCTTAGGTAACATAAATTATAAATCATTTATCCTCTGTCTGTCTGCTTCCATATTTGGTTGTTCCTTTACAAACAAGGCAACTGCACATACCTTTGACTTCAACGTTGAAAGAACATGTTTGAAAATTTCCTGACAAATCCTCGGCTTTGTAGACAAGGGTGTGGTCACCTTCTATCAGATTGGTTGGTGGACGATCACTCAATTCTTCGGAATCAACGGCGTGAAGGTGAGCCCTTATTTGACGACCTGCGTCCAATGCCTACAGTGAAATTTGACAAAATCCATATCACTTTAATCTAACGTGAAAACTCCAACACAAGATTATTTCAGTTAAGGATCATGCAACCTATAATATAGGTTTTCCCATCCATTTTCGCACTTTTGTCATTCAATTTCAAAGATTTATTATTCAATTTCGTCCTGAGAAGCAGGTGGAACGCAAATCCTAACTTCAATTTCGTCAATTGTCATTGTAATTCATTTTTCGTCAAACATTTTCGAAGACATAGCATTCAGAATCGTCAATTGTCATTCAAATTCGTCCCTCCCGCTGACGGATCGCAGAATGTGAAGATCAAATTCGTCTTTGTTCACACAATTTCATGAATTTTTCATTCAAATTAGTCAGATATTGTCGATTCTTTATTTTGATGGTGAACCAACTTTAAGCAGACATATTTTTACTTTCTCTCGTAAACTGTATCGTTACACATTATTCCCTAACCATTTGCTTTAACAATACACACGAAAAACAAGACTGCAAACGAAAATGATTGAAGGATAAACGACAGTCAAAAGTCATAACCCAGGACAGTATGTCAGTGTCACATTTTGAACTTTAACTCGTAATGTTCAGGTTTTCGCATCATAAAACATGAAGCAAAGTTTAAATTTTGTACCCTGGAAAGCAGCAAACATAATCATGTTATCCATTCTTTGACATTAAACAGGCGACAATTCTACACTTAAATTTTGTCTTTAATCATTTTTGCCTAGAAATCGTTTGTCAGTGTTTTCGTTTGCGAGACGGTATACGTCTGTTTATATCAGTGTGTACTCGGATTGCTTGTGTGTGTGCCTGTATGGGTGGTTCTGTGTGTGTGTGTGGGGGGGGGGGGGGGGTTGCACTTGTGTGTATGTTAACTCCTGAATGTAAAATGTGAACGGTTACAAAAAAAAAAAACCCAAACAATACATGAATGACTGGAAAATCACACCGGGTAGAGATATGAGACGAATATGAATGAAAATTTAACGAAAATGTTTGACAAAAGATGAAATCGATCCTGCTGTTTTGAGTACTGCGATCGAGTGAGACTGACGAATTTGAACTGTAAATGACGAAAATGTATGCCAAATGACTAAATTGAATGAACTTTATTTGAAAATGAACGACGAAAGACGAATTTGAAAGTAAGATTGGCCTACTCCCGACATTCCGCGACGAAATTGAAGTAAGAATTTGTGAAATTGAATGAAAAAAGTTTGAAAATGAATGGGAAAACCTATAGCACTTTTCACTCCATTGCCCACTCATCAGTGAATGAGGAGAACAATGCATGCTATCGTGTAATGGAGTCCGACCACACGACGTGCTCAGCGACAGGGGTGTGTATAATGCTTTAATGTTTAGTTGATACCTATACTAACAGGAAGGTTGCTTCCTCCTGTTTTATACCAGACAGCAACACATCAGCCCTAGCGCTACCCTCGTCGTAAGTGTATATACAATTGTAAATGCAATGGATGCTCTATAGGAATTTCTCTTTAATATTTCAAAAAAGTTTTCCGACACTATACACTGGATTTTACTCGTGACACGGCATACTCACAATGATTGGTTCCCATTGGTCATATTGTACGAAAGCAGTAAGCTGACCTTCACTGGCAAACAAGACTTGATCAGAAGGACACTGTAGGTCTGGATCTGTGTCGTCTGAAAAAACAACAACAAACGATTAGGATAGAAACGGAACTCATCATCATGACGTGGAATATGATCGATGTTTACCATTACTGTGCAGCAGCGTTTAATGGAATATGATCGATGCTTAACATTATTGTGCAACAGAGTTTCATTTTTTTTTTGTATTCTAACTCGCGTCTCCACTCTTTTGATACTATCAAACACAATTACAATGAAGTCTCACAAAGATTGTAAGAAAGCACAGAGAAAGCCTTCAGAAAAATTCCCAAATGAATACAACCAATTAAGTAGTAAGAAAAACAAACGTGACAAAGTGTGTTAAGATAATGACGATTTGACGTACATCACCTTTTTCCACCTTTTCAACTTTCACCCTTTTTCATCTTTCATTCTTTTTTTTTTAAAGTCTCAGTCCACTTGATGTTGACATTTACAAGCAACTTCAAAGAACTAATTTTTTTCAATCCTCCATGGGTAACAGATTAAAGCAACAATAAAATGTGGACATGTCTTTTGTTGTACAGGCCAAAGGTTTTTGAGTTTTGAATAAATCTGAATTTCAGGATTAAAACATTACGGCGATGATTATTTTTGATTCAACACATCACACAGAATAGTAAGGTGTACAGTGATCGTTGGGTGAGCATGAGTGTCTCGTTACCAACGCAACGCTGATCTACACCATCCCACGTGCAGTCCTGTCGACATCGCCTTGACTGACTGTAGAGGGCGGTATAACCTTCATCACATCTCGATTGGCAGACGCTGTTAAACTCCTGATAGCCTATTACGGAATAGCTGTTCCCGTTCTTACTGCACGATGCGATGGATCCATTGGAGGGATGCTGCAGGGGATCACACCTTACAACTAAAAAAGATTACATGAATATTGCATACAATAAAAAGCAAGTGACACCAAATCTACTATAGTGTAAGGAATGTTTCATTCTTCCTGATGCAACAATTATAATAAAGTAGGAATTATAAAGACAGATTTTCAATCATTTGAAAAAACCGAATGTTTTCAATTTTTTTTTTTACCATAAACATGAATAATAATTATGGTCAGCAACAAGGATGAATGGCTGTTCATTATTTTGGCCAGCCACGAAATGATATCTATCATTTCTTGAGCGAGGACGGAATGTAATAATTTCCATACATGGGGGCTGGCAAAAATGCCATTCTCTTGGTCTTGATGGTACAATGAGATTAAAAAGACTCGATTCCATTTATTTTCTTGCTGAATAGACATTACAACACTCACTGTCATGATGAAAAACATACTCCATGTAAGAGTTCCTTCCTCTCCTAAAATAAAAGCAAAAATAACTAACAAATAAACCAACAAAAAGAAACAGACAAACAAACAGACAAAATCAAAAGACCTAGGTGAAAGGCACTGGGATGGAGGAAGTAACTGATTTAATTATGATCTCCCTCCCATCTCCAATAAACCTTAACGTCTTAACAATCTACCTAAAGCCTCGGTCACCTTGGAGCCGAATCAGCTGCGACCCACCCGAAAACACGCATTCGGGTGGATTCGGGAACATTCTGTTCTCCTTCCACGAATGGGCAAAAATTCGGGAGGGATTCTGTAACATTCGTGGAGGGGTTCGGCTCGTTTTGAAATGTTCAAAAGCAGCTGAATACCCTCGAAACTACTCCCGAATGTGGCCCCGACAAATTTCATTCGGGCCACATTCGGGATGTATTCGTATCGGCGTAAATCCCGGGGGGGGGGGGGGATGGGGGGATATATCCCCCCCCCCCTGAAATGGAGGAGGGGGGGGATGGCCTGTACAATCATCCCCCCTGAATTTTGAGGGGAAAAATGGAGGAAGCAGAAATGTGATTGTATCAATTTTGGCATATTGCATGACGTTTGTACGCCGGCCTTCAGATGGGGAACAGAGCTGAACATTACTCTATCTTGTAGGAAAATGTATAATTTTTTCAAGCGCTCGCTCGCTTCGCTCGCTCGCGAAGAAAGCAACATCGACATACACTGTAAGGTATGGCTCAGGCGTTGACAACGTCAAATAGTATAGGTCTACATGTAAACATGCTATGACGCGAGTAACTGGGGACCATCTGCAAAATATGTACGAAAACATACAAACAAACAATAACAACAACTTTATCGCCATAGAATCCCCTCCATTTCCTGAATCATTCCTAAGAAACGACAGTGACTGATGACTCAGTCAGGATACATCTATGGGCATACCAAGGGAAGATCAGGGACGTCGAATCTATGGGGGGGGGGGGGGGCAAAGGGGCATTTGCCCCGCCCCAAAGGAAGTGTTTAGACAGACAAATCATTTATCCCCCAAACAATTCCCGAGATGAGGACAAATCTCGAACTTTCTTAATGGAAAATTGTCCAAATATCGCCAGAACTATGCACCAGATCGTTGTATTGCAATCATGAACATGCAAAAGGTCCGCTTTACAGGATAAGGGATAAACTTTGTACACTTTTGACATAGACGTATATTCCCTAATTTATCAAAGAGTGTGCAGCAGATCTTTCACTTAACAAAAGCAACCTAATATGTATAGAGGCGTCGATGGGGGGGGGGGGTGGTTCTCAAATAAAAGTGGGACAAACAAAAGCGAAAAATATAGCTACCATACGGCAGTTTTTGGAGTGTAAAATTTTAAAATTTTAAAGCTCGCTCGCTCGCATTTAACCGCTATGCCATTCTCCTGATGTTGCTGCCAGCGATTGATAGCAGGTGCACCCGGTGCGCCCCCCTTAATTTCCAAAGCGAAAATATAGCTACAAACGACAGTACTGGAACTGGACTGGAAAATGTCAAAATTTTCAAGCTCACTCGCTTCGCTCGCTAGCATTTAATCAGTATGCCATTCTTCTGATGTTGCTGCCAGTAATTGCCGGCAGTTGCGCCCGGTGTGCCCCCTTAATTTCTACAGCGAAAAAATACAGCCACAAACGGCAGTCTTTGGACTGTAAAAATAATGTCAAAATTTTCAAGCTCGCTCGCTCCGCTCGCTCGCATCTAACCGCTATGCCATTCTCCTGATGTTGCTGCCAGTAATTGCCGGCAGTTGCACTCGGTGTGCCCCCTAAATTTCCAAAGCGCAAAAGTATAGCTACAAACGGCAGTTTTTAGACTGTAAAATGTCAAAATTTTCAAGCTCGCTCGCTCCGCTCGCTCGCATTTAATCGCTATGCCATTCTCCTGATGTTGCTGCCAGTGATTGTGAGTAGGTGCGCCCCCCTTAATTTCCAAAGCGAAAAATATAGCTACAAACGGCAGTTTGGGGACTGTAAAATGTCAAAATTTTTAAGCTCGCTCGCTTCGCTCCCTCGCATTTAATTATTATTCCATTCTCCTGATGTTGCTGCCAGTAATTGCCAGCAGTTTTCGCCCGGTGCGCCCCCTTAATTTCCAAAGCGAAAAATATAGCTACAAACGGCAGTTTTTGGACTGTCAAATGTCAAAATTTTGAAGCTCGCTCGCTTCGCTCGCTCGCATTTAATCATTATGCCATTCTCCTGATGATGCTGCCAGTAATTGCCAACAGTTTTTGCCCGGTGCGCCCCCTTAATTTCCAAAGCGAAAAAATACAGCCATAAACGACAGTTTTTGGGACTGGAAAATGTCAAAATTTTGAAGCTCGCTCGCTTCGCTCGCTCGCATTTAATCATTATGCCATTCTCCTGATGTTGCTGCCAGTAATTGCCAGCAGTTTTCGCCCGGTGCGCCCCCCCCCCTTAATTTCCAAAGCGAAAAAATTCTAGTACAGCCACAAAGGACATGTGGGACTGTAAAGTATCAAATTTTCAAGCTCACTCGCTTCGCTCGCTCGATTTAATCGTTATGCCATTCTGATGTTGCTGCCCGATTGCCGGCAGTTGCGCCCGTTGTGCCCCCATAATTTCCAAAGCGAAAAAATACAGCCACAAACGGCAGTCTTTGGACTGTAGAATGTCAAAATTTTCAAGCTCGCTCGCCCCGCTCGCTCGCATTTAACTGCTATGCCATTCTCCTGATGTTGCTGCCAGTAATTGCCAGCAGTTGCGCCTGATGCGGCCCCCCTTAATTTCCAAAGCGAAAAAGTATAGCTACAAACGGCAGTTTTCAGACTGTAAAATGTAAAAATTTTCATGCTCGCTCGCTCCGCTCGCTCGCATTTAATCGCTATGCCATTCTCCTGATGTTGCTGCCAGTGATTGACAGCAATTGCGCCTGGTGTGCCCCCCTTAATTTCCAAAGCGAAGAATATAGCTACAAACGGCAGTTTTGGGACTGAAAATGTCAAATTTTCAACGCAAAGAGATTTCACCGCAGGAGGGGGAAACCCCCTACCATACCCTCCTCCCTCGCTTGATTCGTTTTCTCACATAACCGCTCCTCCTAAGATCAAATCCTGTCTACGCCGATGATAGGCCCCATTATTTAGTAGGCCTTCACAGTGATGTCGCACAGCAAGAGCTGAAATACCACGATTTTGTCATTCAATAATATATTGTGAATATTTCATTTTCTTTTTGTTTTTTTAAAGAAAAGAAAACAAAATTTTCACCACAAGTGAGCACCAGATCGCTGAATTTCAGGTCTGAAAATGCAAAATCTTCCTCGTGTGGGAGAGGGATACCCCCCCCCCCCCATACACACCCTTCCCCCGTTCGGTCGTTCCACTCCCTCTCACAGATATATATATATATATATATATATATATATATATATATATATATATATATATTAAAAAAAAAATCATACTTTTAAGGTCTGATTTTCCGCCGAAAGTCGTCTGACAAGCAAAAAAAAAAAGCAACAAGAACAAAAAGTCTTTATGTTGTTGCTGCCACTTTTCTCCCACTTTATATTTCATGCAAAAGAGTGGGGCATCCGATCCCTGTAAAGTGTGTGTGTGGGGGGGGGGGGGAGGGGGGCACAAAGCTTCTCCCCCTCCCCCCCCCCCAAAAAAAAAAAAAAAGGCTGCGCCGGTCCGGTTATGGGCTTGTAATCGTGGTGATGGTGACCATCCCCCCACTCCTCAGTATGGATTTACGCCGTTGATTCGTATGGAATTCGGTTAGATTCGGGGAGGCATTGAGGGCATTCTGGGCAGATTCGCGGCTATTCGTATCATTAGGGGAGTAACGGTCCAAATCATCTAGCCAAATAGACCCGAATATCACGAATAGAGCCGAATCTTCCCAAAATGCCCCAAATACCGGCTCAAATCCATCCGAATTGTTACCCGAAGAGTAACATAGCAGAATACAGACGAGTGAGCCGAATAGGCCAGAATACGGCCGAATGGCAGCCGAATAGGTCGAATGAGCAGCCAAAATGACCCGAGTAGTTTCGCGAATATAGCCAGATTAGGAATTGTGCTCTGATTCGGGACCTATTCGGATCCTATTCATCTCTGATTTTGGGAGCTCCCCGAATCAGAGACGAACAGGTTCCGAATCCACCGAATCCATCCGATTCAGGCCATATTTGGACAGAATCGGTACAAATTTATTCGGGAGAATTCGGCTTTGGTGTAACCCTGGCTTAACGAATACTTTTGGGTACCCCTTACCTGAACAAGAAATAGTCCCCTCATTCCAGACACCAATGTTATGTTCGTTGGCAATACACGTCCGAGCTACAGGCACGGAAGGCCTGTAGCCTACATTGCAGTATAGTGTGCAGGTTGTGCCGTATCGCTCCTTTCTCGAAAAACACCCGGATTTGCCCCCGTTTGCCGGTATTGGTAAAGCGTCTGCTTCACATTCAATAGCTGTTGGAAATGTTGGTCAAAAGGAACCAAAATGATATCAAGTACACCACACGGACAGCTTATCATCATAAAACAAATTATTAGACATGAATGTTTCTCCTCCAGGAAAGGCACACAAATTCCGTTCGAGTTAAAGTTTAATATAATAGTTCCTAATTCATCAGTATCTGATAACTTTAAAGTCCTATAATCGGAAAATTGATTATAGAAATATACTAATATAAATCAGGTGTATTCCATTATCAATGATATTTTAAATCTTTGAATGATTATCATTACGCTGATTGAAAAATTTGAAAGACAGAACTTTCAGTGACAAAAATTCACTTTTCTAGCACAATGAAAGAGCACGTGACTAACCGCTTTCAGAAAGCATGGGAAATAATTGCTACCTTTAACATATTATGTCAGTATCAAGTTGATGGAATGTGTAATTTTCATGAAAATAAAAATGAATTTTGGTGGAATTCCCTTTATATTTTCTTTAGACTGTCGTCCAAACATGACGTCATAACCTCTAGTAGTCTCCTCATCCAGTGGTTTCCACACCAAAACTTTAAAAATTCATGGAACTTTTGCATCGATTGTCAAACTTTCATTGATGTGTTCTACTAATGTTGCTGCTTTCCCTCAATCCACATTTCTCTTTGGCTTTTGGTTTCCTTTAAGTCATACAACGCCTTAATACCTCGTACCTTCACATCTTGGTGTTGGCTGAAGCCAGGAGCCGTCCTGGCCACACTCGATGGTAGCTTGCCCCGTCAGGACATACCCTTCTCTACATGTCAGCTCACAACTTTCCTCAGCAGGCACTACTGACGACATGGCGCAGGATGAGTTTGGATTGGAGATTATCAACCCACCGTCCAGGTAAGGGACGGCGCATGTTTGCACTGGCGTGTAAGGAAAAGGGCAATAAAACAGAGTAAAACAATGCAGTTACTTCACAGTTTCTCTGTTACGTGGTATAATTCCCTATACGAATTTTAGTCTGGGAAAAATGTTATTGTATGGTGTCAGCATGGCTCTCAAACTTAAAACAACAACAACAAACAAACAAGCATGTGATATCTTGATCATTAAAAACATTATCGTCGATGATGACTATTTAAACATGAGCTGACTCATTTGATAATAGCAACTGAATCAGAAATGAAGAAACTAACAAAATTTGTAGATTTTAGACTTTTGTGTATTACAAGGTACACTTTATTATATATCTAATCGAAGTGATTATGTGTTTGTAACCCATAGTGGGACCCCTATGTCAGATTCATCTTCATACACAAGAAAGCATGTGGCTAGTCCCCCGGAACCTCAGTAGTTTATACATACATGATTATCATATACATATGAAGAGTTTGTTCGCAAAAACTGATAAGTCTATATTTGCCAAATGGAGATATTTGCGTTTAAAGGCCAAGAAAAATAAAGAGAATAGTAAGAAAATAAACGATGTGCTTCTTTTGACCATAACTTCAAAAATGAGCCTCTATATATAGTGACCAATATGTCATTTAAAAGGTATTATTTTGTACTTTATGACAAAGACCGTACTTCAAAATCTTCAAAAATGGACTTATCGGTTTTTGCGAACAAACTCTTCATAATATATATATATATATATATATATATATGCGTATATTATATACATTATAATATTGTATAAGAGATAGAGAGATAGAGAGAAAGAGAGGGGGAAGAGGTAGAGAGAGATAGGGGAGGGGAGGAGGGGGAGGGAGAGACGTCTGTGTGCCTATAAAAACAGGAGACAGAAAATTGAGATAACTAAAGGTTTTCCCATCCATTTTCGCACTTTTGTCATTCAATTTCAAAGATTTATTATGCAATTTCGTCCCGAGAAGCACGTGGAACGCAAATCCTAACTTCAATTTCGTCAATTGTCAATGTAATTCGTTTTTCGTCAAACATTTTCAAAGAAATAGCATTCAAAATTGTCAATTGTCATTCAAATTCATCCCTCCCGCTGACGGATCGCAGAATGTGAAGATCAAATTCGTTTTTGTTCAAACAATTTCATGAATTTTTCATTCAAATTAGCCAGATGTTGTCGTATGCGAGACGGTGCGTCTGTTTGTATCAGTGTGTACTCGGATTGCTTATGTGTGTCTGTATCTGTGGTTCTGTGTGTGTGTGTGGGGGGGGGGGGGGAGGGACACTTGTGTGTATGTTAACTCCTGAATGTAAAATGTGAACGGTTACAGAAAAAAAAAATTCATGAATGACTGGGAAATCACACCGAATAGAGATATGAGACGAATATGAATGAAAATTTAACGAAAATGATTGACCATGAGGACGAAATCGATCCTGCTGTTTTGAGTGCTGCTAGTGAGACTGACGAATTTGAACTGTAAATGACGAAAATGTATGCCAAATGACTAAATTGAATGGACTTTATTTGAAAATTAACGACGAAAGACAAATTTGAAAGTAAGACTGGCCTATTCCCGACATCCCGCAATGAAATTGAAGTAAGAATTTGTGAAAATGAATGAAAAAAGTTTGAAAATGAATGGGAAAACCTATATTATCACCTTCACAAATCGGTTGCTCCCCAATCCAGTTGGCTTGCTCCGAACCGATCTGTGCAGCGCACTGCAACACCCCACTGACGTCATTTGCAATTCTGTAACCGGGGAGACATTCCAGGCAACAGAGGGCGCCATGCATTGTGGGGCAGCGTACTCCCTGACAGAAAAACCCGTTCTCTGGGGGCGCTATGTCCGTACAGTGTAATTCTAACGGCATGAGCCAGCACAATACAAATATTAAAAACCGTCTAGTTATATGAATTGTTTCATTAACGTTGCTTCATGTCACAATTGTAAATGTCATTAGGGAGCTTTAGATTTTGACGCGCGGACGTTTGAGACGACGAGTGCGCTGGACGTTCTCCTGTCCCCTGCGTCACGTTGAAAAGTAGCTTTAGATTACGCTGGGACGCAACGTATAAAAAATAAAATCGCGCCCCCATATGGTCAGTGCATGAAGTAGTCCTCTACGTTGCAAACTGTGCGGACGTAAAAATAGCCCAGTACGCGTAGTGAAAAACTCAGGCGACGCAAGCTAAAAATAGATCGACTTGTCGCGCGCTTCTGCGCACGCTCAGAATATGTTTTTTCCCTGTGAACGTCCGCGCGTCTAAAATCTAAAGCTCCCTATTGTTTTCTTTGGGACAACCATTTTATGGAATGCTTAAAGAAAATAAAGAGAGGTGATAATGTATACTGTAAGTGTCTCATTCCATCACATACAAACACACACACACACACACACACACGCACGTATGTACACAAGTAGAAGTGAATTATTACTGTAATTTACATTGTATAAATGAAGTCATTTCAAAAGTTTAATTATTACTTGCGATTTTGCTTACGTTGCTAAATTTCTAGAATGGCGTTTTGTTACCAAATGCCATCATCATGATGTATCGACATGATGAATAATTTCTCTCGAACATTGTTACAATATGAAGACAAAACATTCTACAAGGTTATTTATAGATCAGCCTAGTGATACTGGTACATGTTTCGCAATCAGTTTAAACAAACAACATTGATAATGATTTTGATATGAATACATGATTGAACGGGGATGCATATGTATGTTGCTGAATGTATAAACCGATATATTGATATTTGTGCATAATTATTTCAGCTTAATTCATATCCTATGAAGACGCTATTGTCATACATTTCATGTCCGGACATTGAAGTATCAAATCAAAACAATTTTGGCTCAGGCTTCGGAGTCTTCCAGGCGGTTTAGATCACTGTAGCTGACACTGTTGGCAAACCTCTTGTAAAACTACCCGTATAGCTTCATCAGGCATACCAGAATGTGAAAGCACATAAAACAGATCTGCAATGTGACGTGTGTATGAAAGAAAAATCACAAGGGAATCATAACTACACTAGTTAATAGGCCCTGCTTGGTGCAACATATTGTCACGCATTTTGGTTAAGATGTTTGATGTAATATTATGTATATAGCATTACTTGTTTTTCATTGTTTTCATGATTATTGTACAAGTCTATGTAAAGGATGTCTCGCTAGCGCTATCACAAATTACTAGTTTAGCAAGCCCAAACCCAATTGCTTTGCATACAGCGGAGTACGCTCTTTGGCCATCTTCTTTGTTCTTCTGACCTTCACATGTCATTCTGTGCCTCCCTCGCTCTGACTTTGCTTTCACCTTCAGTACTTTCGCTTTGTCCCTTCTCACTTGACTTTGCCTTGTCTTTCAGAACTCTTGCATTGCTCTCCGCAGTCCAACCTTGCCCTGACTTTCAGAATCCTTGCCCTTACCCTTCGCCCTTGCTTCTCACTGCCCTTCAGCCTTTTCAGCCTGCTCCCTACGTCCTTGACTCTCACTGTCCTTCAGCCTTTTCAGCTTGCTTCCTTTCCCCCTTGACTTTCACTGTCCTTCAGCCCTTTGTGCTTGCTTATATCTTGACTTTCTCCTGTCCTTGTATCCTCTCCTTGCCTATGACTTTCAGCTCTTCATCTATGCGCTCAAAGACGCCCTTCTATATTCTCCGCAGCGCGATAAGCGTCTTTCTCGTGACTTTTATGACTGGTCCTCTCAATCTCTCTCGAACAAGAGGAGCTTGTTTGACAGCGGTATTAAAGACAGACTTTGCGCTTATCTCAAAAAGAATTGACCTAGAGGAGAGTGTGTCCGCTAAGAGTGAAACCCGTGTTTGAACAGCGAGAGAGTAACCTACGAAAGAGATAAAGAGTCAACCAGTCCAGAAACGGTCTTCAGTCATGTTAGCTTTACGTATTAATTAGTCTAAGTCTTTCACTGCATCGCACCTCTCATGCCAGGCGAGACATCCTCACAATCCATCCTTGTAAATGTGTTCGAGTAATTCTCCACAATAAACTTCTTTAACCGTGATTTCTGCCTGACAACTGTAATTTCTATGTGTCCCTCGGCATCCTTCGACAATGAACTTCAACATATAGCGGGACTTTATTTTGGGTCATTTACAGAATTGGAATTATATTCTGCCCATTTTCGACAAATAAAGGTCGCCGTTACAATATAAACAAACAGAAATCATGCTGCAGAGTTCAAGGAAATACACGCCAAACCATAATAATCTGTTATCAGTGAAAGTGGGTAGGCAGCCCTTATTTCTCTAAGACCTATGGTAATTCCGGGTCAGTCAAGGGCTATTCCACACACACACACACACACACACACACGCACAAACTATACTATATGTTACTTAGAATAGTGTTTGCTACAATTTTGACATTAGTGATGTACATATTTGTTGTATGGAAATGAGATTAAAAAGAAATGGATGAATAAATGAAAAAAAAAATAATGAATAAATGAATAAATGAATAAATGAATAAATGAATAAATGAATAGAATAATGAATATTATCGGTACCATAATTTAATCACCAATAACCTTGAATGATACTTTACAAAGCCTTTTTGGAGAATTTGATACTAAAATGCAAGTGATGATGGTGATTGATAATAACAAAGAAAGCAAAAAAAGAAAAAACAATTCCGTACGCATCATACACGTCAGTTATACTTATGCAGGGCATATTTTTTCAAAACCCCATTTAGGCAGTTTTGTTGTTCGAGTCTGACTTACCAAGGCACTGGGGAGGTTGGTGTGTCCACTCCCCTCGTATGTTTCGCTTCTCGCATGTGGTCGAGTTGTGACCCTCAAGTCTGAAGCCAGTGCTGCAGGAGAATGTGCACTGTGAGCCGCGGTAAGTACTGGCGCTACAGTATGTTTCTAGTCCAGGTCGAATCGGTAATGGACTGCACTGGATTACTGCTTGGTAATAGCCACATACAGAAGAAACACGGCGAGACAACAAGTTATATCTACAGTGTGCAGGGAAGTGTTTTTAAAGGACAGTTATTTTCTGACCATTTAAAAACTAGTCTGAAAAGAAAGAGCAATAATTTAAAAGCACCGGAGTGAAAATTTGATCAAACACAGATAAAAATTAGGAAAGTTGCAAGTTTTGCTAATTTTCACAAAACAGTTTTAACATTAGACGGTCAATACAATTATGACTTTTTAAATGAGTTGCAAGTTTTGCTAATTTTCACAAAACATTTTTAACATTAGACGGTCAATACAATTATGACTTTTTAAATGAGTGAATTCGTTTGGTTTGGTTTGGTTTGGTTTATTTCTGGATTTTTTTTCTCCAATTACAATATCAAATAAAAACAAAGTGATACAGAGTATGGAAAAAAAAAAGGACAGTGCAACATACAAATCAATATAAGAAACGTCAATTTCGTAACTACGTCAGTCTGTAAAAACATGTGAATCAAAGCAACATGTCAAGGCATAACTGTATTTATATATATGAACAAAGGAGAAATCTTTACAGAGGACCAATACCAAAAGCAGAGCTTGATGTGGATGAGGCCCTTTCTTAAATATACGAATATATTACAAAACAATTAACCTACACATAAAACTCTTAATCTTTAATAACGTTATGTTCCAAACACAGTTTGGTAAAAAAAAAATCCAACAACAACAACAAAAAAAGCAACGGAGTTGATGGTGTCACCACCTCAAGACTTTCAATGCAGATTGTACTGAAAACCTTGAAATTTCCAGTGTTTTATTTGTTTGTTTGGTTAAACCACAGTTTCAAAACTTGTGCCTGACTGACCATTATTTTGACCTTATTCAGCCAGGAATAGCACAATGCTTTAAACTTTAATGGTAGAAAATTGAAGATTCGTCAGTTTTTTTGTACATGATCAATGGAAAGTTGTGAGGTAATGATGACATTATCGGCTCACTCATTTGCATACGAATATTCCGATTGTTCGAGAACTGTTTGTCAAAAAATAGCTAACCTTTAACATTTCATAACTGACGAAATAGCTGACGAAATGTTAATTGTTCGCGTGGATCGTTAGTATTTTTGTCTGAAGTCAAGTTATTTCAAAACCATTATTACTCTTTATTGTTTTTATTTGCCAGTTGTAATAGCGTAGCAACTGCTGATTACGACTATGCTCCTCTATAGAGTAAACAAGTGCGTAATTTGTAATCATCAAAATATGAAATATCTCATAATCGTTGCTATGAATATGATACTATTTGAAATGCGACTGTTGTCATCATTGCTATGACTGTATCTGTGATTTATGATTATAAGTAGTTATCATTATTATCTCATTGAAAAATATCACATTAGTACCGTTGTTGTGGCTAATGTATGATTATAAGCAGTGATTAGTAGCATTATCGTTAACGGTTTATTATGGTTTCTATCATTTTGCCTTAGGCATTCTCATAATCAACGTTTCTATTACTGTTACCGTAACCGTTTCAAAGCAAGAGGTTGACCTACGCTGAACAATCCTAGTAAAGGCACACTCGGCAACGTTCTCCTCTCCGTCTTTGGCCCTGTATCGAATCGTATAGATGCCCGGATCGAGCTCCGTTCCTGGTGGCGGACCTTCGACTCGGTTGACATCAACTGTCGCCACTGAATTGTCAGTCGCTGAGGGCACTATCCAGTCAACAGCAGCTCGGGTCTGTCCTGGCGGCGCGTAAATGGGGGGTTCGCTTCCGGGACAGTTGTTAAACGATGGCCCGGTTGTGTCTGTCGATGAGGACAAAAGAAAGTGGGGTATGGGATGGCAGCAGGCTTAAATTAAAATTCCAGAACAGTATTTGCTTAATTTTGCAATCTCATGCGACTGGGAAAAGAAAACTATTCACTGACATTAATTAGTGTTCAGGCTGCATTCATATTATTTCCCTTAAAACCGCTAAGACCAGGCGTCCATTAGGGCGCGGACAAGACGCGGACAAGTCCCGGAAAGCAAATTTGGTATTCTGCACTACTGGAGAGGCAGAACCGCATGGTCAAGTTATGAAACCTCTCCCACAAATGGTCATTTTAGGTGGCACCCATATGCCCATGACATCGGTTGACCCGTGGTGCTGAACATTTTTTTTTTCTTGCACTCTTTGAACGTATATTTTTCGGAAAAGGCAATATTTTTTTTTCTTTTTTTGTCGGGGATGGGATGACTGCATTTTATTCCCTTTTCTAGCCAGGGAAGGTGTTGGACAGCGATAAACTATACAGAATGAGAACAAATTTAATATTTCTCTATAGTCTTACCCACTTTACGCTCCATGGAATGTGTATTACTTTTTTTTTTATATTGTATTTGGGTATGGGAGGAGTGTTCGAAAGTCCAAAAGTCTTTTTCTGGAAATGTAATAAGCATTGCTTTATCATAACAATCTCCTTAACATAACTCAGCAAGTCATGAATATCAGTGCACAATGACAACGTAACCACAGTTTGTCTATTCCATGACTGTAAGTAAAAATTTTTTTTTCTAATGTCGATTTATGTTGTATTCTATGATTATGTGGTATAATTCTGTTAATGTATTCTTTACATTTACGATGTTTATTCATCTTTGAGTTGCACAATAAAATTGAAACTTCAGGTTCAAAATTTCATTTTTTATTACTGTAAAGCAAAGTAAAGGAATAGGAAAAATTTTCACAACTTGTACGTAATTCAATTTCAGTTTTCCCCAATGTACGATATAAGACAGTCCAATATGTGATAAACTTGCTGTCATAATACACTGACTTGGCAGGGATCGTCAGAGAAAACCATATTGTCCATAATCATTTATAACAATCTGTAACTATCCGTTATATTCCGAAAATATCCGCAACTCTCTGTAAATATTCGCAACTCTCCGCAAGTGTTCAGAACAATTCGGAAGTTTACGCAAGTTGAAAGAACAAATTACGTGCCGATTGGTAAGAATATCCGCAAGTGGACGCAAGTATTCGCATTTGGTCGTATCTGTCCGTATCGCCCGCATTTTTTCCCGTATGTTTTGTAAAAATTTTCTAGTGACGGCAAAGGATCCGAGGGAATCCACAGAAAAAAAAAAATGACTTGTATGGACGTAACGCCTGACGCAGAGCATCATGTGACTGGGGACTTAAATTTGGACGCGGAAATAAACTTCCTGACACATTCGGAAACTTGTCCTGACGATGTCCTGAGGACATCCCGCCTGTCCGGAACCCTTCCGCTCCTTCCGCAAACGCTCCTGAAAGAATCCCGCGGTGTGGGGAAGCTTCGCGAATGAAGGCGGAAGACACCAGGAATGTTTTAGGTCAGCGAGGAGCCGATGCGGAATATGCAAGTGTCCGGAGCCGATGCGGACATTTTGTGATCAAGACATGAAAGAGTCGATTCAACACGTTCCATGAACGAAATGATTTTGAAAGTTGAAAAAATAGATCAATGCAGCATTATGTCAATGAAACGCAAAAAGACCAATAAGGGAGGCGAGGTCCCCATGCACCCCCACAACCAAACCTCTCTTCATTTGATGGAGGAAAAGGTAAATATCAGCATTTTCAAGTCCCAAATGAAGGAAGCAAAGCAGAAGGAAGTGGATATTCTGCCAACTGTAACTAGGAAAAAGAAGAAGTAGAGAAAACTATGTTTTCTTTCGCGTTCTTTTCAGAAGTCATTTTCATTTGAGGGATTTCTGATAGTTAGGTGATCCGAGTATCCTCTCGGATCACCTTCTGTATCTGTACTGATTCTTTGTTCTTCTTCTTCTTCTTCTTCTTCTTCTTTATTTCTGGACAAAATTTGTGCATCTATTAACTCAGAGAGTTCTCATAGTATCAATTTCAAAATTATACCATATATGTATCGTGTCCCAAAGTCGACAAATTTTATAAAATCATAGTGATCAGTCAACCGTGACGTCACTATGACGTCATTATATGAAATCACATTTTCATGCATATCTCATTAATGGAAAGGAATTTTTCAATGAAATTTACGTCACATATATTTCACATCAAGCGCATTCTACTCATATTATCAAAATTCATATTTATTATTAAAAAGCGCGCGTTGAAATATTTGTATGCTCTAATCGAGCTCAAATTTTTTTTGCACACGTTTCAGACCATTTGGAGCATTTTTTGAAAAATTGAAAAAATTGGACGGACGCGTACGCGCGCGCACATATACGCACGCACAGCTCATATGCAATAGAAATTTCCCATTTTTTCACACTTATCGGATGACTGAAATGTCAAGGAATATTTCTACCAAGTTTCAAGTCAATCCGACTCAATATGACGTCATACGGACCCGTCAAAGTTGAAATTCCGCGCGCGCGTCAATGGCGATATACAGTCCAACAATGCCAAAAAACCGTCAATTTTGAATCCGATTTTACTCGTCAGGATGGACGGTGACCCCCCATTTTCTTTACATATTCTGAAAGTTGATGAGTTGTACATGTCAATTCATGGGTTGGCGATGCTGGAAAAATGATTAAAAGATATCAAATTTCTAAATAAAATTAAAAAAGTAAATTTTCAAAATGACGTCATCAAATTTCAAGTTCACTCGAGCGTATCTCACTTATCCTTTGCCAATTTTCACCCAGATTTCAGTATGTTGTAGCTTATTAAATGCTCTTTCATAAATATAATAACAACATTTTGATTAAATGACGGCATCACCTCGTAAAAATGGATTGAATGTAATCTTGTCAAATTTGACCAGTTTACGTGTTATCTCTATGGGAGTGCAGTTTTTCTGGAAATGAAAATTGACATGACTGTCCTTTTCGAGCACTAGCTCACTTATACTCCGGTAAATTTCTCCCAGATTTTGATATGTTGTAGCTGAGACTTTGTGCTATCGTAAGTGTGCCCTTCGTTTTTTCATACGTTGTCGGGATCACGTCCAAAAACTTGGTTGAAATTAAAGCTTATTTTCGATGTATTGAGATATTCCTTTCTTTTAGCAACTTTCTTTACAATAACTCAAGAAAAACAAGCTCTATCAGCCCAATATTTTGCACATGTTTAGTTCATGTCACGTACATTATTTCATAAAATAACAACTACTTGATCAGACGTCATCTTGGGTATGTAAATTAGGGTCAAAGGTCATAAATGTATCATCTTGTATCTTGGTGAATACATGTCCTATCTTTTCCATATTTTGCACACGTAACGACCATGTTACAAGGATCATTTCACAAAATAACCACTTTTTGCTCAGATGCCATCTTGGCTGTGCAAAGTGGGGTCAAAGATCATATGTACTTCTTTCTTTATCTTCGTTATGACGTGTTATCTCTATGAGAGGGAATTTTTGTAGATGTTATAATTGACATGATTGTCTTTATCGAGCACTAGCTCACTTATGCTTCGGTGAATTTCTCCCAGATTTTAATATGTTGTAGCTGAGACTTTGGGCTATCGAAAGTGTGTCCTTCATTTTTCATACGATGTCGGAATCACGTCTAAAAACTTGGTTGAAATTAAAGCTGATCTTCGATGTATTGAGATATTTCTTTCTTTCTGCAACTTTCTTTACAATAACTCAAGAAAAAACAGGCCTTATCACCCCCATATTTTGCACATGTTTCGTTCATGTCACGTACATTATTTCATACAATTACAACTACTTGATCAGACGTCATCTTGGGTATGTAAATTAGGGTCAAAGGTCATAAATGTATCATCCTGTATCTTGGTGAATACATGTCCTATCTTTCCCATATTTTGCATACGTAAAGACCATGTTACAAGGATCATTTCACAAAATAACCACTTTTTGCTCAGATGCCATCTTGTCTGTGCAAAGTGGGGTCAAAGGTCAAATATACTTCATTCTGTATCTTCGTTAGTGTATACGGAATTGTGTACCATAGATGGCAGGTCTGACTCCCTTTTCTAAATGAGAATCCAAACATCACACGGCCAATGTTCACTAAACACAGATGAAACCGGTATGGTCATGCCTATTGGGATCAGGAGACTCAAATCGTTGATTTACGAACAGATCGGATCACCTAATTTGTCAGTCTTGACAAATTCCGAGTCTAGTTGCCATTACATCTATACATAGTGCATCGTTTAGCTCGCTTTAAATGTGACCGCCCAACTCAAACACCACAAAAGTGGAACTAGGTCATTTTATATATATATATATATATATAAATAGGCATAGGGCCTATAATTGTTAAAAGTGGGGCCTGCTATGTTATAAGCTTGAAAATTATTTAACTTATTCAATAATGACCATCCTAAAGGGACCAGGCCAGTGCTCGTTTGTTCGTTCGTATTTATTTTGCTTCTCAAATCAAATCAAATAAAAAATGAATAACATCAATGTGACAAATTTAAGCCAAACATAACCAAATGACAAAGAAGCAACACAAACGTTTCTACATTACAATAGTATGCTTTAGAGGGAAATGAAGATGTGAATGAGTGCTGTGTGAGTGCAATAGGTGAGTTGAATGTTTTTGTTGGGGTCATGTTATGATATAATTTGTTTGCCTAATTTCTTTTCGTCAGTGCTTCTCAAAACAAGAAACTACGACAACAAACAATCCAGTGAATCCTCACCTGCACATTTAGGCACACTGTCACCTGTCCATCCGTTCGCCAGACACACCCGATCTCTAGAAGCAGTCGGCGGGAGCGAGTAGCCGTCATTGCACAGAGTGGAACAGATGCTGTTATAGCCATTTGAATTCGTGCATGTCAAATGACCATTCAATGGCGCCGCAAGAGAAGGGCACGATATTTCTGGGGAAGAAAATTCAGCAAACTTATAATGATGTTATTATCTTCTTATAATTCATTCATCATCATTATCATTATTAGCATTATCATTGTATATCATCAATATCATTATTGATATTATCATTATAATGATCATCATTATCATTTCCATTATTATCACTAATACCAGTATTCATGAAAATAACATTCAGACAAAATGAAGAATAACTAAAAATACTGGGCGAAAACGATCATCTCGCGATACCCGTTCCTACCAAAAGCGATCAGCAATACCTTGGCATGTCGGGGGATTGGAGACCCAGTCAACAGTGTTGGACGTCCCAAATTCAGCGCACACTTGATCTTTCACGCCCTCTAGGATGAAACCCTGTCTGCAGCTGTAATGGCAAACAGTGTCTACCGTAGCGTCGTATGTAGAGGAACAATCATGGTAGCCATTTGGTGGGTGTGGACGAGCAGGACATTTCAGAACTGTAACGATTAACATGTAAAACATGGCCACGGACAGTGTAGGCATGCAAAGGTAAACACAAAATAAGAGATGTGGCAAAGGAAAAGGGCAGAAAGGCAGGGAAGGAATATGAAAAAAGGGAAAAGAAGACGACCTGTGCAGTGAACACCGTTCGATCACGTTTTGTAAAGTAAAGTTCAACTCATTTGTTCGCACTAAATGATGACACTTTTCCGAAATGTGTATTAACGTGCCTTTTGAAATTACAATAGACAATCAGTGGAGATTTATTCTATATAAACCAAACGAGATAAAAGCAGCGGGTCAGGAACAGTTTTGGCCTCCTGACAAAATACTGAGGATGTGGAGACCGCGCCATCCAACATGTAGTGCTCTCTGTCCATCTCCAAACAAAACATGCGATTGTGACGTCGCCTGCGTTTTACGTCTCGTTGTTTAGTGCTTGAAATTGTAATTTCTTCACACACATGATCACCACTAGGTAGGTTCGAAGGACTACACGTCACAGCTCAATACCCAGGAGACATACAGGCCACGAGTCATACAGTCTACGAGACATGCAGCCCACGAGACACACAGCCCATGAGTCATACAGTCCACGAGTTCGACACTAAGCAAATAAGCCCATGTGTCCGACACTATATAGGCAAAAAAGGCTCATGAGCGTGTTACCAGCCAAACAAGGCCCACGAGTCCGACACTGATTACATCACGGGGTTAATGTACACTGTGTTGATCTCGTGGGCCTTTCTTTTTGCCTAGTGTCGGACTCGTTCGTTCAACGTCTCAGAAATCCTTTGTCCCGTTAAATTTCATTTTGTCTATTGGTCGTCTCTTTGCTCTCACACACAAGAAATATAATGATGTTGATATTGTAATAATTTGCAATGGAAAAAAAAATGTGTCACTGTTTGCGAAAAATTAATTAACGTGTGAATCAGTAGAGGAATATAGAAATGACACAAACCGACTCTACTTAATCCTATGGCTTAGCTTTCAAGGAGAGAATGCGAATGTATGGCTCATTATGGGACAGAAGTGGATGAAAATGTAGGCCTACTAACTTTCTACTTCAAACACCAAGACACAGATGGCTCGATTCGGCACAGGAGCAGAGTCCTGGGCAATGTACGAGACCGCGTGGAGTCCTTCGCCGAATTTCTCCGGTAAGGGGATCAATAACCTGCGGCGTAGAGACAAAAAAGGAAGCGGAATAAAAGTAACTAAATTTCCAGTGGAGATGTGGGAAGGATAATGAAAGTACAAGAGTGGGGAACGTAGAGATGATATCATTCATTCTTAGAACTTTTATATGCCTAAATTAGCATTCTTTTGTGACCGTGTATGACAAAACCAACGGAAAAACACTATCTTTTCTGTGAGTACTCAAAATAGATGAAATAGGTCAACCTACTCAGCTTTTACGTTCTCATATTTTCTGAAAGAACTCTTCTTCTGTCTGTTTTACAGCTTTTCTAGAACACTAACTGTCTTTCTTTTTTCTCGAATTGTGTGCTTAGATATATCTTAGAGGGAACTTGTCATTCATAAAAAAAGACATTACACACTTTTCACTTTCAACTCTATTGTAACTTTTAAAAGGACATGTAATTGTGTGGAAAACAGGTATCAGTTATCAATAGAATGTGCTTAATATGTGTGCAAACTTTCAGCATAACCCAATAATTCCTTTACAATGGTTTCTTCGGAGTTTCATATCCTGGTTTTATTTTTCTGTCCCACTCAATGCACAGAGCACTATACTGGGTGAGATAAAATTACGAAGACCCTATACTTCACAGCTTCCTTTCTCTTGTCATGAATGTATGTATTTTATGGTTGTCTAAATGTGGGCATACATGTACACATACTGGCCTGACCAAAATTGTGAAGAAGTTTCTATTCGCAGGGCCGGCGCAACGAGGGAGGGAGGGGGGCGTGCCCATTTTTGCAAAAGATATGGGGTCTCACTTTTTGGACCCCCCCACTTTTTTTCTTTTTGCACGAAATATGGGGTTAAACATTTTCTCTTATTTCATCTATTAGTTTCATTTTGTTGTTGTTGCTGCTGCTTGTCAGGCGATGTCAGGAAACAGTCATCCAAAGTGTCACCAGAAAATGTCAAGTCCCCCCTTGTTTTTGCCAGTTAGCCGATTAATCCCGAAAATGGGACTAGAGAATGTTAAGCCTTTGTTTGTAATGCTTGTCCGCCGATTAACCCCGGAAGAGGAACCAGAAAATGTTGCAGCAAAATCCTCCCCCCCCCCATCATCAAAAACGAATCGAAAGCCATGCTCCCATAAAGTCGGTCCTGTCACTGTGAAAAACTTAGCGCCACGACCCCTGATTTGTAAAGCTACCAGTGCATGCATGTGAAAGAATAAAGCTCACACAATACAGGTCGTTCCCTTCACCCGTGTATGTAATTGTGTATATAAGAATTCCTTAGTGTGTCATGTGTGTGTATTAATACACACTGTGAGTCAATGCATACACTATACAGTACATACTTAATTGTAGTGTGTAGGCCCGTTTTTTTGTGCTCGTTAATTTAGGGA
The DNA here is from genome assembly GCA_033980235.1 of Diadema setosum. Taxonomy (NCBI): domain Eukaryota; kingdom Metazoa; phylum Echinodermata; class Echinoidea; order Diadematoida; family Diadematidae; genus Diadema; species Diadema setosum. The sequence goes on from CM067075.1 coordinate 19,853,904, forward strand.
TGATGTCATACACATAATTAGACAATGAGCTATAGGGTGTGTGGAAGGACCTAGAACTCACAGGTATATAGCCCTTGTTTGGAGATAGTAACAGAATATTCAATAATGGTAGAGGGAATTATATAAGCAACAGATATTACGAAGTAGTCAAAGTACCCAACAACTTTGCTCTGAGAGTTTCGTCACTTCTGGCTCTGAAGCGACTTGCTTTACATACTTTAATAGTACCTGTATTACCTGCAGACATGTATGTTCGGTATCGAACACTTTATCTACGAGAGAGCTTTTCTTAGCTATCGATATAACAATTGTCATTGTAATGCCGATTAGAATTGCCCCCCCCCCGTAGCTAAAATTTCTTTGAACCCCCCGTTGCCCCGGCAACGACAGGGAAACCCCTCACACACTCCACTATATAAGCCCGCGATCTCGTCCTCTTTCGATGCCGATGAACCGGCTGAGCCGCAGAGCGGGGAGGAGGGAGGGACCTATAGGTAAGTAAAGCTCTCTCGTAGGTAAAATGTTCGATACCGAACATACATATCTACTTCATTACGCTTTACTTACCTATCGATATAACAATTGCCAGATTCAAACAGATCCGAGGATGGAGGGACTGCAGAAGAAGCCTCATAGGTAAGGAACCTTCGTCTCTTATTGATCATGGCTAACGAGCTGTACGCTCGCCGAGGCAGGAGGTTCAGTCAAGATGGAAAACTACTTTCTGCTAGGGCAGGAGAGAACTGCAGAGGCAAAGGAGGCCTCATTGGAAATCACATCTAACAAGTAGCAGGATGTAAATGTGTTGGGTTTATGCCAGTAGGCAGCCTTGAGAATATCTTTCAAGGGGACTCCCTGAAATAGGGCCTAGGAGGAAGCCATACCCCTAGTGTCATGGGCCCGCACCTTCTGAGAGAGGATCGAAGTCGTACCCCCAGCTTTAATAGCCTGTACTATCCAGCGAGAAATAGTATCAGGGGATATCGGTCCATGGGGAGAATTGATACTGACAAATAGATTGTCTGAAGTATGCAATTCCTCGGTTTTGTGAAGATACCATTTAAGGGCCCGGACTGGGCATCACAATTTGTCTTTGGAAATGGAGGACAGAGTCTTAAGGGAGGGGATGAAGACCTCAATTACCTGGCGTAGAATTCATGGTTTGGTTCTTAGCCAAGAATTTGGCATGAGGGATAAGTCTAACCCCGTTAGTCTCCCAACGAATATGACCAGGTTTGTTAGAGAGAGCATGCAAAAAACTGCGTCTTCTCCCACAAGCGACTGCTACGAGGAGGATGGTTTTGATGGTTAGATTAGCACGAGAACTGCTGTGCATAGGCTCAAAGGGATCCCTGGACAGAGCACGCAAAACTCTCGATAAACTCCAAGAGGGACTCAGTTTCTTCTGAGGAGGCCTAGACAAAAAGAGAGATTTCATTAGTCTAGTCAAGTGGGGAGAGGATCCTACCGTTTCTCCCCCTCTGAAGCCTTTATGTAAGGCTAAAATAGCAGATCTGTAGCACCTGATGGTTGAGAAGGTTAAGCTCTTGTCAAATAGATGCAGGAGGAATTCAGCAATCTCGCCTACAGGTGCTGTGGAAGGATCCACTTTCTTATCGTGGCACCACTTGAAGTAGTACTGTAGTCTAGAGTCATAAGTGGCTCGTGTAGACGATCTAAGGAAGGAGTAAGATAGCTCTGCAGCCCTCCCCGAAAAACCTGCTTGGGACGCAATTTTCCTGAAATGATCCATACTGTTAGCTTTAGATTGGGCACCTTGGGATGATGTATGGTTGTCCCTGGTTGACAGAGGAGATCCTCAATGAAGGGAAGGATTACTGGGGGAGAGGTCAGAAGGTCTATCAGTGTGGTAAACCAAGGGCGTTTCGGCCACCAAGGGGCTATCAGAAGGAGGGTTACCTTGTCCGCTAGCACTTTCTGTCATGCCCTTGGTATCAATGCAAAGGGAGGGAACGCGTACCCCAGAAAACTGTCCCACTGCATTGTGAATGCGTCCGTCATCAGAGCTGCTGGATCGTTGTGTTTCGTGCAATAAACTGGCAGCTGCTTGTTCAATGTCGATGCGAACAGGTCAACCTGGGGAGTCCCGTACTTGTTGAAGATCTGTTTGGCAATGCTTGGATTGAGTTGCCACTCTGTGGGGAGATAACTTCCCCTCGACAAGAAATCTGCCACATAGTTGTCTTTTCCTGGTATGTGAGAGGCTATTAGGTTCATCTCCACCGAATCGCACCAATCTAGAATGTCTAGAGTGAGGTTGCACAAAAGTTTCGATCTTGTGCCCCCTTGTTTGTTTACATAGGATACTACCGTGAGGTTGTCTGACTTTATCAGAACCGTTTTCCTCCGATCTCTGTCTTTGAAGGCATACAGAGCATTCTGTATCGCCAGCATTTCCAGCACATTTATGTGCTGACCTCTTTCTTTTTCTCTCCAAGTTCCTTGAACCTGGTCCGAGTTTAGCACTGTACCCCACCAAATGATCGACGCGTTTGTGAGAATGGTCAGGGAAGGGGCTGGGGTTGTGAAGAATTTCCCCACTTGTAGAGTATTTGGGGGCATCCACCAGCGAACCGCCTGGGACATAGTCCTCGTAAGACGGATAATTTTTGTCATGGGGTCTGTTTGAGGGCGATACTGACTGAGAAAAGCCATTTGGATTTGCCTCATTCTCCTTCTGCAATCTGGGACTGTGTCCAAGAGACTTGCAAGGAGGCCCAAAAATCAGAGCCAGTGCTTGGTCTGTGCGTGAGACGTGCGGAGCAGGAACTCCCCTACTAGGTGTACCTTGTCCAAACCCAGCTTGGAGACTAGGTCTAACGCAATGTTTAAGTGACGGCGTATTGTGTCTGCAGAGTCTGCTATTACAAGCCAGTCGTCTAGATAGACACAAATTCGAATGCCCCTTTCTCGTAAGTAGGCTGCGATTGCCTGTGCAATATTCGAGTAAAGATGCGTGGAGCAGTGTTGAGACCAATTGGTAGAGCCCGATATTGGTACACTTTGTTTGCCACTGCGAAACCGAAAAAAAATGTTGTGCAGCATGAGCAATGGGAACATGAAGATAGACGTCTACTAAATCTATGGAGACGCCCAATCGTTTGCTTTGATGATAGGCAGTATGTTGCGGAGATTTTCATTTTGAAAGTTGAGTTCGCGATGTATCGATTTAGCTTTTTTACATTTACCATGCAGAATCCGCCTTTCCGCTTGGGGGTGAGAAAAACTGGGGATATCACAAGATGCCTTCTTGTGTGGACCCGAACAATCGCTCGTTTGGTTAATAGGGAATCTATCTCTTGTAACAAAGCCCTTCTTTTTTCTGGGTTTGTTGGCAGGTTGGTTTTCTTGCTTATGTCCGCAAGCAATTCTGGGAGAATCAGTTTGGGTACATATCCCTTCTGGATTATTGAGAGGACCAATTTGTTTGTTGTTATTTGTGACCATTGATGGGCAAAAACTTGGAATCTGCCCCCTACTGGGGCGTGCCCTGCGCGCTGTTTCGGATAGTCATAACTGCGATGAATGGTCGCGCGGGGGGGGGGGGGGGGCGCAGTCGACTGCGTTCTGGGGGGGGGGGGGATAGGGTGCTGTCCCCGAGATCGTCTAAACGATCTTCCATCCCGCTCTCTGCCTTCAGGCCTGCGACAGTCGGATGATGACCTGTAAGAGTGACTGTACGTTTGTCTCCGATACGAGGAACCTTGACGGGAGCCCCCTCACGGAAAGACCCTGACCGTGGGGCATTAGGTCCCTTGAGGGTCGAAAGAAGCGGTTGGGTTTGCTCAGTTTGTAGGCGGTCTTGTCTGCAGTGCTAGACGCCGCGATGGTGTCCTCCAGTACCTGTTGAAACTTTCCCGCAAAGAGATCTGAGCCCGTAAGGGGCAGTTTTGCGAGTATGGTGTCAGCCTCTTTCTCGAGTTTGACCTGTTCCATCACCTGAGTTCTGCGGAACTTGGAACATAGTAACGCTTTTCGGGCGGCCTGTTCGAATTGGAGGTCTGAAATGCGCAGGAGCAAATCAGAGATCTTTTTCAGGTCCTCCCCGTCTATGACCAAACGGCTTGCCTCTCGTTGCGCCGTAATTAGATAATTTTGGTAAACCGCGAGCCTCATCGAGCTACGGGCTATCTTATCAATGTGAGCAATCTGAGAATCTGTCCTTTGGAAGGATCGAGACCTCATACTGTTGATATTGGTTTTGCGAGCGCGAGCTCGACTACGGGTGTATTGAACACCGCGTTGAAATAATTCATGCCAAACTAAAAACCGGACGGAGTGCCATAACGGCTAGAGCGGGATTGCAGGGATGAATGGGCTAGTTTTGTGTAACAAGTAGCGAAGGGGGCATCGAGTTTCACCACGCTGGGTCCCTGGCTATGAGGAGACAATTCACATTCAAGCAAAAATTGGGATTGGCCTCTTCTTTTCCCTCAGTATCAGTAGATTCGGCCTTTAACTGAGGACAGTATTTGATCAGCATTTCAGCGACTGTCTGGCCGTCCCTTCTACCTGTCTGTTTCTTTGATTTTTTTCTTTAGAGGGAGGTAGCTCGTCGGTAAAAAGGGTTTCCTGACCATCTGATCTGATAGAGTGTACTGAGTGAGACGATGGGAAACTAGCACCAGTCTATTTTTTTTTTCCTTGGGGGGGGGGGGGGGCGGTATCCAAACTCATCATCGGACTAACCACCCAGACTGATTGTAGGATCGCGAGAGTGGAAGCGAGACCCGATATCTTCCCCCTCTCGCTGGCGGGGGGAAGCCCTATCACGGGTTCGGCATCGGGATTGTCGAAGAAGAGGGGCCGAATTGGTACGGGCCGCATTATCGCGTGTAGGCAGGCCGACGGACCGGGGGGGGGGGGGGGGGGACGGAGCTCGCGATACGGTAGCTGGAGCGAGATTCCGGGGCCTGTCACATCCCGCCCGTGCGGGAAGGGACCCCGGAGGATAACTGACAGATTGCGGAGAGGTCGGAAAAACCGAGGAACCTGTAGAATCGAACGCCCGTGAGGGAAGGGTTCCCTGGTTTTGCGTAAGAAAAACTGTTTGTAAAGCCTGTATGAAGAAGTTGCAGGCCGCTGTGGGATCAATCGAGCTGGCTGGTAAGAAACTCGCACTGATGGTATCTACGTTAGCAGGCTGGTTTGTGTTCGTGGGTTCACTGGAGCCCACCGACTTGGTCGGCGGGGCCAGAGCAGGATCGGTGGGTTTCACGGCAGTAAAAAACCGCTGATTTTGAGCCTGGTTTTTTGGCCGGACCAGGAAGAGAGTGCTTTTTAGGGGCACTCTTTTTTCCCTTCTTAGGTGGTGGTGAAGAGGCAGGAGGCACAGGATTACTACATGAAAGTCTCTTTTTTGTGCCCTGCCCCACTCTAGCGGTGTTGGATCCCGCCTTCGTTATGTCGTTCAGTACAGTGTGTGAGGGGTTTCCATGTCGTTGCCGGGGCTACGGGGGTTTCAAAGAAATTCTAGCTACCGGGGGCAATTTTAATCGGCATTAGAATGGCAATTGTTATATCGATAGGTATGTAAAGCGTAATGAAGTAGATTTGCTATATTATGTGGATATTGGATTACTTGGTGCATAATTGCCTGTTGGATTATCATTTGCAACTGACTGGGCACGGTCGTCACGACATTTGGATACGACACGAGTCACCGTAGATTTATACATGGATTACCGTATAACCTGTGACCTCTGAGAGTTCATCTGGGAGGACCACATCTCTGCATTGAGGATCATTCATCTGTGCATTAAAGGCATTATTTACCATTTGCATATGAAACAAAAAACCGAGCTTTAGTGCTTCAAAATAGTTCTAAAATGAATGTGAGTTAGGGATAGAAACAACCTGTGCAAAAAAGTTAATCAGTATAATCAATGTTAAGCATTGTGAAATAAACAAAGAGTGAACAATAGCCAAGATTGTCTCTAGACTAAACCGTCTACTATGGGTTTTAAATAAGAAAAATAGTGATATCTCTTCATATTTAAGGCTTTATTGCAAAATTTTATATGGTATAATGTATGGTGATACAACTGACCTCCACATATGCATCACATGTGATAACTTGGAACATTTTTTTTTTAAATCACTGCTCTCGAAGGTAAACAATACCTTTAAGCCTCATCTCTAAGACATTTCCAGGGGATTACATTCAACTGTAACATACTATAATTATGTAAGTGATCATAATTGTTGATTGTACTAGGATAGTGTGATAGTGTGACTTTGGTCGTAACACTCTGTAAGCGCTTTTCCAGAACCTTTCCAGCACCTTCTTTCCAATGTTTGGATAGGTTGGGGAAAGTCCATTTCATTGAGTTATACAGAGTCTGTTGTTTCAGAATCCGCCCTTAATTTAAATTCCATGATCGGTGATTTTTTTTTTTTTTGGCGGTTTTGTGATGCAGGGTCACATTAATTTTGTAATCACTTTAACTCTTCGTCCAGCCCAACCTCCAAAATCTTGACATCCCTGCCCTCTTGTGAACATTCGCAGCTCTAGTTTACCATGGGATTGCGATGTGAGTACTCTTGTTCAAATCCTTTGGAACCGTCATTGTGGTGGGGCCTTCAAACTATTTAAACAACATCTCAAGATGTTTTATCTGTACATAATTTCACGCTTTGACATATTCTGAGAGCTACCATACACAACATCATGATATCCCGTTTTATGATCATAAATGATGATATTGTTGACGTCACTGGTACTTCTGTCATTTACATTGACATTGTTATTCTTTTACTGTTGTAATTTTTCGTCATATTTATTCCTCATTGTTATTTCTCATGTGCTTTTCACAATTTCATCGGTGTCTACTCGTAATATCTCATTAAAGGACTCGTATAGTTTTGGTCGAGACCTAACTTCAGGTTTTTAACATTTTTGGGTGAGATAATGAGAAAGCTCTTATGAAATATGAAAGAGCATGTAATTCCAAGAGGAATTCAACAGTTTATGAAAATTGGTTAAAATGGCCGAGATACCCAAAACAGAGCAATACTAATAAAATGTGGGACCCACATCTAATACTACGATCGCTTTTTTTGCTGTCTCAGCCATTCAAAAACCGATTTCATATGATAAACTTTGAATTCCTCTTACAATGGCATGCTCTGTAATATTTCATAAGTGGTTTCTTGGTATGTCGCTTAAGATTTAAAAGCCAAATCCTCAGCTCCACCAATACTATTCCATCCCTTTAAATTCTAATTTGGATAAATTTGAATAAATAAATATTTGAATAAATATGGTTAGATTCAGCAATGTGTATCATTTAACCGCGGTAAATGTTGACAACATTTCGCAGTCTCTGAGGCTTCGTCTTACTTATCAATACTTACTCTACACTAACGGGGTTACTTTCGGTGTCGGTAGCTGAAGGCTCGGACCAAAAGTGTGTGCTGATTGGTTCAAGGACAGCCCTCTTTCCTAGATTTGAGGCTGGCTTCTCTTCATTACATTCTTCGTAAGGACTTTCAAACGTCGGTGGCGAAGTGTCAACTACATATTTATTGAGGGAAAGATGAAGTAAACGTAATCAAATCTTGTAGCCGCGTTCGAGGGCCATTTAGACTGTGCTGATGAAATAATGTGGAATGTAGTACCTACTGACTTGACCCTTCTGTGAAGGAAAGCTTATTGAATTGTTACAAAGACATTAATGCTATCACGAGTCGAGAAGCTCATTGAGGAGCCACAGGAAATTAACTCATGACTTGAGAGCACCAGTTGTACAATGAGTTAAGATATCAATGATAATAGTTATTGAGATGTTCAGCTAGTTTATAATGAAAAGAGTTGTTTCAATATCGGAGTGAATACATCAATGAGTACAAATGGATTAAATGGGTAAATCTACTGATTTTAGATGTAATCGTCAGCCAGTGCTGTATGATCACATAAAAAAAATGGTAAACGTTTTGTTCGTTTTATAAAACAGATGATACGCATTGCTTTTTTTCCTGCCGTCGCAGGGAACAGACTCCAAGCGGTGATTATGGAAACCACTCGGCTGAGAATCGTTGGTTTAGCATTCCATTGTTTGTTTTTTTTTCCACAAAGACATTTTATTCACATGAACATTCAGGTATACAATAAATGTCACATACAATACATAAAGACAAATGATCCAAAATTTACAGACAGCTGCGAAACGACTAAATAATGTAAATACGATTTCAATTGATATTAGATACAATCTAATATTTAGTTTTTCAAAGCGCTCAGTGAGCACTCTCGCGATCTCAGATTGTCTCTTGTTTCTAGATTAATAAAACATGAAATGAGAAGGATTTATTTTAGGCGTTATATAAAACAAATAATAAATGTTTTTCATTCGTGCTATGGACAGAATATTTCATTCGGTGAAAGATGAAATGTAGATCTATTCAACTCGGCTGCACCTCGTTGAATGGATCATTTCATCTTTCACCTCATGAAATATTCTGCACTCAAAAACATTCATTATTTGAAGAGTTTGTTCGCAAAAACCGATGAGTCCATTTTTGAAGAGTTTGAATTACTGTCTCGGTCATAAAGTACAAAATATACCTTTCAAATGACATATTGGTCCCTACTAATATATAAAGGTACATTTTTGAAGTCATGGTCAAAGGAAGCAAATATTTTCTTATTTTTCTCTTTATTTTTCCTGACCTTGAATCGCAAATATCTCCATGTGCCAAATATGGACTTATCGGTTTTTGCGAACAAACTCTTCATTTGTATACTATCACATGATATTCGGTGTATGTATCGACATATCTTCATTCCATTGTTACGTTATGTATACAAGTCTAAGCAACACACTCTGACTGGTGCATCCTACTGACACTGATTATCAAGGGAAACATTTCATGGTCATTTGGAATCCTAGAGATTTGAAGGAAACATATTTTTCCGTCTGTTAGTTTTACAATGTTAAGCTGTTGCTCTTTCTCTATATATATTATATTGATATGACATTTTGTGTTGATTTACCCACGCATTGATAATCAAGAGAAAAACGGTTGATGCATTTTAGCCATCAATGACTTGTTGAATTAATGATTTGATTAATATATTAATCGTTTCTTCTTCTCTCTCTCTCTCTCTCTCTCTCTCTCTATATATATATATATATATATATATATATGTATATAGTGTGTGTATATCATATCTATATATTTAGTGTATATATTAAACTCATGTAACATGGTTTTGCACCTACCCTGTGGTGGTTCTTTACATAGGAAAGAGCCCACAATACCTCCAACGATGCCGCCGATAAGGCTTCCCACAAATGTGCCAATTGGTCCAAACGCTGACCCGACTACTGCTCCTTGCGTTCCAATGAGAGCAGGTGGCAGCACACATAGAGCTCTCTTGCAACAATCTTGCAGAAATGGAAAGAAAAGTCGAAATTGGTGGCAAGTTAAGCATGCTCTATTAAAAAAAAAAAAAAAAAAATCCCAAACCATCACGAAAAGAATGTGTGATCAAACACCAAGAACTTAGTTTAGCGGGCGACGTATTTTTAGTCTAAATGGCCCGAATTCACGAAGGTTGTACAAATGAAACCATGGTTTAAACCATGGACAAAAAACATGGAACGCCAAGTGTCGCACAGAATATTTCGTTACGAAATTGGTCATTTCGTCGACAAAATGACCGTTTCGTTAACGAAATTATCATTTCGTGGGCGAAATGTCCATTTAGTTACAAAATGTTGTCATTTCGTTACAAAATAATCATTTCATTGACAAAATGACTGATTTCTTAATGAAATATTCCATGCGACACTTGGCGCGCCATGGTTTTTGTCCATGGTTTAAACCATGGTTTCATTTGTACCACCTTCGTGAATTCGGGCCAATAAAACCGTGATTGCGAGTCAATAGTGGGCGCGACCGGTGTGGAAGTCAAGTCGACTAAAAATACGTTTAGTAAGAAACCTCCGAATAGAGGCGTGGAACCGGACGTGGCAAGACAGTTGCCATCCTTCAATATCGAAGTTTCATTGGCTGAGCACCAGCGTCAATCAAAACACACCGCAGAGCCCAAAGGAATTCTAATCTATTCTTCTAGGTATAATGCAGATTGGGCCGGATGCATAAACGCTAGCAATTGCTTATGCTAGCATTTTACTCGAATCCGTATGCATAAAAACAAGCAATTGCTTGTGAGCAGAAGCTTTTGCTAGCAAGCACAAGCAGTTGCTTGCTGCCCGCAAGCAATTGCTTAGATACCAAGCATTTGCTTAAAAACGTATGCATAAAACATACCTTTTACTAGTTCTTGCTAGCAATTGCTTACGCTTTTCCAAGCTCTGTAAAATGAGCTTGAGCTTTTTCTTATCTGGAACGTTCCCTTTTAAGTGTGATTTTCATATTCATGAAAGAAAGACCAAACTTGTGAAGGAGTGGTATAAATCTATAAGAAATTACTCATAAGTAGAGTAAGAAATTTTTCATTTCAACAACGGGAATGTCCAATGGTTAGCATGCAAAATGTGATGAAAAACATGTAGGATGTCTGACTTCGGTGGAGAGCAAGGAGACCTATCTCCAAGTGCGATCTGGCAGATCCGGCCAACTGCAAGCAGTGATGGGAATCAGCCAGTAATGCGTGTTTGTGTGTAGTTGTGTGTGCGACTGTGTGTGCATTTATGACAACGGCGTCAATCCATACTGAGGAGTGGGGGGGGGGGGGGGACGGTCACCATCACCACGATTACAAGCCCATTACCGGACCGGCGCAGCCTTTTTTTTTGGGGGGGGGGGGTGGGGGTGGGGGTGGGGGGTGGGGGGAGAAGCTTTGTGTCCCCCCCCCCCACACACACACACACATACTTTACAGGGATCGGATGCCCCACTCTTTTGCATGAAATATAAAGTGGGAGAAAAGTGGCAGCAACAACATAAAGACATTTTGTTCTTGTTGCTTTTTTTTTTTTGCTTGTCAGACGACTTTCGGCGGAAAATCAGACCTTAAAAGTATGAAAACATTTTTTTTTTTTTTGGGGGGGGGGGGGGGAAATATCTGTGAGAGGGAGCGGAACCACCGAACGGGGGAAGGGTGTGTATGGGGGGGGGGGGGGGTATCCCTCTCCCACACGAGGAAGATTTTGCATTTTCAGACCTGAAATTCAGCGATCTGGTGCTTACTTGTGGTGAAAATTTTGTTTTCTTTTCTTTAAAAAAAAACAATAAGAAAATGAAATGTTCACAATATATTATTGAATGACAAAATCGTGGTATTTCAGCTCTTGCTGTGCGACATCACTGTGAAGGCCTACTAAATACTGGGGCCTATCATCGGCGTAGACAGGATTTGATCTTAGGAGGAGCGGTTATGTGAGGGAACGAATCAAGCGAGGGGGGGGGGTATGGTAGGGGGGTTCCCCCCTCCTACGGTGAAATCTCTTTGCGTTGAAAATTTTGACATTTTTCAGTCCAAAAACTGCCGTTTGTAGCTATATTCTTCGCTTTGGAAATTAAGGGGGCACACCAGGCGCAACTGCTGTCAATCACTGGCAGCAACATCAGGAGAATGGCATAGCGATTTAATGCGAGCGAGCGGAGCGAGCGAGCATGAAAATTTTTAACATTTTACAGTCTAAAAACTGCCGTTTGTAGCTATACTTTTTCCCTTTGGAAATTAAGGGGAGCCGCATCAGGCGCAACTGCTGGCAATTACTGGCAGCAACATCAGGAGAATGGCATAGCAGTTAAATGCGAGCGAGCGGGGCGAGCGAGCTTGAAAATTTTGACACTTTACAGTCCAAAGACTGCCGTTTGTGGCTGTATTTTTTCTCTTTGGAAATTATGGGGGCATACCGGGCGCAACTGCCGGCAATCGGGCAGCAACATCAGAATGGCATAACGATTAAATGCGAGTGAGCGAAGCGAGTGAGCTCGAAAATTTTGATATTTTACAGTCCCACATGTCCTTTGTGGCTGTACTAGTATTTTTTCGCTTTGGAAATTAAAGGGGGGGGGGGGCGCACCGGGCGAAAACTGCTGGCAATTACTGGCAGCAACATCAGGAGAATGGAATAATGATTAAATGCGAGCGAGCGAAGCGAATGAGCTTGAAAATTTTGACATTTTCCAGTCCCCAAAACTGTCGTTTGTGGCTATATTTTTTCGCTAAGGAAATTAAGGGGGCGCACCGGGCAAAAACTGTTGGCAATTACTGGCAGCAACATCAGGAGAATGGCATAATGATTAAATGCGAGCGAGCGAAGCGAGCGAGCTTCAAAATTTTGACATTTGACAGTAAAAAAACTGCCGTTTGTAGCTATATTTTTCGCTTTGGAAATTAAGGGGGCGCACCGGGCGAAAACTGCTGGCAATTACTGGCAGCAACATCAGGAGAATGGAATAATAATTAAATGCGAGCGAGCGAAGAGAGCGAGCTTCAAAAATTTGGTATTTTACAGTCCCCAAACTGTCGTTTGTAGCTATATTTTTCGCTTTGGAAATTAAGGGGGGCGCACCTGCTCACAATCACTGGCAGCAACATCAGGAGAATGGCATAGCGATTAAATGCGAGCGAGCGGAGCGAGCGAGCTTGAAAATGTTGACATTTTACAGTCTAAAAACTGCAGTTTGTAGCTATACTTTTTTCGCTTTGGAAATTTAGGGGGCACACCGAGTGCAACTGCCGGCAATTACTGGCAGCAACATAAGGAGAATGGCATAGCGGTTAAATGCGAGCGAGCGGAGCGAGCGAGCTTGAAAATTTTGACATTTTACAGTCCAAAGACTGCCGTTTGTGGCTGTATTTTTTCGCTTTGGAAATTAAGGGGGGCGCACCTGCTCACAATCAATGGGCAGCAACATCAGGAGAATGGCATAGCGATTAAATGCGAGCGAGCGGAGCGAGCGAGCTTGAAAATTTTGACATTTTACAGTCTAAAAACTGCAGTTTGTAGCTATACTTTTTCGCTTTGGTAATTTACCCATAGGGGGCACACCGAGTGCAACTGCCGGCAATTACTGGCAGCAACATCAGGAGAATGGCATAGTGGTTAAATGCGAGCGAGCGGAGCGAGCGAGCTTGAAAATTTTGACATTTTACAGTCCAAAGACTGCCGTTTGTGGCTGTATTTTTTCGCTTTGGAAATTAAGGGGGCACACCGGGCGCAACTGCCGGCAATTACTTGGAGCAACATCAGGAGAATGGCATACTGATTAAATGCTAGCGAGCGAAGCGAGTGAGCTTGAACATTTTGACATTTTCCAGTCCTAAAAACTGTCGTTTGTAGCTATATTTTCGCTTTGGAAATTAAGGGGGCACACCGGGCGCAACTGCCGGCAATTACTTGGAGCAACATCAGGAGAATGGCATACTGATTAAATGCGAGCGAGCGGAGCGAGCGAGCTTTAAAATTTTATCATTTTACACTCCAAAAACTGCCGTTTGTAGCTATATTTTTCGCTTTTGTTTGTCCCACTTTTATCTGAGAACCATCCCCCCCCCCCATCGACGCCTCTATACATATTAGGTTGCTTTTGTTAAGTGAAAGATCTGCTGCACACTCTTTGATAAATTAGGGAATATACGTCTATGTCAAAAGTGTACAAAGTTTATCCCTTATCTTATAGCGGACCTTTTGCATGTTCATGATTGCAATACAACGATCTGGTGCATAGTTCTGGCGATATTTGGACAATTTTCCATTAAGAAAGTTCGAGATTTGTCCTCATCTCGGGAATTGCTTGGGGGATAAATGATTTGTCTGTCTAAACATTTCCTTTGGGGCGGGGCAAATGCCCCTTTGCCCCCCATAGATTCGACGTCCCTGATCTTCCCTTGGTATGCCCATAGATGTATCCTGACTGAGTCATCAGACACTGTCGTTTCTCAGGAATGATTCAGGAAATGGAGGGGATTCAATTATGGCGATAAAGTTGTTGTTATTGTTTGTTTGTATGTTTTCGTACATATTTTGCAGATGGTCCCCAGTCACTCGCGTCATAGCATGTTTACATGTAGACCTAATTTGACGTTGTCAACGCCTGAGCCATATCTTACAGTGTGTGTCGATGTTACTTTCTTCGCGAGCGAGCGAAGCGAGCGAGCGCTTGAGAAAATTATACATTTCCCTACAAGATAGAATACTGTTCAGCTCTGTTACCTGTCTGAAGGCCGGCGTACAAACGTCATGCATTATGCCAAAATTGATACAATCACATTTCTGCTTCCTCCATTTTTTTCCCCTCAAAATTCAGGGGGGATGATTGTACAGGCCATCCCCCCCCCTCCTCCATTTCAGGGGGGGGGGGGGATATATCCCCCCATCCCCCCCCCCGGGATTTACGCCCATGATTTATGAGTGTCACTTCATAGCTCTTCTGCTATGTCAGGAAATGTTTCCGCACACACATGCCCTTTCAAATACCTGCTGCCACACTCGCCTTTGTTCTTGTGTTCGCACAGACGTGACGTCCCTTTTGTTGAAAACGCAAGCAATTGCTTGTGCGGGACAAGCAAAAGGTATAAGCACCAGCAAAAGGTTATGTATATGGATTTAAGCAATTGCTTGAGCTAGACCTTTTTAGACGAGCTTGTGCTTTTGCTTGAAGCAATTGCTTACAAGCAATTGCTTGTTTTATGCATTCGGCCCATTGTCTTTCTATAAGAATAGAATTTCCATGTCTCTTTCAGATTATAGTATTTTATCATTCTTTCCAATTCATTTTGAGGTGTATAACATCTTACCTCAGCTGTGGCGTATCTAGGGGGGGGGGGGGGAGGGCAAGGGGGGCACGTGCCCCGGGCGCCACTCCTTTGGGGCGCCAAAAATGAAAAAAAAAAACGGGGAAAAAACGAAGAAGAAGAAGAAAAAAAGAAAAAAAAAAGGGGGAAGAAAAGGAAGAAGAAGAAGAAGAAGAAAAAAACCCCTCGCCTGGACGGGAGGGGGGGGGGGGTGGGTTGCCGAAAACCAAATCAAACAAGATAAAAACAAAACATGATGATGATGCGGACAAAATGACAATGTATATTGTGTTCACACATGTCATTTTAAACATGATGATGATGCGGACAAAATGACAATGTATATTGTGTTCACACAAACGTCACTTTATATTTAGCAGGCAAAATGTTACACGGAGCAGCGGCTGCAATTTCTTTCGTTCTGAAGCGATCGCCGATTTGATCAAAGGAGGGCGCCTCGAACGGTTTCGAACAGGGGGGGGGGGGGCGCAAAAAAATCAAACAAGATAAGAACAAAACGTAATGATGACGCGGAAATAAACAAATTTCGGCTCACTCGTTAGTACTAATTTAGAGTATTTTTTCATGTCCTCTGTTTGTTCGGTATAAATCGTTATCTATAAGGCCGTCACTATAATATCGTGATTAGAATTGTAAGATTTAATAAGCAAAAAAATGACAAGAATACCATGTTTTGTAAGCTGAAATACAAAATTTTCGGCTCGCTCGCTGCGCTTGCTCGCCAAAATTTATCAAAGAAAAAAGAAAGATAAGAACAAAATGTGATGATGACGCGGAAATATACAAATTTCGGCTCACTCGCGCGTACTAAGATGGAGTATTTTTTTCAAGTCCTCAGTTTGTTCGTATAAATCGTTATCTATAAGGCCGTCACTATTCTTGATTAGAATTGTAAGATTTAATAAACAAAAAAAAATGACAAAAATTGCATGTTTTGTAAGCTGAAATACAAAAAATTTCGGCTCGCTCGCCAAAATTTTTCACAAAAAATAAGATAAGAACAAAACGTGATGATGACGCGGAAATATACAAATTTCGGCGCTCTCGCGCGTACTAAGTTTGAGTATTTTAGTTTTTTGGTATAAATCGTAATTATCTATAAGGCCGTCACTATGTCTTGATTAGAATTGTAAGATTTAGTTAGCAAAAAATGACAAATTCCATTTTTTTGTAATCTGAAATGCAAAATTTTCGCAGCGGACCCAGTTCCGGGTCAGTTCTGACCCGGATTTTTTAGAGTCTATTATTGACATATCTCTCTGAAGTGTATATTTTCTTTCTCTGTTGTATCTTTTTGTGAAGCCAAGCCAAATCATTTTTTTTTTCTATTTGATATGATGCCAAAGCAATTAATGCAAGCAAACAAGCCAATTCAATAATCATCAGTGTGTGTTTGTGTGTGCTAAAGAAAATGGCAAGGATAGATACTATGGTATGGAACATCTTGTTGGTCGTTAGTCCTCAAAGATTTAAATGGGTTGAAGAAGATTGGAAGGCCTATAAGTTTGGCCCAGGCCCGCGTATTAACAAGTGGCAACCTTTCGTAAAAACCTAATTGTAAACCACTTGTTCTTATTTCCTTTTCTTTCTAGTTATGCCTGTCTTTAGTTTGATTTCCTGCCTGTTCCTTCCTTGTCTTCGTTCTTGTCCTTGTCATAGTAGTTTCTTTCTGTTTTGCCAGATGTCACGGTATCAACATTTTTATTCATGGAGTCCTTGACGGATCCTGTGGTGCCCTCATCTCCCAGAGTAATTCACAAAATTTACAAGCTATGCTTTTCTTTTGATTTCCTCCTTTCCATAATTATCATAGGCCTACAGTTAAAAGGAAATTGTTTTTGTGTCCTTGTTTAGGCCCATTTTCATCGAAAAACAAAGATTATTTTACTACTGTATCCTTGTTTTGTTAAAGCTTGTGATTCAAAATTCCTTAAAATATTCTGTACTCATGTAAGCGTCATGCATATATGACTTCGTATTACTTTATCTATTATGGAAATAAAAAAATCATTTGAATTTAAATCTGATGCTATTACAAGACAACTCAATAGTGCCCTATGATTAATGCATATCAAGGCCAAATCGTAATTGATGATGATCATTGCTCACTCGCGATTACGCTCTTAATGTGTCTATGGAGGTGGGATGAGCTAGTTGTCACAAGCAGTAATGAAATGAACTGAGTGGAGACAGAAATCACGATAATGCCAAAAAGGACCAGATCGTTGTAATCCGTGAATCGAAAAATTCGTCGCATATGGGCCGAATATCGCATTATCGCACGCGAGCTCATCACTATTCCATAGTGCTGGTGTGCACGGCGAGCTTTTGATCTACTAGTATACTGTGCTGCTAGGCTTGTGTTTTCAGACTAAAAGCTTCGCAATACTATCGCGTAGAACACGCGAACATTTGTAAATTTGCACAGTATTTTCTTCGCAAATGTTCGGGTAAGCTGGACCCGATGCTTTGTAAACAATAGGGGTCAAATTCTGAAACTCTCCTCCCGACTCTTCGGACATTAGGACCCTACGAAAGGTCGTGCAACGCGACCACCTGCCGCGAACGCGATCAGCCGATGAAACAAAGTAAGCCTCTTCACCCATCTCATAACAGCCGCGGGCATTTCAGATTTTGTCTCATGACAAAGTTGTCGGACAAATTTGTTCTCAGGCAATTGGATGCATGGATTGCAGTATCTTGTAACAGCTTGTCAGAAATATATCCGCCCAAATCGCTTCATGAAATGCCCCCCCCCCCCCCCCAGATGAAGTTTTTCAGGCTCCGCCTCCAACTCCGTGAGCGGTTGCAAAAAACGATAAAACATATAGCCCACAGAATTTTCAAAGGTCTATCTTATAATTAAGATTCACATCTTTGAGTATCCTTCGAGGGCCATAAATAGAGTGGTGTTGCACTGTCCCGAAATTTATACAGGATAGCAACAATACGGAATTTTCACGGCTATACACAAAGAATATGTCACCGCTCTCGAAATTGCTGTTGGAGCCTGATACCATCCACCGGCGGTCATATGATAGCAAAAGATGCCCTCAAGAATGACCTGATGTTATATTAAATACGATTAGAGCCAATGTGAACTTTTCTGACATCATGATTAATATTATGTACATCTTTGCTCAATATCGGGACAGTGTGACGCCTGCATAGACATGATAGAGTTTATTACGTATACGACACCCATTATTATGAGGAAATCCCAACTGTCTTTTGCACACTGAGAATGTAACACGATAAGAGATAATATCCCTCGTATATTATATAGGTTATTATGACTGGACGTAGGCATACATGTAGTACATGTATATGTATGTATTGACAGCCAGTAGGCTAAATAACACGAGGATAGGAGTTTATTCGTTATCATTGCTATACAAAAATTGCCAACATCTGTAAGATGATTACATAGGACACACAGGTCATTGTCTGGTAGATTGCAAACTGTGGGATTTGTTTGATTACAAAAGTAGGTAAAATGGATAAACCTTTACATTCTATAAAAAGGGGTCCTTAATTCGTTTGAAAATTTCCAAGAAGTGCACCCTTGATCTTGCTCACTCTGTCGCTCATCCTCATGTAGGGCATGAGGGCAACTCTGTCGCTCATCCTCATGTAGGGCATGAAGGCAACTTAATATTTGTTCTTTTTCCCGTTTCCTATCATGTTGTAGAATATCTTTGACATATAGATCAATAGTGTACATGCAGTAAAAAGTAGAAGACATTAGTATTGAAAAACAGGTAAAATGTTATCACACTGGTCTAAAGTAGAAACATAGAAATAACCTTTCCAGCTTTAGTTCATTTCTCCAAAAAACATTTATATATCACTTCCTCCATAACAGAGAATAAGATAAGCAGAAAATTGAAGAATGAAAAAACTATACAATAGTTAATTGAGGAACCTAATAGTATTTATACAATGTGATGAAAACTGAAGTGGTCGAAATAGAGTATAACATTGCGCAAAGTGCGAAAAATGGAGGGGCCTACACGCTATGAATAAGCTTGATGGGTTCTCAGGACGCTGGTTTGTGCCGATATCATCGTAACCATAACTACTTTAATATCAACATGATCAATACGTACCAGTTTGATGAATAGCTAGACCAAGGACGCACAGAGAGACGATGATGAGTTTGAAGTTCCTCATCTTCGCCGGACTGTGGATACAGAAGACGCTTCAGATCTGTAAAAGTTGGCGGATAGAACCATGACAAGATGCAAGCCAAAGAACACGACTTCTCCTTCAGGTCCCTCTCTCCGCAGGGAACAGAGTCTGCATCTGATTCGCGCTCATGAAAGTGATCGTCTACATCTTCAGACGAACGCGTGCAGCACGCGCAAAATCGCTACCTGTCCACGTTATGCTGTTGGTGCGTGCGGCCAAACGGTTATACATGAAGTATCCAGAGGGGTGGCCGAGCCGGGGTCCCCCCCCCCCCTCCCCCCCCCCCCTCTCTCTCTCTCTCTCTCTCTCTTTCAAATACACAACAAAACTGAATTTCTTTCCGTCAAAGTGGGAGGCGGGTGTTAGTGTTAGTGGAAGGGAGCATAACTCAAAGCATTTAACCCAGAGATGACCACTCACGTGACACCCCGCCCCCGCGGGCACACCCACGCATGCATAAACACACGCACATGCACACACACAATTCAAAAATATACTGTATCAAATCGATGCCAACATTCTTTGTCCATCCCAAGCAATCTTGTCTGTTTTGATCAGCGACTCAATCCAGCGCATGTTATCTCATATTTTGAGAAGACATTGCCTAAAAAAAATGTAAGAACCTTACTTATATGTTTGGTATACTCCGTAAGTTTTTCACTGATTCCGTAATTTGGATAACGTCGAAGATTACAATCAATATATTGATATTTTACTCCGAAGTAGTCAAATTTCTAATAGTTTATTTACTCAAAGTTTGGCAACATACTCAAGAAAGTTCACAAGCAATGTTGTTGATGACGTTAATCAATTGTCAAATATGGAAATTGGTAACCTTACATTGGATTCAAAAAGAATGTTTTAAAAGAAAGAAAAACACAATAAGGAACACATTAAGAACTGGCGGTTGTGTAAGATAAGCACGTATTTTAGTGTTTACTTTTCAGGGGCTGGGTTTATTTTCGTGTTTGCATGCATTGTTTTCGTCCGCAATGAGCCACCCCATTGACCCCTGTCAGCAGGTATAATGCGCGCGTCTGGGGTGCGGCCAACCAGTACCGTTATGATGATGATGATGATGATGATGATGATTAACAGTATTATTATTATTTTTTTAATTATTATTATTATTATTATTATTATTATTATTATTATTATTATTATTATTATTATTATTATTATCATCGTCATCAACATTACTACTATCATTATTATTATTATTATTATCATTATTATTATTATCATCATTACTACTATTGTCATTATTTATTCGGCTTTCAATCACAAATATCATATTACTTTTTCGAAATCAGAACATACACTGGAGTGGTAAGGGTGCACCAGGTTGGGCAGCCCGGGTTTGGAAAGAGCCAACTAAATGACTTGGGCCCTCATGCCATCCTCCCCAAACCACGTTTTTCACGTTTGATCAGATTTCTCTGCAAGTGACGTACTCATGTCAAGGTTCAATTTCACAGCAAAGTTCAGTTTTAGCCAGAGGAAACCAATGAGTGTGTTGAATAGATTACTCTCGATTTCAAGCTTGACGTTGAGCACATTGTCATTGTTAGTAAAATTGCGCAATCGATCTGATTGATGCCTCATACACCGTGTCGTACGATCCACGAAGAAGAATAGACCAGAGTGTCAAACAGAAAAAAAAAAGTTTATCTGTTTTGCAAACAGACTCAGAGCTCGTCATGGTTTGTTAGGAAATTGCACTTGTTATCTGTATAGGAGCATGGTGCCTGTCGAAGAGTGGAGAAATCTTATATCTTTTAATTTCGTATTCGTTTCTTTTCTTTTGTCTAAGCATAAAATGTTTCCCAAGTGCCTTCAGACATAGGGCTAAGATTTCTCTTTTAACATTTGATTACAGAGACTACATTTCCTAGACACATGCTAACTTTTCATGTCACTGTTGTCTCTGGCTCTTTAAAACGTCAAGAAAGCACATTACAGTAGCATGTATAAAATCGTTTTCAACGCGATGTCTGTTCCATACAACAATAGTAGTGATATCTAGAAAGAAGCATTGTTATGTAAGTTTTCACAGGAATTCTGGCACTGAGAAAGTTCTGTGAAAAAATACTCAATTCTTTACTATTGACACAGAAGAGAGCCATACGGATAAGTAACTTCACATAATTTCTGGAACACACAGATGCTTTAACGTTTTCAAGATCCAGGATTTTAGTATTGAATCATTTATGTATCAGTTAAACAAAGGTGTTCTCCCCGACGTGTTTTCTTTGATGTTAGTTAAGAATACTGAACTCCATTTTTACCCTACGAGACAAAAAAGATTCTTTTCATCTTTCTCCTGTAAGAGGGCGTATCTGCTCTAAAAACAATAACTACCACAGGACCTAAATTCTGGAATGCCCTAGAAAGAGAAATAATCCAGTATCATCTCTTAATTCATTTAAGCAAAAGCTTTGAAGTAGTTTTTCTGACTTCATACTTGAAGAGATTTATTCTATCCTCCTGAACTTTCTTTGTATTTCTGTCATTGTATGATCTCACGCCACTCTCTAGAAGTTTTTTTTTTTGCGGACATTTTTTCATTTTCTTTCTTTTATTCTTCAACGTCTATACTTCCCTACTTCATAATTTGCCATTCCTTTCAGTTGTAAATATCTAGTAAGAATGTATCTCATATCAGCACTGCTGATGATCCGGTTATCTACACAACACAATCAATGCTTCTACGTAGATTTGTCTCTAACTGCTGTATTTGGCAATTTGTGCTATGTTTATGGTTTATTTGTTGAAACGTAGAATACGGAACAATAAAAACAAACAAACAGAACCAACAACCACTGTCCTGAAGTATAGAGCGAAGATGGAATATACGATAAAGGAAATGTTCAAATTCGGTTCTGATCTCTGCAGAGCGTTTACCTCTGGCTTTCGTGAGAACATTTTAAGCCACCGTATGACCAGTGCCGAAGTTTGTTTTTTTTCAACTTCCTGCAGTATCATAGCACGAAGTCTACAAGGAGATGAGGATCCTTATCATCAAGAAGTTTACCCGAAAGAAACACAAAGAAAACGGCAATATTTTACCACTGCTCAACGAAGGAATGGTATATAGTTTTGGTTGAGACTGGGCTTTAGGTTTCAAACTTCTTTGAGATAATGGGAAACATCTAATGAATATAAAAGAGCATACAATTCTATGAAAAAAAAAATCAAAGTTTATTTGATGAAGATTGGTTTTGAAATGGCTGAGATATCTAAATGCAAAGATATCAAAAAGAAAAGAAAAGATGAAACCCACCTTTTACTAGGACCATAGCCTGTTTTTGGATATCTCAGCCCCATTAAAACCAATTTTCATAAAAAAACCAACAACTTTTGATTCCTCTTAGAATTGTTATATGCTCCATAATACTGCACGTAAAATGGCGAAAAGTCGAAACCTGAATCACCATCTCAACCAAAACGATACCATATGCCTTTAAAATGCCCTCGCAAATAACCCGATGTTTATACGATCAGAGCCGAATTTCAACATTTTTTTTATCATGTGTCCATCTTTGCCAAAAAGAAGTGGTGTAATTGAATTGCAGGAAATAAGAATAAGAACTTACATGAGTCAAATACGATTGTATCTCTGCCAAAAAAGAAAAAAAAAGAGGAAAGTATAAAGCAGGGATGTCATGGAGGTGGAAAGATCCACATCCGTGAATAAACTTCCTTGTGAATTCAAAAGCTCTGGGATAATAACGGGAAATTCCCAATACCGATCAAAACAGAGTAAGAAATAGGGCTCAGACAGACAAGCCACCCCCCCCCCCAAAAAAAAAAAACAACCACCAACCAAACAAACAAAAACACGACTGTATCATGATTTATTCAAAGAATAACGTAGGGTAGCTGCTCAAGGAACAAATAACTGATCAGGGTTAAAACAAACTTGGTTGTCATAGCAAGAGACACCTCGCTGCGCCCACAGTGGCACGTGACAGAAGGTAGTGACGGAACTAGTGGGGTTAAACAGACAGATCGTTTTGGCAGATCGAAAATCAATGAGTGTAATACAGTATCCATCTCCCGCCTACCTCCATACAGACACGCCATATACACTGTAGTTATATATTTTTAGCAGTTTCAGGCTGAGCATAAAGTTGGAGAGGTATCCTTTTTTTCAGTGATCTGAACTGCGCTGACTTGACATCAGAGGTCAACAGGTTAAAGATCAAAGATTGCGAAATCGAGCGCTCCAGCAAGCTGTGTCGATTGCAAGATGACAGGGGAGGGAACTTTCTCTCGTTGAGAATCCCACCTCCGTGCGCTAATAATATACAAATGATGACGCCGCGAAATAATCCTGTGCATCATTTGTTTTATAAAATGGGTCGAAAACTAACAGCATTTTTCACGTACCTTTGTGGGTCAATGCCAGTCAGCTACCTGTAGCACTCGCTCAAGAGTCAAGATGTCCGAAGATGTTCGTCCCAAACATTTATGCCCCAGTCACACAGTGCTTTACGATGGATTACGTCCGCCGCGGATAGATACGAATGAGTGGACGCAGGAGGACGCAGCGTGGACGCAGGCATCCGCAGGGACGTATGTAGACGTAACTGCCCGTAACTCATCCGTAAAGAAACGCAAAATGACGTCGCCGAACCTGCGAAATTTTGAAATGTTCAAAATTTCGCAGAGGGACGCCACGGACGCAAACTTACGCAAGTAACCGTAACCAAACGTAACTATCCGTAACTGAACGTAACTGCCCGTGGCTTGGACGCAGACCATCCGCAAAAATTTTTACCTCCCGTCCGTTTGCGTTCGCTTACGTCCACCGTAAGTATCCGAAATTAGCCGCAAGTTAACAACAGATTCGTCCGCTTACGTATATTTACGGACAGCTACGGATGTTGCGGACAATTACGTCCTTCGAAGTTTTCCGTTTTCCACTCGCATGGGAACACAGAGACTCGTGGGAAGGCACACTACTCATGTTGCCAAGCTGCAGCGCCTTTACCTGAAGGAATACTACAACACAGTCGGAGCGGTGGAGAGGCAGAACTGCATGGTCAAATTATGAAATTTCTCCCACAATTAATGGTCATTTTAACCCTAACTAGGCCGGGGGGGGGGGGGGGGGGTGGGGGCCCTCCGAGGCCCCCCCCCCCCCCTCGACGTTCCGCGCGATGTATCGCAATCGCAAAAAGCTATCACCGCGATGTTTCGTGACTTTTTTCTTTCGAGTCTCCCGCATCTTTTGACACCAAATTTGCGACGCCCGGGCACGCGGTTCCGAAGTTACGCATAAATATGTACATGCACGTCAGACCAAAAATTGCTCAAAAACGTGAATTCGTGTACAATTTCAATGCAAACTGTGCTTACAGGCAAATTTCATAAAAGCATGATTATTTAGGTGTTTTATTGATTAAAATCAATGAATAACATATTTTCTTGTTCGGAGCGATGTCGCGGACAAATTTCATCAAAAAAACAATGAAAAACATAAAGTTGAAAAAAACAAAGAAATACATAAGAAATTAAAAAAAAACAATAAAATACTTAAGAATTTTTTCTGATATCACAAGTTTTTTTACAACATTTGCTAAGGATACTAAAAAGAATATTTACACAAAAAAATTTGCCTGTTTTGAGCTTTATTTTGTGATTTATACCAAATAGTCTGATTTCATGCATCATTATGCATAAATTAGCATAATTCAGCATAAATGAGAATTAAAAAAAAAATTAACTTCATGGTATTTTAGATTACATCATAGGCAATGTGCGTGCCAATTTTCGTCGCGATCGCGTGGTCGATGGCCGAGATCTATCAACTACCTAAATAGCCCGGCCTAGTTAGGGTTAAGTGGCACCCATATACCACGTATACTCATGACATCGGTTGACTCTTGGTGCTGAACTTTTTTTCTTGTACTCTTCGAATGTATATTTTTCGAAAAAAGCAATATTTTGGGTAGGGGATGGGGTGACAGCATTTTATTAACTTTTCTGGCCGGGGAAGGTGTGGGACAGGGGCAACTATATAAAATGAGAACGAATTTAGTATTTCTCTATATTCTTACCCATGCACTTTACGCTCCATCGAATGTGTATTCAATTTTTTTTTGGATACTACTACTACTACTACTACTACTACTAATAATAATAATAATGATAACAATGATAATAATAAAGGACATTTATACTGCGCAGCTACTATAATAATATACTCTACTGCGCATTACAAAATGACATGCATACAAGAAATTCAAACAGAAAATACATTACTTCAAGAGATGACTTGATATTGTACTTGGGTGTTGGAGGGGTGTTTGAAGGTTTTGATGTCTTTTTTTGTCTGTAAATTTAATAAGCCTTGCTTTATCATAAATATCTCCTTAACATAACCCAGTAAGTCATGAATATCGCTGAACAACGACAGCGTAACCACAGTTTGTCTATTCCATGACTGCAAGTAATATTTTCTTACTCTTATGTTTAACTTTTCGATCTATATTGTATTTTATTTGTGGTATAGTGATGTTAAATGTGACCCTGCACCACAAAACACACAAAAAGTCGCCACACATGAAATTTTAGTTGGGAGCAGGTTCTGAAAGAGCAGACTTTAAGCTTTAAAATGATGTATTACTCAAATCAAATGGACTCTCCTAACCTATCTAAATATTGGAAAGAATGCACACACTCAGAAAAAGTGTAAACTGAGAAAAGAGCCTCTGAAGTAGAGTGTCTATTCAAGCGCTTAATCTTTATCAAGCCGAGCTGGTTGTGCGATGAATGGGACAAAAAACAGGACGGAAACCACCGGAGTAACAACAATGAGGGGATTATCAGATTAAACTGAAATTAATAATAATAATAATAATAATAATAATAATAATAATAATAATAATAATAATAATAATGATAAGGCCTTATTTACCCAGGGTAGCCAAGTCAAGATCGGTCCGGTTGACCCATTTCACCTATTACGTCCTCACACAAAATCAGTGTGTGCGACTTTTTGTTCGTTTTGTGATGGACGGTCACATACATTCTTTACATTTATGACGTTTATTCATATTTGAGTTGCACAAACAAAATTCAAACTTCAAGTTCAAAATTTCATATACCTTTTATTATTGTAAAGTAAATTAAAGGATTACGATTTTTTCACAACTTGTACGTAATTCAATTTCAGTTTTCCCCAGTGTACAATGTAAGACAGTCCAAAATGTGATAACCTGCCTGTCATAATGCACTGACTTAAGCAGGGATCGTAAGAGAAAACCAAATTGTCCATAATTATTCATCGCAGTCTGTAACTATCCGTAACTATCCGAAAAATGCGCAACTCTCCGCAAGTGTTCAGAACTATTATGTGCCAATTCGTAAGAATATCCGCAAGTGGACGCAAGTATTCGCATCTGGTCGTATCTGTCCGTATCGCCCGCATTTTTTGCCCGCATGTTTTGTACAAATTTCTGGTGACGGCAAAGGATCCGCGGGGGTCCGCAGAAAAAATGACTTTTTTGGACGTAACGCCGGACGCAGAGCATTATGTGACTGGGGCTTTACGCACGTCGCACTCGGAAATCCCGCACATATAAGTACCGTACGTATAAGAGTATACATACGCCACACATGACATGCACACAAGTAGAAAGGCCGGCCGGCAGCCCGAACTAGACGCACTTGTAACAACTGATTGAGTGCGCACTGCTAGTGTAAACATTGTGACGTCAGGCCGTGCATGTTAGTGAGAAATTAATGCACGCACACGTGACTCATTTCAGCGCTTCCAATTGGCTACATTCTTGAACCCATTTTATAATCCATGTCGACAGTCAGCTAAACTCTCGATTTCCTGTGAGAGGCCGTTATCTCTGAAAGTCGAGATAGGGGGTGGCATTACGTGATCGCCGAGAATTCCCAATAATCATAAGTATAATCATGATTATAATTTTAATTATAATCATGATTATGATCATAATAATAGCTATAATAATAATGCTAATGCATAAAGTAATGATGAACAGGGTCGGCAGGGATGAAAGCACACAGCTGAGAGAATGTCTGCCAGCAGTGGCTATCTATGTTGCACTATAGACACAGCACATGTATGCACACACTCACACACACACACACACACACACACACACACACACACACATGCATGCATGCAAATATACTATACATGTACATAACTGTGAGTCAAAAAAAAATATCGACTCTCGCGAAAGTCTCTTTTTCTTTTTTCTTTTTCAGTCCCTAGTGCTTCGGCTCGTGCGAGGTTTGCTGTACCCAGGTATATGCAACATTTGCCAAAGCCTGTAGCTTGTCACTACAATTGTATTTTCATACTCATTGTTGCCTCTCTGTACTACTCCCTTTGAGGAATATTTTATTTCAATGTTGTCATGGGAACTATTATCATGTTTTCGTTGTTTGTTTGTTTTTTGTGTTTGTGTTTGTGATGTAATGTATTTTTGTAAGGCAGCTCACCACAAGCTTTGCTTTTTTGAGGTTCTGCCTTCCTGTACAATAATTTCATGCGTGTAATTTCCTACATGAAAAAAAAGATGGAAAATAAATGTTATACAAACTTGAACTTGAACTTGAACTTGAACTTGAACACAACGTTGATAATGAAAATAATAATGATAATACAGTTACAGTCATGAAATAAATGGTTACCAAAGTAACGAAAAAAGGACTGACATTGATAACTATATATCTATATGACTGCATAATATTGCAGTTATACTAATTGGGGAAATCTCTTACTATTTTATTAGAGACATCTGCCTGCTACTGATATCTAGCTGTACCGTTGAACAAGTTTTGTCGCAAAGATGATATACGAGAGAGCGTAAACTGAAGTGGTGTAAACTGAAGATCCATCATAGTGATAAAATACTGTATTACAAACCTTTTGTTTTAAAATGAGAGGCGCTTATATTAAAACTAAAGCACGAGATAAGGATAACCAAAGTTGAGGATGAATTATAACTATCCCAGCGTAGCTCTCTGCATATAAGTGCACGAGTAAGATTTCTACTAATGAGTGTTCAATTATAAGTGCACGAGTAAGATTTCTACTATTTGAGTGTTCAATTAAAGTTCATCATCAAAAGAAATGCATAAGAGTTCTCCACTGAGAGCCCACAACATGTTGCAAAAATACAACTGAAAAGAATCCCAATTCCCATTGTGCGAATGACGTATAGTGCGGCATTCAGACTACTCTGGGTGAATAAACACACCACATTAATCATTGTTAATAATAAAAGGAATGATAATCATCATGATGATAATAATCGTAATGACATTATGTTTTCATTATTGTTGTTGCTAAGACGAATTATTGTTGCCAAATACAAATGTGATTAGTTAGCTCTGGAACCCACCTGATAAAAATCAAGGAAAGATAAAAATAAGACAATTCAAATTGAAACTTTAATGTCTCTTTATTCGTTGTCGGATATACAATACCACAGACGTATTTTTCTGTCCTGCATGTTTGTCATATTATTATAATGTCCGCATTGTTTTGAATTACTTTGAATATAAATTGAACAATTAAATAAGGTCCACTTTTTCGCATTCATTACTTGAGATATCCACAAAATACGAGCACATTTTTTCGAAGTTGCAATGAAAACATCTCGACGGAAGAATGTCATGGATTTGAATAACAAAGCAGTACCCGCTGCATGCTGTAAGGATTAGAACCAGCGCTTGCTGTCGGGCGAAAGCTCGGTGATCCAGTGGAGATGACGCCTGTCCGGTGATCAGGAGGTCGTAGGTTCGAATCCTGCTCAAGTATCTACGCCCATGATTTTTTATTTTTATTTTTATCATGGCTACTACTAAAGAACTGATCAATTCAGTGCTTATTTACGTCGATGTAGGGCAATTTGTCAATCAGTTGCAATGAAAACGTCTCGACGGAAGAATTTCATGAATTTGAATTACAAAGCAGTACCCTCTGCATGCTGTAAGGATTAGAACTATCACTTGCTGTCTGGCGAAAGCTCGGTGATCTAGTGGAGATGACGCCTGTCCGATGATTGGGTGGTCGTAAGTTCGAATCCTGCTCGAGTATGTAAGCCCATGATTTTTCGGTTACAGCTCGTTATTCCAAAAAGGTTCGTTATTCCGAAGGTTCTTTGCGCCGAAGGGTTGTTCTTCCGAAGGTTCGTTATTCCGAAGATTCGATATTTCGAAGGTTCGTTAATCCGAAAACGTGATGAGGTTTGTTAATCCGAAGGTTCATTAATCCGAAAATGAAATGAGGTTCGTTATTCCTAAGGTTCGTTAATCCGAAAATGAAACAAAGCCGTTCTTCCGCAGGTTCGTTACGGACCCTACATCACTTCGGATCAACGTACCTTCGGAATAACGAACCCTATTTCATTTTCGGATTAACGAACCTTCGGAATAACGTACCCTATTTCATTTTCGGATAAATGAGCCTTCGGAATAGCGAACCCTATTTCATTTTCAGATTAACGAACCTTCGGAGTAAAGCCACAAATGTTCGGATTAACGAACCCTTTTTCAATTTCGGATTAACGAACCTCTAGAAAGGAAATTTGTGTGTTTCGGATTAACGAACCCTCGGAATAACGAACCTTAAGAATAATGAACCTTCGGAATAACGAACAGCACCCGATTTTTTATCATGGCTACTACTAAATCACTGATCAATTCAGTGTTTATTAACGTCGATGTAGGGCAATTTGCCAATCAGATGCAATGAAAACATATCGACGGAAGAATTTCATGAATTTGAAAAACATGAATTTGTTTCAGTACGGCTCTTTTTTCAGGCCTATATCTTGCTATTAAGATGTAATGCTTAATTGCTCACGTCACTTATGCCACTGTTCCCACTATGGTGACAAAACGTCTTTTCTTACGGTTTTTTTTTTTTATAACCAACAAGATGATGTCATAAGTCTTTTTTTTTCCAGCGTAATCTAAAAACGGGAAAAGATTTGGGTTCTACTGGACGTATGTGATCCAAGTGTCTAAATCTTATTACCTGCTGCCTGAAGTTGTAGAACTCTGAAATTCTTGTATCCAATTGATACAGCTGTGGACACGTGTCTCACTGTTTTTACAATTGTGATATATATATATATATGTCCCTGGAAGATCGAAAACAATACACCTTCCTCTGTGTTTATACAAGTAGTTTCCTCTTCAATCGAGGAAGCTGTGGCGTTCTACCGTTCCTTTAACGCCTCGGGTTATCCTTCTTTTTTTAATTTCGCATGTCACTGTGCACAGTAGAGTTGTTTGCATAACAGTCACATGGTAGGATGGACCTTGTGTATTATCATGAGGATAAACACTATCGAGGAAAAAAAATCGTTTGAATATTGGCAACGATATTTTACTGATCTTCTACTCGTGTTTACATATAGGACTGTAATCAACAATGTCGTATCATAGAATATAGCATGCTTGAATGTGCCTTGAAACAGAAATGCAATGCATATTGCATCAAATATCATATACACACATGTGCTTCTTTGATGCACGTGTGCCCCCTTATTTAACTGTTTCTGTGTTCGTGCATGTGAAGTATCTGTCAAATACGAGTAGTCTTATAAGTATAGGAGAACAATTCATGTGTCTGGAAGTGCGATATTGCGATGTTTTAAAAAAAGAAGAAGAAGGGGAAAAAGATAACAAGATGAGGAAACGGAGTGGAGGAAACAAGGTTTGTAAGGATAAGTTTTGACGCTCACACGAGTTTATTCATCAGAGTTTTCCTAGATTCAGCCATAGAAACGTGGTCCACTTGACGCGTTATGTAGAAAAGAATTGACCCAAACCGGTTCATCTTTTCTGACATCTCCCTTACTCTGTATCTCTGTACCTCTGTATCTAGCACACACACATACACACACATAAAAAAAATCAACCCATCTTTGATATCACAAAGTCCCTTCTTCCTGCTAGGGGGTTAATTACTAATACGCACCGAACAGCTCAAAACAGTGAACCCAGTCGAGAACATGGGACATGTCAGTGGAAATCAGTTGTTTCTTTACTAATTATTTTGAAGGAAGGGGGAAGAGGATAATGCATCCAATCTAATTTGAAATCATTTAGAGTCACGAAAAGAAGAGTAGTGAAATAATGAAACGCTCAACTTGAAAGAAATAATTGTTGGAGAAAGTCTTTTAATCAAGGCCTGAGTAATTTGACATAAGTGCAGTAATATAAACCACAAAAGTACACGTCTTTCAATATGTATCTTGATTGTTGACTTTCACGTAATTAGAGCAAATCGGCATTTTCTCTTCTTGTCTTCACGTTCGTCTTGTTAGTATTCTCACGTCTTCTTCTTTCTCTTCTTCGTCTTCTCCTGGTTTGATTACGTGATAATATCGGCACACAAACATGACAAAGGACGGATGAACAAACATATTCACAATAAAAGTATGCATCCAAAGAATGAAAACACTCACTTCCATCATTTCTGCAGCCTATCATTGGCTTGGTCGTGCCTCTTCCAATATTGCAGATGTATATGTATATAAATATTTCTTTTTTTTCTACTCGGCCTCACACTGGCAAAAAAACCCCAAAACAACAAAACAAAACAAAACAACAACAACGCACACACACAAAGGGATGTCGATGTATGTTACAGCATGTAACCTTTGACCTTTGAAAAGGGGACAAAATAAAATCCCCGGTCCTTTATTCTTTTTTTTCAATGTGCGTGTATTATTTGAACATACATTTCATTAACGCAATCGCTCAATACTGCTGAATGATATTATTTTACAAGGCTAACCATCAACTCTTCATTCTACTGATCAGTTAGCGACAGCTTGTAAAGTGACATTTGATTACTCTTCACGGCATTGGCCTGTATGGTTAATCAAGTTATAAACTAATTTTTATCCATACTTCTACTACACAAGAATGTTGTTCCAGTTTCCCAAATGACCTTTATAACAAAATTCAACTACTGACTTAAGATCGAGACTCCGGAATCGATGCCCGTCGCGCTTTGGAAAACAACAAAGAGCTTAACGCGGGTCGCTTAGAAAATTCAATGTCGTGGCGACAACGATGTCCTTCACAGGGGAGATGCTAGGTCGTGCTGCGGAGACGAATCCAGCCCCAGTATACCTGACGCCTTAGGTGGACGGGCCCCGCACACATCGAGGCGTAAAGCCCTATATAAGTACGGTGTCAGGCTCGACGGCAGACACCCGAGGTGTCTTGACCAGTGAAGGGATAAGCCTTCAAACTTACAGTACTTAACAGCTGCCTGGGAGAATATGTTTTAAAAGAAAATAATTTACTTTCCAGACTATATACATGTATTGGGAAACAACAACACTGTCCCATTACATAATAATATAAAATAACATGATAATATAAAATAATAACACGTTTTGTCTTGGGTACAATTTTTGATAAATCACTGTACGTGTATCGCAAACGCACTCAAAAATTGTCTTCTTGAACAATTTGAATAACAAATCTATGATTTCACCTGATGTACCTATGAAATACGACCTGAATTTGTAATGTATATTGATTAAACCAAATCTCAAAACATTCTCATTATTGCAGATCACTACAAATACACAAAACGGAAAACACAGTAACCTGCAAAAACATACTTTCACATGTTACAATCAACGCTTCAAATTCAACTTGTAAATTCACTCCTTTATAGCACACTTGAAAGCTACTTTCATACCGAGCTTGAAATCAAAACAAAAAACAACAACCCAGTATTGACACTCTCAAATTATTCGAGGCTTATCGTATCTCCATGCCTCTCCTCCGACCACAAATGAGTAAATCACCTCCGAACCAGCTCCAGTGTGCACAGGGCATGACTTTGAGCCAAATAATACTATCAAGTGCAAGTTGACTTCTGGACAAGCTTTACCCTTGAAATCAGACCATTTTCCACATTGTGAAATTATAATAATAGAAACCTGTACACACAGTCTTGCCTTGGGATACACAAAGGCCAGACACCACTTCATTATCTTTTTTAAAAAAAAAATACCTACTAAGAGTGGCTTATATTGTGTGTCCTACGTCATACACATTTTATGAAACGAATACTACGGAATAATAGTTACAGTCCAAAATGGCTTGAAGTCATACAAGCTGGATAAACTGGACTCACAAAAAATATTCGAAAATATACTTTTCCCATAAAAAAAATTGCATATCTTGGTCATTTATACAAACAGAAACACAAAGTGTCAAACCTTTGGCATTCCACTGTACACAGAGAATGGAAGTAAAAATGATAAGACTTCTAAGACATGAACTTATCAAACAAAACCATCACTACTAGCTACGCGGCGCCTCTGCCCTCTGGTAACATTGACTGCCAATGCGCGTATCCTCCAACTATCAGTGTGTGCTGAGAACAGCTGTCTTACTCTTGTAAGCATACCCTCCACTTAAGTAAGTAAGTAACTTACGTAACTAAGTAAGTAATGTATTCATATTAAAATTGGTTAATGAATAGGGAAGTGCATTCCTGCTTTTTCTCTTACATGAGAGAACACCGGGTGTCAAAAAGAAAGCCCCTTACAATGTAATTAACTCCCGAATCTCCTTACTACGAATAACGACATTTTTTTTTTTTTTTGCTTTCGATTTTTTTTTTTGGCAAACTTAATTAAGCATATTGCAGTGTGTGATGACAAGTATATAATAAATTTCAGTACTAATATTATTGTTAACCCCTGAAGTCATGTATACCATCAGCATCAAGACACTGACAATAGTGTCCTCAGGACACGACATAATTATGGATTTAAAAGTGGATTCCATTGTAAGTACCGTCATGGCTTCCTATTTCAAGCCCTTATTGTGCTTTAAGACCGGAATGATACCACTTAATTGGTAATGAAGTACAGTAAGAAATCTCTGTCCTATCCTTCGTTAATTTTTTAAATCCCTAGTAAGAGTAGCTTAGGTTGTGTGTTCTACGTCATACATATTTTACGAAACAAATACTATAGAATAATAGTTACAGTCCAAAAATGCCTTGAAGTCATACAAGCTGGACAAACTGGACGTACAAAAAATAAATAAACAATTCGAAAATACACTTTTCCTGTAAAAAAGAAAAAAAATGCATATCTTGGTAATTCATATATACAGAAACACAGAGTGTCAAACCTTGGGTATTCCACTGTGCACAGAGAATAGGCATTGTAAAAAAGATAAGGCTCTTAAGACATAAACTCATTAAACAAAACAAAACAAAACACTCACATGAATATAAATACACACTTTGAAACACTTCAAAAGTTTTTGCTCTCACGCATCTTTCAAATGTTATTTACCCTCTGCAAATGAAACAGAAACCCGGCTTTAGAGCTTCAAAAAAGTTCTAAAATGTGAGTTAGGAATAGAAACAACTAATTTAATATGTAATCACTATCATCAATGTTAAATATTGTTAAATATACACAATGCGAACAATAGTTGTAATACATTTTTTTTCTAGAATAAACTATACATTTATGATTTCTTGAGCAAAATATAAAAAAAAATAGTGATATCTCCTAATATTCTAAAGGCTTTAGTGCGAAATTCCTAAGTGGTACGATGTTTTGTGATACATTTGCCCTACACATATTCATTAAATGTGATAACTCAAACTTCTTTGAATCACTTTACTCCAAATGGTTAACAACAACCTTTAACACAGACAAAGAAATGCCCGGAAAAATCGTTTACTGTGACATAGACTCGTCTTCCACATAACCAGCATTGGTCAAGTCATCTGGTATGGATGTTTCATTATGGTCACTAAACATCAGCAGCTCGATATCACTCGTCTTCTTCTTCTTGACGTTCCCTGACCTCGGAGTAGAGGACGAGTCATCTCTGCCTCTCCTGGAGGAACAGAGAGATTATGATATTAGGTGAGAAAAATTATCAGTATAACATACCTCTCCTTTCCTCATCATTGGCAGATGAATAGACATACGGAAATACGCGAAATCAGTGAGGTTCCACACTACTAATGAATAATGTAATGAATAAGAAGCAAGTTGTGTTAAGAAACATATTGCAATATCTAACACTGCAACTGATTGACAAATTCCTGAATTTGACTATCTAACACTACCTTTATTATGTTTGTAATTTTGCATAACAGGAGGCATATTTAAGCATGTTTCAGCGAATAATGATGCATGCTAACGTGCCGAATGTTTGCAGTACACTCTAAAAACGCAAATGTTGAATCAAAATTTAAAAGGGCCGAGGAGTGACAGCATTTTGAAGTGTTGCACCCAAATTTTAAGATAGCATTTTAAATGTTGAATCTAGCAGGATAACCAACACTTTGAAAATGTTGTCACTCCTCGGCCCTTTAAAATGCTAATTCAACATTTGTGTTTTTTGAGTGTAACTCAGGAGAAATGGACTATAGGTGAGATGTATTATATCCAGGGTTTCCTCTTTTGCACGGATCAATCATACATAAACCATACGATTATCAGCTATTCGTTTGTGGTTTCGGCAAAAAGTGAAGTATACTTAATCACTCAGGAAATAAAAACAGAGTTAAAAACAGTCTTCTCATGACAGTTGTGTATATTTGCTTGAATTACTTATAGAAGTAAATAAATCTCAGGAATGGAGTTTATACTATCACTTTAAGTTTCTGACCTGGTTTTGTCCGTCTTGTTGTCCGGAAACAGCAGCTGAAGATCGCTCGTCAACTTCCTAGCTTTTCCTTTCCTTACAGTGAGATCATAACTTCCTTTCCTGGACAAACAGGGGGGGGGGGGTTAGGGGTAGGGGTTATCATTATTATCTTTGAATAATTATCATTACACTAATAAAAAAAAATGAAAGACAGAACTGTGAGTGACAAATTATTCACTTTTCCAGCATTATGAAAGAGCACTTCACTAGCCGCTTTCAGAAAGCAGGGGGAATGATTGCTACCCATAACATATTATCAGTATCAAATTGATGGAATGTGTAATTTTCAGTCTCCTCATCCAGCGGTTCCATTACCAAAACTTTAAAAAAAATTATAACTTCTGAATTGATTGTCCGATTTTCCTCAGACTTTCACTGATGTTACAGTGTTCTATTAATGTTGCTGCTTTTACTAAATCCACAATGTTCTTTGGGTTTGTGTTCCCTTTAAAGCCAATGGATAAACGCTGGGGAGAAGGAATTAAGAGAGGCTTCAGTAATCTCGTGGTTGTCAAATAACTACGAAGATAAGCATTAATTTTATATCTATGATAACCTTGAAATATTACCTTTGCCTTGCAAAAGCCATGGCAAACATGTTGAGAGTTTTGCCATGAATCCAACGGAATGACGAAATGACGGATTTATCATTGGAACCATTTCATGCATGATGGCATAGACCAAACAGGAAGAGTTATGACAATTATTTTAGGTAATACTCGTAATCTCATTAATAGTTAACGACTCATGTCTTTACAACACTTTTACACTGTGACATCTGCCAGTCAAAACATTCTGAACATGAGAATGTTAGGTCTGCAACCTAGCCTATTGTAATTGATTATTGATTTTTGGTTTTGTTTGATGGAATGTAATCTCATTTTATCAGTCATCATAACAAACCTTGTTTTTTTCCACATGAATACTACCAGGAAAATGACAGGGATAATGAAGGCAATTATCGCAAGGCCCGCTACGACGGGAATGAGAGACAGATTCGAATCACGAGAGCTTCCTTGTTGGTCTGTAGAAATTGGGGTGAAGGGGGAAGGATCATATTAGATCATACAGGATACTTATTCGGCGCTCACATTACACCGATCTTCTTGACATTCTCAAATCTCTATCATTTTAGGTAGAAGTATACATTACAGAATCCCCTATGTTCAAACGTATGAATGTAAAGACCTCTGCACGTGGCGTCAAGCAAAACTACATATCAACACCAAGATAGCTATCATAATCATGTTCAATTCATAATTGTATGTGTGTCAAATAAAAATCGGACCCAAGATAAGCTATCTATATAATCTTACAGTTTCGCGTCAATAACAATATCATGTACATTAGATGGATAACAGTATAATGATGAAACACAGTATACCTATCACTTCCTTTTCTTTGCACATTCCGATGGGACACTAAAGTCTTTAGACTGACGTACATTACAACCTCAGTTATTTTGAACACATGGTTGGGGCTAATATCACTCGTGAAAAGATCTAAGAGATTCAAATTCCATAACTTTTCTCCTAGATTTCAAGTACATGTAATTAAAAAGAAAAAAGGTTTTACCATTATTTTTGGTTTTGCTTTATCATTTATTTCTAGTACGCGAGGAAGCTGTACAGTTGTACTTTTTGGTCCTGTGATATTTACATTGCATGCTGATGTGCATCTACTGCTACTATTACTACTACTACTACTACTACTACTACTACTACTACTACTACTACCACTGCTACTACTACTACTTCTATATGCCACTACTACTACTACTACTACAGTTTACACCGGGTAAGTATCAGTAACTTGCTTTAACGGCAATAAAAATAACAATTTCCAGAAATCTGAGGAACCATAATAATTGTACTTACACTGACAGTCCATGGAATTCTGCGAGCCTTCAGTCAGGGTCACGTGTCCGGGCGGACAAGCAATACACTCTTCTTCTTGGTGAAGCAGTCTGTCCTGGTAGGTGTGGAGCGGACACGCCTGGCAGGATGGGCGGGGAGAATCCGTGGGGTGTAGGTACATTCCTTGACTGCACGCAACTAAATATTTGCATAGAAAGCACATTAAAACATTATCTTATTTATATATTATCTATAGGTAGTATTTTTGCTGTCCTCAGTATCCACCTGTCCCACGATCGGTTCTGAACGCAACCCTCTTGAGTTTCACAGATGTAGGTCACTTCAAAACTGACAGTGGAACTGACTTGGATATTTTGGTTTAAATCAAATCTTCAATTTCACTTTCTTATGTAAAACGGAATTATTTCAAAATAATGTAGATACCGGTAAGTAAATGAAAGACAGTAAGTTCTCGAAGTTAACATGTAAATATCTCGAAATTATAAAAAAAAACAAAAACGAGATACATTAAAGTATTGCCATGATCACGGCCGAGTAAAATTGCATGATACCGGTTTGAAAAAAGAGTCCCTAGAAATTAAGTTATTTATCGAGGAAGCAAACATAGTAAAATTTTTCGAGAGTTTGTATAGAGCGCGCACTCTAAAGTAATTACACTGTACTGAAATATGCAATTATAACGCATTTACACTGATCCAAAGTGTCAATATTTATGTACTACATAATATCTTTTTATTGATTCTGTCAATATCTTCAGGTTAACATACTGTTGTGCACTCTGGATCTCTCTTATGCTCAGGAAAACCAAAAAATAAAATAAATTAAATGAAAATCTGACATTAACTAGAAGATGAAAGAACAAAATTGTTTTTAACTAACTGATCGAAATACTTTCAATTCCAGTAAACTTAAGGAACGAAAACCACTTAATATTTTACTCGTATATTCCCTAAGGGTTGACGACTAGAAAAAGTTAGCCGCTGTTGGAAATTCGCAGGCGGTAGTCAACTTTTTGTTACCTTGAATTTGAAAGGTATATGTCGATTCGGTGTGTACCTATCTCTGCATTCAGTCTGGAGTCAAAAAACAAAAAGCTCTGATAAATGAAATGGTCAGATCAGTAAAACACATCAGTAAAGTGACTTGTCTCACCAACACAGTCAGTGACGTCTTCCGAACCAGACTGAAGAGTGACGTAACCCTCGGGACAACCAGTGCAACGTGCTTGCCCCGTCTCGTTCTGGTACGTGTTCTGGGGACAGGGTCGGCAAGGTGCAGCGTCATCTAACGTCGGATTCTTTATGTCATGATACATTCCCTTAGGGCAAGCCACTTTTTGGTAAAAATAAGAAAACATGAAAAAAAAAATGAGGACAACCTCAAATATAGTACTGATATGGAATACGTGGCGTAGTTTTTTCTTTAAAAAAATGTTATTTGAATTTATGTCAAAATACTATCGGTCAAATATTCTTATTCTTTTTATTATTCTTGTCCTTTTTCCAATTATTCTTCCTGTCAGATAATCGTAACTGTCATTTTCATCATTGCTGTCGTGATTATACAATTTGCTATCACTGATTCTGTTGATATACACGTTTGTTACCAATATTCGATGCATAAGGTATTATCTTAAAATACTTTAAAAGACAAAGTGAAAGTTCACATGTAGTGAATACTTATGAAATATTCGTACTAATGCAATCGGATGACTTTGATGACGAGAAATCGATGGTAATCATGCCGTCTGGGCAGGGAGAACACTCCGTCTGACCCTCTTCATCCTGATAAGAGTTTGGTAGGCAAGGAACACAGTAGCTCCGCGTCTCATTCAGCACATACTGGAACGTTCCAATGGGGCACAGAGCTGAGAGAGAAAGAGAGGATGTTGATTGTAATACACAGCATTTGCACACTATTTGAGAGAGAGAGAGAGAGAGAGAGAGGGGGGGGGGAGAACCCTTGCCATAGATTAAAAAAAATGAATTCCTGAAGACAAATTTTGCTCTTATTTTCATGATTTTAGCATGGTTATTTTGTTCTTTAAATAGCAGGATTAATTCAGGTTCAACTGATATGAGATAGCAAGGATAGCAATAATTACAATTAATAATAGGAAAGTGGTAATAATAAGCTATAAAACAAAAAAATCATAATATCGTTATGGGAGTATTTTGACGTTACGCATGAAATTTATCTCCTTTAAACAATTTAATAGATCATGAATTCTTCAAGGCAGAGCTATAAATATTTCGGAAAAGTGGCTTTCTCACTAATGATAAGAGCAGGTGTGCAGACTAGACTGAAATAATTAATGTTAGCTAATCTCATAATCATCTAGGGAAATGTCTACGCCGTCTGAAAACTAGCTTTGATCTGTTTCACTCCTTTCACTATTTTTTGTCCTTACATTGGATTCGTATATTCGATACTGTGTAAGGAATGAAACAAACTTTGTTGCAGACTTTACAATCTTTATGATCAAGAACGCGACTACCTGGGAGACAACTTAAAAGCTTGGACATAGGTTTTATAATGAAATTGTCGAAAAGCGTGTGCGTAGGCCCAAAATCAGAACACGTTGCCAATGATGTTTATACAATGCAGTTTCAGTGGGATATTTACAGCAGCCACCAGCAGCAGTCTCGCCGGAGCCCTCGGGGCAGACGAGCTTGACTCGTCCCGTGACGGCGTCTGGATCAAGGGCATGCTGTCGCCCATTGATTGTTAATGTCAACGATCCGTTAGCCATGAGTGTGTAGAGAGTTGAGCTCATTCTGTCGTATGTCTGCACACCTGTTGACAAAAATTACTGGAAGTGTAAGACGGTTCAACACCATTCTTCTCAAATTATTGACATGATATCTTTTTTTTTTTCACCTTGAAATTTTGTTTACTGAATTATTCAGGTACAAAATAATTATCGCATGTAATAAAGAAAATAAAGACAAATAATACAAATTTGACAGGCAGCTACCAAACACCTAAATAATATGAATTCGATTACAATTAATACTAGGTACAAAACCTTTAGTTTTTTTTTTAACATATTCGTCTACTTTCTTCGCTTGCTTAAAAATGGACAAAATTGGTTGAAATGTAATGATTTCTTTCTATTTCTGACATAAAATATGATTTAAAGTAAAAAAAAAAAAAACACATAACCCCGTTGTAACACTTCGGGTTTTCTGTGGAACCAAGTATAAAAACACTTCTAGTAATTTGAGTTTGATTCTGTAACATGATATCTTATTTTAACAGTTTGCATCTTTCTATTTCACAGTTTGCATTTTTTTCATTTCACTTTCTATGTTAAATGGTGGTGCGGATATGCAATAGAAACGAACAATACATACTCTGACTATGGTGTACTTTGATTGTTTCGTGGGGGAAGAACAAAGTAAAAAGTTTTCTTTTAGAGTCTGCCCACAAACTTTTCTTTTTCGAAGATTCTTTTAACCCTTACCAGATTCCCCGGATGTTGACGAGAAATTCTTCTTGGCGACGACAGAAATCTTGATGGGTTCATGTACCACTGCTCGTTTTCTGCGATTGACACAGTTGCTTATCTAATGAGTGTGTGTGAGCGAAAGAGGGAGATGGGAGAACGAGAGAGAGGTAGAGATGGAGGGAGTATCGTCATATTGTCGTATATAGGCAACTATACATTTA
This sequence comes from Diadema setosum, assembly GCA_033980235.1. NCBI lineage: Eukaryota > Metazoa > Echinodermata > Echinoidea > Diadematoida > Diadematidae > Diadema > Diadema setosum. Next base: position 19,895,121 of record CM067075.1, read on the forward strand.
CATATATCTCTTTATACGTATATATTTTGTATTATATATATATGTGTGTGTGTGTGTACATATCATTATACACTCAGCAAAAAAAAAAGAAAAGAAGTAGACACTTTTTCAAGTTTATATTTCTCATAGAATATTTGGTTAAAAGTAAATGTATTATATACCATATTGAAGGTTATGATTGGTTATCAGCCTAGTAGTTCAATAAAATGGGAAACTTTACACATGAATGAACACCTTTGTATTTCTCTTCCAAGGCACAAAAGCAAAAAATGCAAAATTGCAAAACGAGTTGTCATTCATGCGCAAATGCTCCTCCATATAACAATAAGAACAAAAAACAAATTTAACACAATTAGACACATGAATTGAGTGGCAAAAATGAACCTTTGATCTCTATAATATCTTTGAAGCCCAAATATTAATGAAGGCAAAAAATAAGGGAGAAAAATGAAAAACCTTGGGTCAAGCCAAAATTCAAATGAAATAAGAGACGAAGAAAGATCAATAAAAATGGTAGAAATATCATTTTGTTTCCAAATTAGAATTGTAAATGATATTTGGTTCTCAAATTTATCTCATGAATCTTTTGACTTCCTTACTAAAAAGAGTAAAATAAAGAAATTTTGTTTATTTTATCATCTTTATGCCATTACTCCCCATGTCGTTTGAAATTTAAACTGACAACAAATTATCATTTTCCTTCTTTAGTTTCCCATTTTGTTTCTGTTTGAGGTTATAAAGAGATAAAGAGAACAAAAACTTGTTTATGCTATTTCATTTATGTCTCTCATTGTTTTAAAATTGCTTTTTTTGTCATTGTTATCTTGAAGGGAATTACCAAATGAAAGACAACTTGTCAAATTTTGCAATTTTTACTTTTGTGTCTTGGCGGGGAAAAATGAATGTGTTCACTCATGCGTAAAATTTCCTTTTGTATTAACCTACTAACTTGATAGCCAATCAAATTACCTTTAATATGGTATATGATACATTGATTTTCATCAAAATCTTCTATAAAAATATGAAAAAAGTGTTTACATTCTTTCTTTTTTTGCTGAGTATATATATATATATATATATATATATATATATTATATAAGTATGTAAATATATATAATATTATATAAATATGTAAATACATATGATTTATACTCTTATAGTGATATTTTCGATAATTAGTTCGCTTGACACCTTAAACAAACATTAAATTGAGGCATTGATCTTAAATGACTTACTTACTTTATACATGTTATATTGCATTCCATTAGAATATGGAGAGTGTTTTTTTTTATTTATCTCTATATTATATAAATATCATAATTATGTTAGTGTGTAGGCCTACATAGGCTATATACAAAAGACAGAAGCAAGAATAAAACATGATATGTATAACATTCATGGAAAGGTGTTTTGCTTTTACCTCTATATCTTCAATTTGACAGTCCAAATCAAGGTCACAGCCTAGAAGATGCGACACATTGAGGAGGGTGGATGTAAAAGTCTGTTGGAGTTGATCCCTGGAGGCATCCGAGGAACACGAGGCATCGGGGTAGGTAAAAACAATCGATGCTTCCAGAGAGTTCGGAGACTCGATCTCTGCACGAGTTTTAAACACGACATAAAGCAAACTTGAGCTATAGCACTCACGTGTGTTATAAGGAAAATATCACACTTCAGAGGAACTAAAAACAAGGAGAGTTCTCAAACTGTTCCGAGGTTGCGACACGGGTCTTCCATGACACTTCAGTTAAATATACTTCACTCATGTTGTAATTCGGCTATGCTCCGGTTATCATGCGGTCATATGACAAACCGAAATGACATTTAAATGCAGCGCTGTTTTAGTTCCCTGCTAAAAGTGACGTTGCTGTGGAATTTGTGTAGATGTGACACTACAATCGACATTGGGAGGCAAATCGCACCCCCCTGCACAATTCGTGCAAGATTTTACCGTATAATAGGGAATATTTCAGCCATAATATATCTGTGATGACGATAATTTATGGCTATCCACGGCATTCGTTAGACAGAACATAAGCTTAGAATACTGACAGGTTTCAAAGAAACTATATGAAAACACCTGCAATGCCTTGCTTTGCGAGATGAAACAAGCCATTTCTTATTTCAAGACAATACACATGGCGAATGATGCCAAGTGTTTCGGTATATTAGCGAAGCACTTTGTCGTTGTTTGTGATGTGAGTTTTTTTTCTTCCAAACCAAGGTACAAGCCCGTATAGAACTCACTTGTGTGAATGTTACCTCATCCTAGATGTGCTTTGGACACCTGCGTAAACTCTTTTGAGTATGTCTGGGGAACAGTCATTACCATCTTTATCACCAGTATTATTTTCATAATTAGGCCCGATAGTCGTTAGTACTACTTCTGCACCTGAAATTATTAGTACTCCAACCGCCTTTATACTACTGCTACTACTACTTCTACGACTACTACTACTACCACTCAGGGGCGGATCCAGGGAGGACCACAAACGGCGCACGCCCCCCCTTTACTTTTTTGTTGAAACAAAAGAAAAAAAAAGAAAAAAATGGGGGGGGGGGGTGCGTGCGCCCCCCCCTTTATTTTTGTAAACACGCCCCCTCTTTACGAAATTCCTGGATCCGCCTCTGCCACTACTGCTACTACTAAGTATAACATTACTACTATCGATTTTCCCATCCATTTTCGCACTTTTGTCATTCAATTTCAAAGATTTATCATTCAATTTCGCCCCGAGAAGCACGTGGAACGCAAATCCTAACTGCAATTTCGTCAATTGTCATTGTAATTCGTTTTTCGTCAAACATTTTCGAAGACATAGCATTCAGAATCGTCAATTGTCATTCAAATCGATCCCTCCCGCTGACGGATCGCAGAATGTGAAGATCAAATTCGTCTTTGTTCACACAATTTCATGAATTTTTCATTCAAATTAGTTGGTGATTCTTTATTTTGATGGTGAAAAAACTTTAAGCCGACATATTTTTACTTTCTCTCGTAAAATGCATCGTTACACATTATTCCGTAACCATTTGCTTAGACAATACAGGCGAAAAACATGACTGCCAACCAATATTGATTGAAGGATAAACGACAGTCAAAAGACATAACCCAGGACAGTGTGTCAGTGTCACCTTTTGAACTTTAACTCGTAATGTTCAGGTTTAGCATCATAATGCATGAAGCAAACTTTAATATTTGTACCCTGGAAAGCAGCAAACATAATTATGTTATCCATTCTTTGACATTGAACTAGCTACAATTCTACACTTAAATTTTGTCTTTAATCATGTTTGCCTAGAAATCGTTTGTCAGTATTTTCGTTTGCGAGACAGTACGTCTGTTTGTATCAGTGTGGACTCGGATTGCTTGTGTGTGTGTCTGTATCTGTGCTTCTGTGTGTGTGGGGGGGGGACACTTGTGTGTATGTTAACTTCTTAATGTAAAATGTGAACGGTTACGGAAAAAAAAATACATGAATGACTGCAAAATCACACCGGATAGAGATATGAGACGAATATGAATGAAAATTTAACGAAAATGATTGACAAAAGACGAAATCGATCCTGCTGTTTTGAGTGCTGCGAGCGAGACTGACGAATTTGAACTGTAAATGACGAAAATGTATGCCAAATTACTAAATTGAATGGACTTTATTTGAAAATTAACGACGAAAGACGAATTTGAAAGTAAGATTGGCCTATTCCCGACATCCTGCGACGAAATTGAAGTATTTTTTTTTTTTTAAATCGAGTAAAAAAAGTTTGAAAATGATTGGCTGCATCCTGAAGAGAGAGAAACCAGATCCACAGAAGAAAAAGACAACTTCTCGTAACTTCCGCCAACTTGACAGGAAGTCATTTGGACAAGATCTTCTGACGACTCTCAGTGATTTGACTACAGATGACAGCAGTTCTGCCATAGACTCATATAATCAAACTATCAGACGCGTCCTCGATGTTCACTGTCCAGCATCAACACGCACAAGGAAGCAACGACCCTGCGTTCCCTGGTACGATTCGACGGTGCACGAAGCTCGACAGAAGCGTCGGAAGCTTGAACGAAAGTGGCGGAAGACACGAGCACCATGCGATCGCGAGCTCTTCGTCAAACAGAAAAACCATGCCACTCAAGTTATCCAGACAGCCAAGAGAAGTTTCTACACTGATGTATTTCTTTCGTCAAATCCTAAGAGTCTGTACACAACACTCCATTCTCTGCTCGGAACAGCAGATAAGCAACAGCTACGTGCCTCAGACGATGATCTTCAGCTGAGCAATGAATTTGCAGACTATTTTGATGATAAGATATCCAGCATGAGACAATCCCTTGAATCCAGTACCTCTGGAAGTGTCTCATCGTCCACTGGTCCCGTCATGTCTACCCTACAAGATAGTCCTGAGGATATGCCATCACTGACTGAGTTTGGCTATGTTAGTGACAGTGAAATAAGGAAGATCATTTTGAGAGCTCCCAGTAAATCTTGTGATCTTGACCCATTACCCACCTGGCTTTTAAAGGAATATGTCGATGTTTTCGTACCAGTCATAAGTCAGATTGTAAACACATCCATGAATTCTGGTGTATTCCCAGATAAACTGAAGGAGGCTATTGTCTTTCCTCGATTGAAAAAGCCGTCACTGGACCAGAAAGTTATGGAAAACTACCGGCCAGTATCAAACATCGCTTTCATGTCAAAAGTAACTGAGCATGTGGTATCTTCTAGATTGACATCTTATTTACGTGACTGCCATTTGCATGAGGACTTTCAGTCAGCTTACAAGGCCTTCCACAGCACTGAGACGGCATTACTTCGCGTGAAGCAAGATATTCTGCAAGAGATTGATCACAAGAAGGCAGTCATACTTGTGCTGCTAGATCTAAGTGCCGCATTCGACACCCTAGATCATTCGATCTTGTTGGCAAGACTTCAGTCTGATTATGGGATCAGAGACACAGCTCTACAATGGTTTACATCGTACCTTACCGGACGCTCTCTACGTGTCGTCACTAGGGGAAAGTTCTCTGAGCCTCATACTGTAAGATACGGAGTCCCTCAGGGCTCGGTGCTTGGGCCTCAACTCTTCACAATGTACATCAGACCTGTCGCTAATATCATCAGACGACATGGCCTACGATATCATCTGTACGCTGACGATACACAAATTTACTGTACTTTCGATCCACGCAATCCTGCCAGTCTGAACGAAGCCTGGATTAAACTAGAGGAATGCATACATGAGTTAAGGCACTGGATGACGAGTAATATGTTGAAGTTAAATGAGGACAAAACTCAAAGCATTGTTTTCTCATCTAGTAGACTACGCCCTACGGGAGATACAAGCATTCGGCTTGGAAACACTACTGTCAACGTATCACACACTGTAAAAAATCTAGGTGTTCATTTTGACCAGATACTGTCGATGACAGATCATGTCAGTAGAGTGTGCCAGACAGCAAACCTCCATCTGAGAAACATATCTCATGTTCGAAAGTATCTTACAGAAGATGCATGTAACCATGCAGTGCGCTCTCTAGTTCTGAGCAGGCTTGATTATGGAAATTCTCTGCTGGCAAATATGAATGTCAGTGATGTGAAAAGACTCCAAAAAGTCCAAAATCGAGCGGCTCGCCTGGTGCTTGGTGTAAAGAGAAGATCCCCGAGTGCTCCTTTACTGAAGCAGTTACACTGGCTCCCCATCAAAGAGCGTATCGATTTCAAACTAGCCCTTCTTGTCTATAAATGCATGATGAATACCGCTCCTCAATACCTATCCAACCTACTAACCACCCCTACAGCCACCAGATATCAACTCCGGTCACAAAATGATAAGACAGTCCTACAAATCCCACAAGCAAAAACCAAAGCTTTCGAACGTACATTTTCATATGCTGGATCTGTTGTCTGGAACACTCTACCAAAACAACTCCGTCTATGTGATTCAGAGGAAATGTTTAGAAGGAAACTCAAGACTGAACTATTTCAATTGTAACTACTAAGTATGTTCCTATGCTTTGTGAATGTTGTTTGTTGATGTATGTACAGCGCTTTGATCAGGTCCTGTAAAAGCACTCAATAAGAAATAGTTATTATTTAAAACCTATACTACGACTACTACTGTTTGTCATAACGTACTCTGCAGTCTACTCTGCTGACTACTATTACTACTTATATTACTCAGGGCCGACGGACATTTTGAAAAGCGTTGGGGCCCACTTCCGGGCGTCATGAGCCATCAAGAAAAAAAAAAGGAAGAAAAAAAAAAGAAAGGTTCCTCAAGTTCCTCAGCTCCCGCGCTCACACTTCAAGATCTCTATCTGCTACTCGCGACGGCCATGTTACTACTGCTACTACCACCACTATTAATAACATACTCCTGCAGGCCGGCAGGATGCCAAGACGGTTGAACAGACTCTGGTGACTCCAGGCAAAGTTGGTAGCGGGGCCGCACGTGTAGAATGGCCTGACAGGCTGGACGAAATCATGTTCTGAATCGACGCATCGAATCGTACAGTTGTGTGTATCGTTATTCTTGATGCAGTGAACGCTGCCATTAACAGGAGCGATCAGAGGCGCACATCCTATTATGGTGAGTAAAGAATGAGATAGTTTGTAATGATCACCAAGTATTTACTTCCGAGAAGACTGTAGCATAATACAAACTAGTGATGGGAAAGTACAACGTATATTCTTCCTCTGATCGCTGTTTTACAGCAATGATGAAAGAATCAAGCTAATCTTATAACATGCGTAGGATCAGTGCATTGTATCAGTCGCTACAATAGCAAACACGTGCTCCAACGTTATTCTTACATCAACGAAGAGAGAAACGCAGTTACCTCAAAAGGAGAAATTAAGTCCCAAAAGAAATATCACACATTACAATATTACAGCAACCTTACTTTCCTGTTTAGATGATCAACATGTATTAATACTTGTAGATATTTTTTATACTTGAGTTTACCTAGGAGGTTTTATACATCAATAACTGATTATTTTACCTGGGCATTCATTGGTGTTGCATTCCTCAGTGGAGATGTTTGATCCTGAACATTGTCTGCCGAACTCGTTTGGTGGAGGGTTGATACACTCCCGGCTCCTCTGACGCGTCCCTCCCCCGCAGCTTGCCGAACAAATTCCCCACGTTGACCAGTTTCCCCAACCACCGTGCACTGCATGCAGCAAATTATTGATCAACGAACAACTTAGTACAACGTAAATTAACTAACGACCTCCAGTGTAAAATAATTACAAACACCCCTATCTGATTTCTAGGGAAAACTTGGCTCCTAATCACAGTCAATTGAAATAAACATCATACTTTGATGTTTATACATGCTTACATTTATTTGTATTTATAGATCCAAGCCAATCAAATACATATGATTACATGGTTAGATTCGGGTATTATGAATTGTCCTGCCCAATCGACATTCTCAGTATGCTTTGAGACTTGTTTTGTACAAAAGCATGAAATTAATTTCATACACGGACCGAAACATCGAACTGAAAATCTCAATGAATTATAGAATACGTAAATTACCTATGGGGATTTCACAGAAGTCACCGATGTAGTCTTCAAAACAAGAACAGACGACCGTGCCATTGACTGAGGAACACGTCCCGCCATTTTGACAAGAATGGTCATCGCAAAGATCAGCGTGAGTCTCGCAGAGCGAACCGTTAAAACCCCGTGGGCAGACGCACTGGTAGGCATGGAGTTTGTCAAGACAGGTCCCTCCATTAAGGCAGGGCGAAGACAGACAGTCATCGATATCTGAATAAACATATGGATGCATGCGGTAGTTTAACATGAGTGGAGTATGTATGCACTGATCGAGTGTGATAAATAGTGTACCAAAATCTTACTACGTTGTTTTCCCCACCAGTGTGTTCTACACATTTGAGCACATATTTTTGTGCGTTATTTCTGAACCATCTATTTGCGCAGTACTAAGGATTCACCAAGACTACAACGGTGTATAGTTGAATGTTCTGACTTGTTATTACTCTGGAACTGATATTCAGTCTACGATTGCGGGACTCCAGGGCTTTAAATTTCTCTATGACACAATGTTAAGCACTTCAGTTTCAGTTCAGAAACAAGAGCGCGTTTACAATTCTCTTTTGAGAAATAAAGTGTGGAAGCTGCAATAACATTAGAAAACCAAACGACAGTGCTGGGCGAATACGAACTTGCTACTGTCATTGAACCCAACATGTAAAATACTTTGGAAAAACATGAAGAGAACTTGGACAAAACATAAAGGGAGCAACATGAAAGGGAGGATACCCTCACCCGAGTTTAACTGTCTTACCGTCACACTGTGAGGGTGTGTAGAATACATCTTGGTAGGCATCATCTGTGGCCAAATCGGTCCAGGAAAGGATGTTGCCGAACACACCTGGATGACATTTCGTCTGGATTCTGGCCAACAACGAATCATCTACCGAGCCACTCCACACGTTGAAGCCTGATATCTGAATGGTCTCTGCGAGTAATTGTACAAAATTGGTTGTAGATAATTATGAGTGAGAAAATCAAAGACCTTAGTGACTATCACAAATTTTGGATTGTTACTTTAACAAGGTATGAGATTGGCACTGCATGATGTTAGGAACAACTTTGGGCAGTTCCGTCTATTGTTACGACATTGACCTGTGCACCTGCGCACACCATTCCGCGTTAAACCCATACCTATATTGTAAAGTTGCACTTTGTTCTTATATGGAGTTAACTGTAATCGAATTTATAACATCATAATGTTGTCAACCATTTCCCATTTCCAAAATAAAGGAGACAAGATGGCATTACTGGAACGAATGTATTGACGCCGCCTACATAATTTTGTCCCGATCTATTCTTTCTGAGGTCTATTTATTATTCTGGAGTTATCTCAATTGGAATGAGGCGGCAAAGACGTTTGGACACATCTAACTCAACGTGGTCTACTTGCATTACTCTGTCAGCTGCACCAGGTTAGGGTTATTCCATTGCAAAAAGACAAACAAACAAGAAAACAAACAAACCAGCATTACAAAACAGAATTTGGTCCTAAAGTTTGACCGACTCAAGAATCTCTCCCAAAGTCATTATGTATCATAGTTAATTGTTGCATGAAGGTCGATTCACTCCACTTCATGAAATATATGTAGTTTCATAGCAAAATTACACGAAATTAAAGCTAATTTTCACCCTTGACCATCGACATTATCCTGACGATCTCTGAATAAAGTGTGATCGTCATTTTCAAACTCTTTTTTCTAAATCATAGATTACATTCTATATGTCGACATCTGCTTTGGTCTCGCGGCAAGCTGTTGTCGGCCATTTGGTCTCGAAATTTATGATGTAATCACATCACCTTGTTATTGCCGTAATACGAAATCACGATCATACCAAGTTTGAATGAATTGTCTCTACTGGTTTTCAGGTCCAATTGAAGTTTTTTCTTGAACGTTTTCTTTTATTTTTTTTTTAGTTTAATAGCTATATTAATCACTGATACCTGGTACTTTTTCTGTGAATCTCGGTATGAAAACGAAACAATTGAGATAAATGTATGGTGTGAATAATGAGGATAACATGATAATGGTAAAGAAAAAGACCTACGGATAAACATTTGACGTCTTGTAGTTTAAGAACAGCTGGTGAGGGATCCGTCGACAGAGGTAATTTAAGGTGCAGTTGAGAAAAGGGACTCGAAACTCACAAGCTTTGTTTAAAAGGAAAACATGACGGTTATTAATGGGAAACAGAATGAACGACACAAAACCGAGCACATGAATGATCCGGACATTGAAGGATTGCCCTTAGTAATGTCCACAGACAGCATACCGTTAATGTTTAAACTTTCAGCTCCAATGGTAAACTCCAAAGGCTCGTTGAAATCATATAAGCTAGTTCCGGGACTCGAGGAGCTGATAACAAGAAGTCTATCAATGTAAAGGGCCCATTCCCCTGACACGTCATACTGCAGGAGGATGGGATGCCATCGGTTGTTGCACAAAGTTGGTGATTCGCCTTCATCAATGTACCTGGTAAAGCGTATGCAAGACAAACAATTAATTATTGTGTATTTGCCTCCTCAAAACAATACATTTGAATCAATAAAATGGATAAGTATATGCACACACACACACACACACACACACACATAACATACTTTAAACTTGAGACTCGAATAACGTATGTTAAGAATAGGTCAGAGATCAGATTCTCAACCTACTTCGGACATTACCATTATGATTCAATGACTGCAGATAATTCTGAAGGTGTTCCGTTCCAGACTGCTAATAGAGCAGCAGCTTTGACCACCACGCAGGTATTGATTCAAGGGCTTATTTGAAACAAAACCAATTACACGTGACCAAGGAAGACGAAAGAATATTGAAGTCGACTTACATTGATTCAGAGGCAGTTATCTCGCACTTGTCGTTTAAACCGAAGGTAAGATTAACGGCAAGCATCAAAAATATCTGCATGATCCGGTATTTTGAGAGGTTGACACGAATCCAAAAAGCGCTGGTGAAATGTGTTGCTCCGAGCGAATGAGTGGTCATATGATTAATAGATGACCTACTGTTGTCCATGAGCAATTCGTAGTTTGAAGGAATCTCTGGATCGGAATAAAAACAAAAAAACGAACAGATTTGAGTGTCTCTGGCCAACGCCCATGTAATGGCAAACAGAACTCTTCAATAGCAGATAATTCATCTATGAACGCTTTCACAGTATGATGTTCCTATAGGTATTATAACCAACCCGTGACACTCACACATTGTCTTCGCGTATTTCTTCGGGAAACTCTGGATTATATATCATAATTATTATCAAATATTATTATATTGATGATATTCATATGAGATTATGCTCCTGCTTGTTTTGAATCGATTGTCGCCCACACGTGGATTCCTGTGGTATTATGAAAAAAAAATCGCAAAACGAATTTTCTACTAGCGAATGATGTACTGTACCAGTTGTAAGTTTACTGAGAAGCTGTCACTTCAAATCGAAAACGGGTATATGTTGCATACCTCTTTCGCACCTGTCTCCCGTATATCCGGGTAGACACATGCATGTGAACTGTCGGAAGCCGTCAACACACGTGGCGTTGTTCAGACATGGATTCGGCAAACAAGCTGCAATCTGCTCTTCACATAACAAACCTCTGTAAAAACAAGAACATTAAACAGAAGCCGTGGATATTTCATCATTCGTGCCATCCCTATATCCACTGTCGTCACTGGTCGTATAATAGAGGTACTAGTGAATCCTCGGTCTCTGACATATGTTTGATACACGCACACAAACACACACGCACATATATGATATACCCCTTGCTTGGGCATGTTGTGATACGTTTGCCATGTTTGTGTATCAGTTTTTGTGAATGTGAATATGAATACCTATATCCAACAATACTACATAAAACTGATTTATACATAATACAGTTGGTGTATTGACAACACGATTTGACAGACAGCTACAAACAGTCTAAATAATATGAATAAGATTCCAATTAATATTGAATGCAATATGTTTGCTTTTTGCTGACATAATATATTGAACTATTTTCTTGGCTTGTTTAAGAAATGACAAAATGAAAAAAACAAACAAACACACTCCTAGTGATTTCATTTTGTTTTTGGCAGAAATGCTAACATGAAGTATGTTGCACAAAAATTTTCTATAAAACCAAAATAAAAATAAACGTTACAATTTGAATTTTGTATGCAACATGATTATTTGAGAAATGAATTTTTGTGTAACATCACATATCCAAACAAAAGTGCAATTGTTTAACCTCAATACCTGATAAAGTTGCAGAAATTTAAGTTGTAATTCAGCTAAGAAGACACGACTAAACAGAATAGGTAATTTGATATTATTTTGTTCCGAACTCGACTGTTTGATATCTTACAAACTCCTCTCTAAATTTTTAGATCCATTTTACGACTATTGTTTAATGAAAACAAAATATTCGATGATAGTGAAACGTGATATGGCATGCGGAATCAACATAGTCAATGTTGCCAATGTTTGTACTCACAAATACAGTTATTTCTTCTGTAGCCAATTGTGTATCATTTCAAGAATTTCAGACTTACACTGTTCTCCGAATATCCCAACGTATTTCTTCCTTCCCCACTTCCGTCTTGGTTTCTTATCAGTGATTGCTTCCTTCTATAAAAATATATCACCTTTACTTATCTGCAAATAATATTCTGTATCTCTGGGGGCACTTGACGAACTACATAGCTCTGCTTTCGTTTAGGTCCCACACAACATTTCACGTACATATATATTATTAACCTATTTCAGTTTTGCGATTGATATACACACTAGCTACAATTTCGAATAACCCGTATGTGATAATGCCGATTACGTGGATGTTTGTGATATAAACTGAATTGAATTGAATTGAATAGTGTTGAAATGCATACACTCCCTGATGCTTGAGAAAATTTGAATGCATCTTAACTTGATTTCTCTTTTTTAATATATATGTACAGTATGTGGTGTCTCGCTCATTTCTTTTTGGGTGACAGTCTTTTTTTTTTAATATGTGGGCTACGAGAATCACATGATAAAAACCCATGACTCCGAAAATCCGAAAATAGAGTGACTTTACATGACTTTGGTTGGTGGCAGGTGAATACACAATATATTATCTTACCGATATCCTGGCAGGCACTCGCATGAAAAGCCGTCTACTCCTTCTATACAGGTTCCATGGTTGACACAAGGGTTGGACGCGCACTCCTGAACATCTAGCTCACAGTAAGTTCCCTTGAATCCTGTGAAAGTTAGGTGAGCAAGCAGGATTAATGTCACGAGCAGTGACTTTCAATTTCTGTTGATATCAAGTAAAATTACGATTTTGATAGCAAACATCACAGGTGATCAATGGAGTGGGAAGGCTGGCTCGGCTCGGATGTATTCGAGAATCCCAGTATCCCCTTGGAGTCAACTGTTACCAATGATGATGCATCTATTTACCGATAATCACACCGTATTCGTGGTTTTCGAATGTAGGCCTATACCGGTGGGTAGCGAACGAATCGCGACACAAATGAATCCACATGCTACCGAGTCTTTAACTTTTTATCAGCTCATGCACTAAGCTGTAACAATTTATTCAATCCACCCGTCTTTGATTATCCCTCCACCTCCCGCTTGACCTACTATTTTTGGAAACTGCATTTGGATGCCCGACTCAAAAGGCAGCTCGCAAACTTTGCAAATTTTGCTCAACCAAATACTACTTTGTAGTGCAGTATTTCTTTAAAAATATATTTGGCAAACAATGTTAAACAAAAGTTTTTACGCGTTTTGGTCTCAAAATAATGTAGCACATTTGGGGGTTTGCACTGTGGCACACAAAGAGTTAAGTAAGCATGACAGTCCATCCGAGCGTAAAAATGTCACAGTCCAAATCAAAGCCACAGGAATGCAATAATGACTAGACTTACTCAATTCAACCTTCCTATTCACACTTAGTGTTTGAACATTCTTTATACAATAAAATGTAAGCCACCTGTTACGTCTGCAAGCACAGTGAGCAAAGTAGGACTGACAACGGACGATTACTGTTTTAATTGCAAAAAGAAATATTCAAAGTTTAAAAACAGCAGACCCAAGGATTGATTTAACCCGTAGCTGCTGGGCACATAAATAAACCAGAGCACTCGCAATCGAGCACATGTATCCCTCGAACCCGTCTCCCATACTCCATCTGGATTACTTTTTAGGCCAGAAGTTTGTATAATATGGCAACTGTCGCAGGATACAATAAAATCCGAATAGGTGTAGGTGTATAGATTTGACGATGATACATTTACATACCAAATTTGAAAACAAGGCAAGTGCCAAATTGTGTCGCGCCCATTCGCGTAGAAGTTAATGTTAATCTAATTTCCGGAAATTCATTGACCCGCCTATGACCTTTGACCTGGTGGTGACCTTCAACTCACCAAGGGACATTTACCATCTAAGTTTGGTCCCAAAGAGCCATAATCGAAATGCGCCTTAAAAAACTTAACATTGGGCCCTAAAAGTTTGTTGACCCCTGTCTGTTACCTTTGAACTTGTGGTGACCTTCAATTCCCCAAGGGACATCTACCATCCAAGTTTGGTCACAAACGGGCCTATGGATCAAAAGTTACGACCCATACAATGTAATAGAAACGCACCATAAAAACTTAACATTGGGCTCTAAAAGTTCGTTTACCCATGCTTGTGACCATTGACCTTGTGGTGACCATCCACTCCCCAAGGGACATCTACCATCCAAGTTTAGTCACAAATGGAATTATGGATCAAAAGTTATGACCCATAATATAAACGCACCATAAAAACTTAACATTGGGCTCTAAAAGTTCGTTGACCCCTGCTTGTGACCTTTGACCTTGTGTTGATCATCCACTCCCCAAGGGACATCTACCATCCAAGTTTAGTCACAAACGGACCTATGGATCAAAAGTTATGACCCATAATAGAAATGCGCCATAAAAACTTAACATTGGGCTCTAAAAGTTTGTTGACCCATGCTTGTGACCATTGACCTTGTGGTGACCATCCACTCCCCAAGGGGCATCTACCATCCAAGTTTGGTCACAAATGGAGTTATGGATCAAAAGTTATGACCCATAATATAAACGCACCATAAAAACTTAACATTGGGCTCTAAAAGTTTGTTGACCCCTGCTTGTGACCTTTGACCTTGTGTTGATCATCCACTCCCCAAGGGACATCTACCATCCAAGTTTAGTCACAAAAGGACCTATGGATCAAAAGTTATGACCCATAATAGAAATGCGCCATAAAAACTTAACATTGGGCTCTAAAAGTTTGTTGACCCATGCTTGTGACCATTGACCTTGTGGTGACCATCCACTCCCCAAGGGACATCTACCATCCAAGTTTGGTCACAAATGAAGTTATGGATCAAAAGTTATGACCCATAATAGAAACGCGCCATAAAAACTTAACATTGGGCCCTAAAGTTCACTGACCCCTGCCTGTGAGCTTTGACCTTGAGGTGACCTTTATATATGATAAAATGTGAAACTTTGTATGGCCCCTCGTCCCTCGAAGTTTGATTGCAATTGAAGCTTAGAGTAAAGAGTTATTAAAGTTTTTGTGGCGTTACGAACAGACGACGGACGGACGGACGGACGGACGACGGACGGACGGACGGACGACGGACGGACAGACGCCGCAGGCGATCCCTTAGTCTCCCCTCACCTCCGGTGGGCTCGACAAAAATCGGTCAAGAAACAAGGCAGCGTCGCACACACAAGCAGACCCTGTAAAATTTACCTTTTCATGTATAAAGACGGAACAAGCGAGGGCGCCACCACCAAAAACAATATAGGCATCTTCATCTCACTGTAATGCACCTTTTTGCCAAATTTGAAGAAAATCTTATAAGAAAATCAATGTGGCTGATAGAGCACACAAAAGAAATGTGCATTGGCATCCAAAGCCGGAACACTGAGGGCGCCGTCACCACAAACTGTTGTGTCCTTCATTTAGAATGGTCACCCATACTCCTCCTTAGAAAGTCTGAATAAAATCTTTTGAGTAACAATCAAGTTATTGCATTAATAACCACTTTTGCAAATTTTGACATGATCAAGGTGACCATTGACCATGTAAAAGGTGGAACAGTGAGGGCAGCATTACCAATAGGTATAGATGTATAGATTTGACTATGATATATTTACATACCAAATTTGAAAAAAAAAATGGTCAAGAAGCAAGGCCATGGTCGCACACACAAGCAGACCCTTCAAAATTTACCTTTTCATGTATAAAGACGGAACAAGCGAGGGCGCCATCACCAAACACAATAGGCGTCTTTGTCTTACCATAATACACCTTCATGCCAAATTTGAAGATGATCGAAGAAGAACTGCAACCAGTAGAGTGCTCACAAGGAAATCTCTGCGTCGGCGGCTGCGGACGCGGCGCGACGAGGCCAAATTCATAGTATCCTCCGAACTCTGTTCGGGGGGTACAATTATGTACCATTATGATCCCCCCAAAATACAACTAGACCCTCTGCAACGACAACTTAAAAGATATTTTATCAATCCAAATACAATTTCAGGGTGTAAAACTATAACTTATTACCCACATCTTACAGAAAACCCCATCCGATTTGCTTCAGTGGTCAAAGAGAAATGAGGATCTGTGTAGAGCATGTCAGGAATGCACTCCCTCTAAGTCCTGTCCATTGTGTCCACTCATTAACATGCAGTTCCAAGAGCATCCAAGTGGTAAACTTTCAAAGAAACAGGCCCATGACATGCTTTACACCGATCCACATTTCTCTGTGACCACTTAACCAAATCGAATAGGGTTTCTGCAAAATGTAGATTAGATGTTATATTTTTACACCCTGAAATTGCATTCAGATAGTTTAATCAGATAAAAAGCTATCAATGCAGAAATCCGGTTGTACTTTGTTTGGGACATACTGTATATCAATGTCGACAAAATACCGATATAATTACTCTGAACCTGGCACAGAACCGTGGGCAAAGAACAAAAACGTACAGACACTGCAACATCTTTTTGTTTTCTTTTTTTTTTAAAGTAGAACACAGCAGACTACAATTTTGACTCCTCGTTCTTGAATCACCTGGTGTACATTGGCAGGTGAAGCTGAGGATTCTGTCTTGGCAGGTTGCTCCATTTTGACACGGGTTTGACGCACACTCATCAGCTTCCTCTTCGCAAAATTCTCCTGACAAACCCAGCGGACATCGGCACCTATATCCGTTGATCTGGAAAGCGGAAACAGATTTGACCAAAGAAATAATCACACGGTACTTTAACATGAATGACATAGCTTGACTTTTGGAATGCTGGTGATGTCACTAATTTGTATGGTGGCCATATTACATGTGCATTATGTTTCCTCTTCTGAATACTTGGAAAATGTTTAAGTAGTACGAAACCAAAAAAAAAAATAAATTCCACTTGAAATTTCAATTATGAATGGACATAACAGCCACATAATTAACCCTTTCGTCTCCAATGAGTCGAATACGCATAAATTTCATACACGTAAGGCCTAGGGAATCAATGTGGCACTGAGAGGGTTGATTTATGAAGTCATTTCAAGCTCCAGTTGAGACATGTTTCTCACACAAACGGACATTTTTTATTGTGTGTGTGATGAGAGTACAACACCAAACGTGCGATAAACATAACTTGGTGGCAAACACGCAATAATATGGACAACATACGACGATGGACTAGGTTTGCTTACTACTTCCTTGGTCCTAGTCATTATAGAACTTTGCCAGTAAATGACTGTGGTATAGAAACATTGTTATTTCGTTCCGTACCTGGTCTTCACAAACGGATCCAGCCGCACACTTATGATCTGCTGCACAATCGTCGATATCGGTCTGACAGTATGGCCCAGTGAATCCAGGCAGACAGTTACATGTGAATCCGTTGCTGTCATCGAGAACACAGAGACCACCATTTTGACAGGGATTGACGTCACAGTGAGTGGTGTAGAGTTGACATCTTGTGCCAGAAAAGCCTTCAGGGCAGCGACAGGAGAACCCGTTGACTTTATCTACACAGGTCCCTCCATTATCACAGGGATCATCCTTGCAGTCGTCTGTATCAATCTGGCCATATACAGCAATATCGAGGTTTACATAGAGAACGTTCATTGACGTTGCCACATTTTGAACATCTCTACATTATTTGCCAGTAAATTTCAGTTGTTCAGTTCTTATTACAAAAAGAAAAGATAGTTCTTGATATTCCCGAACAGCATAACATAGTTTTTTTACACTGTACTGAACTTTGGCATTATTCAACTCAATTTCTTTGAAATATCATATGATATAAAGACATTTTTCTCATTCCATTATTGGTCTATCTTCTTATGAAGGTATAACCCCTTTATTATTCATGTGAAATGTCCCTAAGAGAATATCAGCAAATAATCTCCAGAAAGAACTTCAAAAGAAAAAGAATTTCATGAATATGACACAAGTAATTAAATAATGTACCTTCTTCTCTCAAGATAGCCTGTTCGGTGTTACATAATTTTTTGCAACCAAAGTGTAATTCATTTACTATTACCCCAGCAACGCCAGATGGCCATTTATACATCAGGGTCAAGAAGGATATTGGATGTGGGTGAAACACCTTTTCAAAGATTAACGAACCCTTGTAGAATTCAATTCCTATTTACAAATCCAGAGCCTTATTCACTGTAACAGTCCTCCCAAATAGGGAATACTACAACGTAATTCAAATCAAAAAGTTTAAAAGTAAAAAAAAAAAAAAAAAAAAACTTAAAAAAAGAAGATAATGGTAAACATGTAGTGCTCATACGTGGATATAATAGCCATTTTCTGAACTCAAATCTTCAATGTTATGAAAAAAATATCGGGCGTTAAATACGAAACACCGAGCTGGTGTTCAATTTCTGGTGCTCATTTGTGGTGTCAAATGAACACCTTCGGGTGTCACTTCAAAATATAAAACTAATTTTTTTGACAGGTAATTAAACACTATTTTTCTTGTTGATTTGGAACTTCAATAGCGAACAAGAACTTTCTGATAACGTTTTTGATTTTTGAAAAAAAAGTTATAAATACATATTTACATCACAGTAACACCAGTTGGTATGGACTCCTATTGAAGCAGGCCTGGTGTCATACCATTGGCATCAACATCAGCGATATCAAATCGACAACAAGTAGTGTTATTGTTGAATCAACACCAGCGCAGTGTCAAAATATCACCAACTACAGTGTCAAATTAACACCAGGAAGGGCCAGGTGAACACTTTTCAACACCGTTAAAAAGTACTTTCTACACCTGTCAGTGTTGTCCTCTATTGACACTTTATCGGTGTTAGATTTAACACCCATATCGTCAAAGTTTACACAGCTCTTTTTACAATGTGTATAGATATAGTTGAATTTGATGATTGGTTTCTCGCTCTTACGGAACACAAATCGCCCTCATAGCCAGGTAGACAGTTACAATGGTAGCTTCCCCAGTCATTCACACACTCGGCTGTGTCGACGCAAGGTGGTGGGACGTCATCACTGCATTCATTGACGTCGCTTTCACAGTGTATGCCGGTGAAGCCAGGTTTACAAACGCACGTGTATTCGTTATTTCCATTCAAACACTCCACGGTGTTTTGTGATAGACAAGGGTTACTTCGGCATTCGTCATGATCCCTGTGGCAATATCTCCCCGTGCTGCCCGGATAGCAGTCGCATCTTGGATGATAACCAAACGTTCAACGAAATTTCAGATGTCAAAAGGTCGGAGAAAAGAAGTGAAAAAAGAAGGGTAACAGGGTAGACACATACACACACAAAAACACAAACACACACACACACACGTACATACACATGATGCACAAAAGTAACATACATTCATTATTTTATTTAAATATATTAAATCGTTTACGTTACACAAACGGATTTGAGGTTTCATATGCGCCCAGTTTTGCCATATCACATGCATTGGCAGATTTTTCTTACTTGTTGGAATAGCTGTAAAGAAAGGTAGACAGACAAACAGACAGACGGACAGACAATACCTGTAGGTGGTTGACAGGTTGACACACATTCCATTCTTGCATCTGTTTTCCGAACAGAAGTCAACTGGTACGTCACAAAGGCGTCCTGTATAACCATCTTGGCATGAACACGAAAAGGTCAGGAGTCCATCGGTGCAATCACCGTGAGTACAGGGGCTTCAGGAGAGATACAGACACACGTTGGAAGAACAGTTGACAGAAACAGATGTCACCGGGCAGAAAGGTATAACTTTGTGTAATTATTCCCTTTATTGAACTGCTTATCCATTGCTACCTCTGTTTTTTCTGAAATCATGCAAGTATCATGCTAAATATGTGCGACTATTTTCACTTTGAATCGATCAATTTCCACTACCATCACAAAGGAGCTCATCAATCGTGATATAGTCCTATAGTGGACATCTTCAGGTTAACTGGTGTTTTGTACAGAAATAGGAGAAATGAAGGTCATATCTTAAACTAGTTTGTTCAATGGTATTTCAGTTTTCCTTTGACTTTGTTGGAATGAAATTACTTGTGGTTTAAATCAAACCAACTCACCTATCTGCACACCAGTCTATGTCGTTCTCACAGTTGGTCCCATTATATCCTTCGGGACAGTGACATTGGTAAGAATCTTTGAGATCGCTACAGGTTCCTCGATTCTGGCACGGTTTCGACAGACATTCGTTAATTTCATTCTCACAGCGAGCTCCTATGAAAATGACAACCATTATGAACTGTAAAATTTACTTTCACATGAGCAGTACCTTTCATGAATGCCAGACTAAATGATGAACAAAATGAAATGCTTATAATACATTTCATACTTGTATGCCATACTGTATTCCACTGCAGAAGTTTAAGGCGCCAGCGTAGCTTTAAACAGCTTTCTCATTAACGTACGTAACACACAAAAGCGACCATTCAAGGTTGACTGCAGAATAGTCAAATAATAATTTACAACAAAATGAAGCAAATCGTGCTTTCATACAATGTATACAAGAGGTCTTAAAGGTTCTCAAAACTAAAGCTGAAAATGGAAAAGAAGTTCACTAGTTTTTCCCCCAAGCCTTTCTTACCCTGAAATCCAGGTGGACAGCGGCATTCGAAGCTATTTTGATCCCCAGTGCATGTTCCGCCATTACTACACCGCGTTTCGGTACTGCAAAGATTGAGTTCTTCTGTACACCACTCCCCCGTCCAGCCCACTGAACAGGTGCACCTGAAGCCATAGGGCTTGCTGATACACACACCATTTGGTCCACAAGGGTTGTCAGTGCAGTCGTCAAGCTCATTCTCACAGTTCGGTCCTTGAACGGAATGATAGAGACAACCCTGTGATTATCGTATTTACAATCTGCAACATCAATTTGTCTGCTTTGTCACTTGTCTTCTAACACGGTTCCCGAAATGTGATGGTGTTGCACCGGAGGTCTGGGTAAGCTGTATGTATAAGCGGCTTAAATTTTTATGATCTCAACATGGACTATGTGAAACACTGTTAATGGGATATTTTCTGATCATTTCTAAGCACATACACAAAACACAGTTTCAAATTTAATAAAAACTAATATCATAAGGAAATTATACAGGTGAAGATAGGCAATTAAATAACACGGAAGTTAACGTCTCCCTTAATTTGCAAAATCAAGCTATGTTCGTAAAATATGTACATTCTTTTTTGTTCATCAGTAAATAAAAGTGGGGAGTTTATTCCATTTATGACTACCCACCTCAGAAATGTTTACGCGAAAGATTTATTTAATTGATTTGCTCAATTAACAGAGAACTCTAATAGAATTGTTACCATTGAAACCAAGTTTACAGGAACATGTGTAGGTGGTTCCATTATTCAGGCAAGTTCCACCATTAGAGCAGGGTTGGAACTGACAGTTATCCTCTGGGATTTCACAGTTCTGCCCAATAAATCCATCAGGACAGACACACGTGTAAGCCGAGTCCATGTCGATGCACACACCTCCGTTAACGCATGGTTCATCCTCGCAAGCTGTTCTGGTTTCCTCGCAGAAATCTCCTGTAAAATCCATGGTACATAGACAGACTGCGGTACCTCCGAGTTCACTGCATGTACCCCCGTTCAAGCACGTGACATTCGCACAGAGATCTGCGTCTATGTCGCACAAGAACCCTGTGAATCCTAGAGTACAGACGCAGCTGAAACTACCAATAAGATCCAGACACGAAGCGCCATTTTGACATGGACTACTCTTGCATTCATTAATGTCTACTGAACAGTTTGTCCCTCTATAGCCTTTGGCGCATTGACACTCGTACCCACTAGGAGTCAGCTGGGTGAGGGAGCATGTTGCTCCATTCTGGCAGGGTTCAGGCTGACATGGGGTGATCTCGACGTCACAATCCTTGCCCGTAAAGCCATTTTGACATCGGCACTGATAATCCCCGTCAAGATTTATGCAGGTTGCATTGTACCTGCACGGCCCAACTGTCAAGCACTCATCAATGTCATACTCGCATCTTAAACCTGCAAAATTTGAAAGACACATCGAGTGACAGGGAGAGTGGGAGAGATAGAGAGAGTGTTGAGAGATAGAGAGAGAGAGTTTAATAGGTAAAGAAGGAGATGGAAATGACAGAAAACATTGGAAATATCAATTCTATGCAAACTCTGTGAGTGTGTATGTGTGTATAAATAGGGGAGATAATATGATTTGAGAAGAAATGACGTTTTGAAGTCTTCTGATGAATAGTTACTTTAACCATGCTACATCAAATTTGGATGGTTCACTGTGGCATAGCTAGTTGACAAATCATAACTGATATTATTATTGATTCTATTTATTTGTTCATTTATCTATCTATCCTGTCTTCTTTCAAATAATACACAAGGTAGTCTGGTTCATAGCCGAGGGGCCTGCCTTACAACAGAGCCCCGTGACGCTAAACTGCATTGTACAATAATGACTTTCAGAAATAATGATAATGAACGACATATAGATCACAAAAGACATTACTGAATAATTACATTATCTTTACAAAAGAATCCCCAACACACACATACCCGAGTAGCCTTGAGCGCACAAACAATCGAAGCCATTGAGAGAATCACGACAGGTCGCTCCATTAGCACAGGGGTTCGATTCACATTCATCAATCTGTTTCTGGCAGTTGAAACCCGTGTAGCCAGCCATGCATAGACAGCTGTAGGACGGACCAGCGTTCACGCAAGTAGCGTTGTTCAGACATGGCAAAGTCTCGCAGAGATCAACATCTGAAAAATGAAGAAATCATGGGATTATCAACAGAGGTTGGTTCAACATTGTATTCGAAATTGCCTTTCACGTGACTTCGTACACATGTCACATTAAATCATATCACCATAACTTAAAACGATAGTTGATCAAACTGAAGATGACGCAAGAAAATACTCGATGCACAAGCAGAAAGCGAAAAATAAAAATAAAACAATATTACTGAACGTTTAAAGTTGTGGAGCATTTCCCTTACCGCTACATAAGGAAGCTAGCGAGGTCCCTTCATGACGAGTAGTGGTATTTCCTGGGCATGGAAAGCAACGTGACTGTTGAGGCAAATGTTGGTAGCTACCCACTGGACACTGTGAGCAAGGGGCGAATCCTGTCATCGAAAAGGTTCCCACTTCACATACCACTGTGAAAAAAAGAGAAAAGAATAGTTACTTCTGATTTGATTAGCCCAGTGCAGGGTGTTAAGCAACTAAGATTACTTCGAAAATCAGTTCAATCCTTTCCAGTGTTCGAAAATGCCATAACACACCAACACACCAACGCAAATTAAATGAATCACTAACCAATATCATTCAACCATTCGACAGGTACCTAAACCGCATTTTCTGTTTTTAGACAAAATACGTGTAAGGGTGGGATTTCACGGAGCACGCGAATGATTTGCGAAGGACGCGAATGACAAAATCCAACATTAAAAAAAGCTTTTCTCCGAATGTTTTCCGACAATGGAGCCGAAAACTATTCTTGCGCAGTTTGTGCGAAGTTTCCACGACGTATGTGCGAATGTCGTGTGTATCATTGCTAAAGTACAGCACTACGTACACAAAGAACACGCGAAGGAAATGCGAACGAAAAATTTTCAATAATCATGGGAGAAAATGTACCCAAGGAGAGGTGGAAGCTGTCTTGAGTTGATTTTTTTTTCTTTCCTCTATTTCTCCTTTCCTTTTCTCTCATTTTTCTATTGTGTGCTTGCCTACATTTTTTTCCTAGGACGTATCTCCACTAGTAAAGCATATGATCTTTTTTTGTTTTGCAGTACCTACAACACATAATCTCCATACTTCAAATGAAATTTTACATACTTTAGATTAATTTTAACTGTATTCTGCGATTTTTTTTTAGTATCAAACATTTCTTTTCTTTGCTAGTCTTTATTTTTTTTTTTACTATAGTTGTTAATAATTGTTTGATGTTTAGGTGTATGCTACGATTTTTATTTGTAGAAAACGTATAGGTCATACATCCCCAAACGTGCGCTAAACGATCGCGAGAATGTCTCAAAAGGTACGCGAACAGTTTGCGATTACGTCGTAAAATGATCGGAAAAACTTCGCAGATTTCGCGTAACATACGCGAGACATTCTCCAAAGTTTCGGAGTCTGTTAGGGGTTTCACGAACATTTTGCGAACATCGCGCGTGTCTTGCGAAGGTCTTGCGCATATGACGAGGCTTTAAAGACACTTTCGAGAACAATTCACGACCAAATCACGACCAAGTGTGCGGAAAAGTTTCGCAGAAGATTTCAAACTTTTTTGAAATTCTCGCCGAAGTAAAAACGACATTCACGAACAATTGACGACGCTTCCGAACCCTCACGTTCGTTTGGCGATCTTTTGCAGACCAAAATGCGAATGCTGGATTTTGCCATTCGCGTCCTTCGCAAATCGTTCGCGTGCTCCGTGAAATCCTACCCTAAAATAGCATGCTCACCTTGGCACTGATCGACATACGTTGATCCTAGGTGTGTAGTGGTTGTTCCAATCGGACAAGAAATACAGTCAGTCCCCAAGGCACTGGGTTGGTAGCTCCCGATGCCACACGGGAAGCATGGCGTGACACCCGATTCAGAGCTGTGCCCGGGGTGACAGACATCTGGAAGCAGTGGAATTTTTAGATATAACAATATTTCGCAACGTACCAGTATATAATAATAACTCAGTAAAATAACTCATTAGGTCGAGAGGGCAAGTTTTCAACTGGATGTCTTTTGTGTCGTGCATTTCAAAATAATGAAAAAACACTCTGAGAAAGTAGAAAGAAACACTTCATCTGCGGGCGGGATGAAACAAATGATACTCTACTCCCCGTTAATTGAAATGTGTTTCACGTAAGCATGATAATTGTTTGCAGCTGCAAATTTAAAGTATCTGTAAAGCACCTAGATTCAACAATACTCACCTCACATTTTCCTTCGGTCATAACTAGTCATAATTTTACAATTTGTGGAGATGGTAATGCGTGCTGTGACTGAGATTCATCCTTCCCACCTTTGCATGCTGAAATGTTCTTTGCACCCTGTCCTTCTGTGGATTGTCCTTCTGGACACTGTCTGCAGCTTATCTGAGCCTCTGTGTCTTGATACGAGCCCTTCTCACACTGCAAGCAGCTTCTGGTCTCGTTCGAATAGTATGTCCCAGGCGAACATGGCACTATTGCATGTTGAATTAAGCAATATATCAAAGAGAAAGCCCAAACGTCTTTAAATGTATGCAATATATGCAATAGAGGGAAGGAGAAACAACGTCAAACAATGACTTGGAGTACTACTATGTAATACTGCAGAAGGACGTGAAGCCAATAAGAACTTTGAATATTTGTTGCTACGCAATATGAGTGTAATATACTGTAAGACTGCCGATACCCCGTTTACGCCGTGTCAACGCCAGTCTGAAGAAGCCTGCAGAAAACAGTAGGCGAAAGCTGACACAAGGTAAAATATTTTTGATCGTGGACTAATGAAATTCGCTTTTATCAGAGATTTACCAATCAGATGAGCCTCTTCAAACATAATATTTAGTACAGGTTTTATTAAAATCAGGTCTGGCAGCCAAATATTGAATCGACATGTTTGCAAAATGCATAATCCTTTATACACGTAGATATTACAGTACTCTGAAATAACATTGATTTAAAGTTTTGGGTTGAGAGTTTACCATGACGGACCTGCATACAAACAAAAAACTCAAAATACGTGGCCAGTAGATATAAGTCAGCAACCTAGATAATGACAGGTGACCCTATTAAAGACGGGACACTGAGGGCAGCATCAACAAAAATAAGATGAGTTTAGATTTGACTACCATCAACACATGCTACTTGGCTCACACGGGACATCAACCAAAATATGACCGGGCAGAAGTTTGCAATCTAATAACCACTGAATTCACGGTTGTATTCACGCTGGACTTTTGCTCAAATAGCCACAGGTGTTTCAGGCCAAATGTGTAGGTAACTCGAAAATTGCCCCGTCTGAAATTGTTCTTCAACACAGTTGAGATGATAACAAAGAAACAACAGCAACAAGTATGAACAAAAATTCTGAGTTTCGAAAATGGTTAGAGACAAAATGCCTCTTTCAAATAAGAAGAGGAAATCTGCAACTTATATCTGATGCACGAAAATGATTGCTTTGTTCGTCATTGCTGTGTAATGATGATAGTCGATGTCCTGTATGTTAAGATCTATGCGTTGCTTACGAAAAATTTTATTTACAAATAACTGTCGTATCAACTTCTTAAACTGATATCATCAACAATTTTACCTCACTACACAACGATCTGTATCATTTCAGCCGACTTTTGGTGATTTGGAAAGTTATGAAATTGTTAAAAAATTTACTCCATACCACAATTATAGTCATGATTGTTGGCCCAATACCCGGCATCACATTCGCCATGGATGAAGGTGTAGTTGAAACTGGAGAAACCTATGTCTTCTTCATCCGTACCAAGGTCTAGTTCGAACACGTCCTCATCTATCATTTCCTCAATGACGTCAAGCAGATTTTCCTCAGTTTGCAGTGATGAGTGGTAATTCGTCTCGTTAGCAACGGCGATGAAATTTGTCGATATTTCGAATTCAACAAGGATTCTGTGAAATAAACGTAAACGTTCCTTTTTTATCCAATCAAGATTTCGCAGACTTGATCGAATGCAAAGACAACTGATCTAGAAAGATAAAGGTAATAATATGTCTGTCAATATTGTGAGAAACAGAGGGGTTTTGAAATAGCCTCTCTTAATTTCAACATGAACTGATCGTTAAAAATGTCAAGAGATGTATATAATTAGCAGAGTAAGGTAAGCGATGTACCTCTATGTCTTTTAAATGAAAAGGAAATGGACCAGCTAGTATAAGGTCATTTATACCAACATAGGTAAAGAGTTCTCAAAACACATCCAAAAGTTGTATTTACCTGCGACAGTTTCGACGACGGGCTGTCATCTTTCTCAAACGATGGCTAATTGGCAACTGATGATTTGGCGCTATCACTCGGATGTCACACCTGGGTGATTGCTGATTGGCGACATTTCATCAGTTGCCAATTAGCTTTCGTCTGAGAATGATGACAACCCGTCGTCGAAACTGTCACAGGTAAATACAACTTTTGGATGTGTTTGGAGAACTCTTTACGTATATTCATCAACCATCCAAATGCGAAAACCATGATTTCGCATTTGTACCAATGTTTGTTGTTTGTTTTTTTTTTTTTTTTACTTTATATCATGCGAGGAGAGTCTTACTGTTGTGCTGCCTGTCTTCGGTGGCGTCCATTCACGTTCGTCACGTGATAACGTCGGTTCTTGGACCTCTCATACAACTCCCGGAGTTCCGGCGACACATTCCTCCGTCTCCGGATGATGTTAGTTCCACATCTCACTCGAACATTTTCCACCAAGCAGCTATTTTCAGCCGAGCATACGTCTTTGGCAAGCAACGAGGATCTGATGTTCCGTAAGAATGCCTCTTTTATGAGTCTGCTTGTGTCATCATCTACGCAAGATCCCTCAAAGTAAAATTCAACTGGAAGTTGCAAGCGCCTCACATTTCGGGATTCTGTGAAGTAAATGGTGCGTTTAATTTGTTGAAAGAAATATACAAAGTGAGCCAATAAAAACTACGGACAGAGCACAAATCATTACACTTCTAAAATGTCAGTCTTTGTTTGTTTTTTGGTATAGAACTGAAAACAAAAAAGGAAAAAGATTATTAAAACCGAAATAGTCACAAGAAGTAGATACAAAAAAAACAAACAAACGTGCAATTACGAATCTAGCGAGTTCTAGACATTAATACTGGATAAACGCAAGTGTTTCATCCAAAGGGTATCCCTATAAAGCTGTTGTGGCTCCGATTAAGCTGTGAAAACAACACGTAAAAGTTTGTTATATTGATTTTTAATTGCTCGGTGTTTCCGCTTGCTCGGTTCTTGCTTTAATCGGATGAGCAATGAATGAGGCTATGTCAGCACATGTTTTACTGTTGTTGTTATTTTTGGTCAGTCTCTTGTATTTCTTTTTATATTCTCTAATGTTCTCTCCTAAATTTGTTCAAAATTTCTTCTATGTCATTTCTCAACAACGATGTTTAAATTTTGAGGAGCCATCGCACAGCATTTTGTTTACTTCTGAAAATATTACACCCTGTACATGTACAAACATGACATCACGTTTATTCTTTTTACCCTTTATATGTTTTACCTGTGCAATCTAAAACCGTGGAGTGTGGTTGCCACACGCCAGAATGGGTACACACATACTGCGTTGTTACGGTTAAACCTCGTACGTAGGGCACGTCGTAGCGATCATTGCAGAACGTGTTACAGAACACGCCCCCAAGCCAGCCGTCACACACGATAGCCCCATTGGCTGGGGCGTCAAGGCTTGGACAGGGATGTGCTAGGACACAAAAGTTGGACACACAAATGGAAAAAGAAATTGTATCCCAAAAATGGTCTCTCGTCAGTGAAGGAACACTTCACTATAACAACGCCAAATAATATCTAACAATTACGAAAGAAACAAGGACTCAAGCCAGCTAGAGTACTGCCAAGAGAGACGTAAAGTAAGGTTAGGTAATATTTTGTTTGTCTTTGATAGGATACTTACGGTTTTTGTTGAGAAATATTTTCCATGTTGACTTCAGGAAATGGGCAACGTAATCTTTTTCTTCTCTTTTTAGCTGGGGAATAAGTGTTGGTTCTGTTCGTTTCCTACTCAGTGTCTCCAAGTATCATTATTGAATGATACAACTGTTTTTGCACTATCAATATTATTCGTATGCTACTTATACGTTTAAAAAAAATCATAATAATATGTATATAAGTTTTGTTTTGTGTCAATCGATGTTTGCTCAACGTATTTCATTGGTAGAGCAAACTACGTAGCAAATTGCTACGAATCCAAGTTAGGTCCAACTCCATGATACAATTTGCAAACAAAGGGATAAAATAACCCATATTTGGAACCAAACATAAAGAACAATATAATGTATAACAGATAAACTTCTGATTCATTCATCACGTCCATTTTTACAAGCTACAATATTCTTGAGACTCGCATCAAACTCTGCCTTTCCAGTTTTGTTGCAAATTTAATTCTGGTAATAATATTTTAATATTGGTGATATTCGTGGTATGATTTTAATCTCTTCCATCAAAACTTCCTGTTTCTAACCTGAATGTATCCATGCATTTATGAAATTATAGAATGATCATACTCACGTTCAATTTCTATGCGGAAGCTACATACAGCGGTCTTTCCGTTGTCTAGATTGGTTGCGCTGCACGTGATTTGATGATTACCAAAATGGAAACACCCTTCACCGTTGTCATAGTTACAAGTGATGTCCAAGTCGTCTCCAGTGATCTCGTGGAAGACGGGTTGTTCCCACGTGACACAAGTCGTCTGCGTGTCGCTCATTAAACTCATATTCGATGGGCAGGAAAGCAATACTGGTGACAGCTCGTCTTATATTAGAAAAAGAAAATCAACGACGTGCAATAGAGTAAAATCATCTATTCATCTTTTGCTGCCAAATATGTAGGCCGTATATTTCATACCCAAAAGAATCTCAAACATGGATAAGAACCAATCATGTAATCCCTGCTGTTGCTAATATCTGCACAACATCCCTTCAAAAAAAAAAAAAAAACCCTAAGACACAGATAAGGAGCAGGATGATTTGTCCAGTGATTTGATACCAGGACCCATATGTGTAACTTATCATTATCATCACTTCGATATTAAAGATAAATGATCTTTCACAGAAGTGATTCCGTGAAGCCTAGTCATACCTTTGACTGCAACATTGAATTCACATGTGGCGTTGTTCCCTGCTTGGTCCACAAAGGTGTAGGAACAGTGGGTATCTTCAGTGAAGTTGTAGGGAGAGGTCAGACCAGGGGGCCAAGTGATAACTTGGAGTGGTTGTCCTCCTGTGTCAATAGCTGTAGGTTCTTTAAATGTGACCTCCACGCCCCAAGCTTCGGTGCGATCCGCTATCAGCGTTAGTGGACAATAAGTCACTTGTGGCTTGGTTTTGTCTACATAAACAAAGAAATTGTAAAGAAGTTATTATCTACTTCAACACAAATACTGCACACTGCCTACGCATGTAGTGATTAACAACAATATCACACATATCTTTTTGAAAATCTGATATAAACTTCTTTATTTACACTACAATTTAATCTTCTCAATTATTACGAATTAGTTTTCTTGGGGATGCAATCACTTAAACCCTATCTTAACAAATTGATTTGGAACTAATATGGAAAGCTCCGCTCTTTGTACTGCACACATCGGTCAGTCCACCATTGGACCCAATGGAAGTGCACTAAACAACCTTGCTATAGAAATTGTCAAAAAGTTCTGCGTTACATACATCTCGGTGTGTTCAAATTACAGACTGGTATTTGAGCGCACGTACACAATAGGGAGCTTTAGATTTGCGGCGCGGACGTTTGAGACGACGAGTGCGTTGGACGTTCTCCTCTCCCCTTGCGTCTTGCAGAACAGTAGCTTTAGATTACGTTGGGACACAACGTATAAAAAATAAAATGGCGCCCCCATATGATCGGTGCATGAAGTAGCTCTGTACGTCGTGAATTGAACGGACGTAGTAGCCATGAACGCGCAGTGAAAAACTGAGACCACGAGAGTTTAAAATAGATCGACTTGATGCGCGTTTTTGCGCATGAGCAGAACACGTTTTTTCCTCTGAACGTCCCGTCGTGAAAATCTAAAGCTCCCTAATGTCATGTTCTGGCACAAGCGCACATTCCTTGACTTTTACGTACACAAACATTTTGACACCAAGTGGATAGGTATATACAAGCATCGTAAAAAAGAGAGATCTGTCTGGACTTCTCTGTAGTCACTGACCCTCGCACCGTGCGGTGGATAAAGCATCGAGCGTCCTGGTCCACTGTCCGTCTTCTCGGCACATCAACACCGCCTCGTCATCTATCAGAGTGAGTCCGACGTGACAATAGAGGGCGCACTGCGTGCCTTGCCTGACACCTGACGGGTCAAGGCAGGTAAGTGGGTTCACCTGAACATCCGCTGGAAGATGGAGTGGCGGGCATCTCACGTCTGACAAATTGATGACATAAAACATAGAAACAGATGGTCGTCACAACTATGATGTCAATGTAAGGACAACAGATTGTCTTTCAACTTTTGGGATAGCTGATCAACTGACTTTGCGAAGTATTGATATTAGGGTTAAAGTGTATGATTTTTTGTATTCAATCAAGCATCTACACGAATTTTTTGCATATCCTATAGCATTGTGTCTGTGTAGTGCTCTCTCTTTGTTGTTAAATTTGGTGTTAAATACTGAAAAATGTTTTTTTTTATTTGTTTATGCAAAGCTTTTTAAAAAGAATTTCGTAATCTGTCAAAAAGACGTGTCCCCCTAGTTAGATTCGGGACAAAACATTTTTGCAAGCAGCACAATAACGTACTATATGGAACAGCGACAAAATTCGTCATTCGGAGTTCGGCAGCTGGACTTCATTTTTATTTTTCATTATTATTATTACTTTTTTTAGGGTGTAACAATATTCTGTACTTGATATAAATAGTCAAAGGCTAGCCATGAATGACTTTATCTAATGAGAGAACCTACAAGAGAAATTACTATCTGAACTGATTTAAACAGTAAGTGTTGATTATCTAAGGTTATTCAAGAACAATCGACGTGTCTACCTTGGCATAATGGTGGTTCTTCCATGTCCCAGTACATCATAGTTCCATCAAATTCACAAGTGATGACACTGGAACCAATCAGCTGATAACCACGTAAACACGCCACGTGACAACTTGAACCCCAGGCTGTACTGCAGGTGCCGTTGAAGAAGCTCCTTGCAGGCAAATCGTACTGGCGACATCTGCGCACTGTATTTGAAATCAGATACAGATATGAAAGTAGACGCCCAAAGGATATGTCCATTAAAGACATCAGCTCAGCAGAGTTTTAACTAGGGAACCTCTCAGGTTCAATACGTTGTAAACTGATGGGACTCTAATACATCTCAAAATAGAGATGCCTGTAAACAGACGGCCTTGATATGACGGAGTTTATATCATGCAGTGACGATGTTGAATACTTGAAAGCGAACACTTTTCCTCCAGAAATTTTTATTGGACATGATGTGATAAAGACTCGGTCGCTCTAACATTGGAACAAGCAAGCCAACTCACAGAAAATAACAAGAAAATAACAATAACAAATAACAACTTATGTGATTTAAAGTTCCTTAAAATATCATGTATTCATGTAAGCGTCATGTGTATTGCTTTGTATTACTTTATGTGGAAATAAAAAAAAATCACTTGAATTTAATTGAAGAGAACTTTATCATGATATGAAAATTCCTTTTTATCGTCTAATAGTCATTTAGATTAGCCATGTATCCTGTCATTTCTTTTTTCGCAATCTAATATCAAATTACCGATAATGTATTCAGCAACAGTCATCAATATCTCAATAAGTAAATTTGAAGATAGAAGCGAAAAGAATGGGTCTGTTTGTTAGTTTTTAGCATACAGACTGTACACTGAGAATCCATGAGAAAGGGGTAAATTATAACATTGCGTGGGTAGCGTATCAAAAGAATGTGTGTTCTTTCAGAGGCTCACTCCACCGAATGTGAAGAATTCCACTGGCCAACAGGTTTAGAGTTAGCTTGATGTTATCAAGCTGTCCAACGAAAGTTCTAAATTTTTGAAATATTTTACCTGCCACCTAACTAAAAACCAAGTATTTATTATGTATGACACCACAGGTCCTTGAAGGTGTATGTATGCCAATTCATTTGTAAAAGAAAGATGTTGAGAATAGTGCGAGGCTTAAATGAAAAACTTTCTGTTTTTGCATAAGATCCCATATCAAGACGCTCTGCTTTCAATAATCTACCTCGAACGTCGACATCAAAGGAACAAGTGGCTTCATTGTCCGCCTCGTCTTTGGCCCGGCAGTTGACCTCGTAGTCTCCCTCAATGAAGACACCATCTTGCCTGTCACAGGACAGCGAGGGTGACGTCGGACCATTATCCACGGCGGACACATTCCACGAGACACTGACCTCAGTTGACCCACGTGGAACGTACGTCACGAAATCGGCAGGGCATGGTGTAAATTTGGGATCTTCGACATCTGTAGTAGGGCAATCAACCCATTTAAAAGGAAATACCTCATTCAAATCCAATTTCAAGAGTAGCGATAATAATACCTTCAATGATGATGACAAAGATTATGATAATGATAAATGCAAAAAGATAAGAACGATAAAAATGACTTCATAAAAGATAAAAAATGTAAACAGTAACAACGATTAACATACTGTTTGTGCCTAAGTGAGTAACGATATTTAAGTGAAATATAAGGGAATGTTTGACTATTGAACGACAATGCTATGTCATTATCATATTATTTGCTACTGTTAGGGATAGTGTATTTTAGAGCTTAACGTTTGACAGATTTGATATCGCCGCTTCAAATGATAGCCAACGAGTAAATATCATTGACACAAAAAACTCGACTGACACTAAAATCACTTTACCTCAAATAATAAGATAGTAATAGCTGGTTTTCATATAGAGCATTTCATATTTGTTACGTATCTACCATAATAGCTCACTATACCACAAAGATCTTCTGAATATTTCAAAAGCATGGAGTACGTTTCTCTGTAATGACAGTGATGTGATTCAAACATCGATCAAGTTTGAAGAAGTTCAATGACTCTTCACTGGATTACAATTAATTAAGTGACTAATTCAAACTACATTGTCCACAACTGAAATTTGGGAGGTTTGCTACAAATCTGCATCAGAATTGTTTGCTTGCACCAAAGATACTGGGAAGCTAGAATCAATACCACTCCATTCCTGTCCTTACCCTCCTCCTTCCCCTTGAAAAATAAAACGACAGAGGACTTTCTGGTTTGTAGGAAAATATCCAACAACGAAAATCTCCCAGATTATTCGACTGATGTGCAATGACAAAGAAATTGGTACGAAAAGTGATTACGGGGTTAAACATAGAATCCAGTGAAAATACACTAGCATGACCGGAAGAAAGAAGGTGAAAATTACAGTGATTTTAAGTAACCACTGAGCGATACCTTGGCAGGTGACAGCCGAAATGTCGGTTGGAAACCACAAGCCGTTACCCTGACAAGTTAGGATCGACGATGACAGCGGAGTAACTCGGAAACCTTTAACATCGCAAGATATCATGCAGACTTCACCGAAACTTGGATTCGTCGAGCACTGTCCGACAGTAACACCACTCTCCGCGGTGGGGTTTAAAGCTGGACATGCCGTGGCTGTGTAATGTCAGATTAAGGCGAGAAGTAGTGAAAACGTGTTTTGTCCCTTTTCTTTCTTTGTGACTGATTTGAATCTGTCTCTTTTCCGCTCTAAAATGCACCCACACATATACACACAGTCACAAAAAACAAACAAACAAACAACCAAACAAACAAAAAATCCCCCCAAAACAAAACACACACAATACACACATTATGATATCAACTTTCTTTTTTGTCAGATCTTAAACAGAAACTGTATGAAGAAGTTTACATTATTATTGCACATTACTCGATAAGCTGTTTGATTAATATCAGAAATGTAGGGCCTACATACATTGTATATGACATTTGAACGCACTTCACAGAAAAAATGAAACAATAAAACTACTATTCAATACAACTGATATATCAACGAAATATGATATACCTAGCCATTTTCTACACAAAAGATGTAATCTGCATACAAGTAACTGCGAAGCAGTTTACGAATCAACCATGGCTTATTACAGTTCATTATGAACCTGGTACAAAGTATTTATGGATTTTGTGAACTTCCCCCCAAAGATACAACGACGATTGGTTCATGCTTGACTTGTTTGAGGACTGGAATCCTGCTTTAAGTAGCACGCCCTCACCTCGGCAAGAGAAGTTGTTACTTGACCACGTGCCGTCTGCTTGGCAGATGGCACTACTCTCACCAACACCCTCAAAGCCGTAGGGACAGTAGAAGTAGCAGCGGGTCCCGAACACCTCAGGGTACCGAGGGCTTCGTGGGCAGCCAGACTTGATGACGTCAGGTGGCAGGGCGAGGGCTGGACAGGTTTTAGCTGATGACAGATACGAAACAAGATGTATGTTTATCGTTTCTTTGTTTGCAAAACTCACATATAGTAAAAATACGTGGCACTGTCATCTTTCATCGTGTAGAAAACGTTGCTGCCGTGTCTTGCTGATACCTTGTTACAGCTGTATCATTAACAACAATTTTGGTTGTTAAGACATGGTCCTCGACATAAAGCTTACTTGCAGGTACACATGTATTCAGTCTACTACGGCAACTTTGGCTAACAATACCGCTTCTCACACAGTGTTTATTAAGTTTGAGGTGTTATTGCGAAGAAGCCATTTCAGCCACTTATCACCTGTGTCTCTCTGGTAAACAAATACTGCGTATACATTACAAAATCTGACAAAGAATGAAATAATTAATGATTGTTGTAATCGTTATGAATATCAGTCTGTGCATAGCATTCTATTCGTCAAAACTCTTCTGAAGATTGATTTGTTTTTGTCACGACTGTTTAATTTTCTATTAGGCCTATGTTAAAGGGATAGTTTTGGTTGAGACCTAATCTCAGGTTTTAACATTTTTGGGTGAGAAAATGAGAAACCTCTTATGAAATATGAAAGGGCATGTAATTCTATGAGGAATTCAACATTTATTTGATGAAAATTGGTTTTGAAATGGCTGAGATATCCAAAAAAGAGCGATTCTAATAAAGACAGTGTGGGACCCACACTTTATTACGATCGCTTTGTTTTACTTTGTTTTTTGGATGTTTCAGTCATTTCAAACCCGATTTTCATCAAATAAACTTTGAATTCCTCTTAAAATGGTATGCCCTGTACTATATCATAAGTGTTTCTTGGTATCTTGCAAAAAGTTAGAAGCCCAATTCTCATCTCCACCAATACTATACCATCCCTTTAAGTTATTTTGAAAGTTTCGCATAATGTATCGTGGTAATGTACTATAATTAAGGGGACTACATCATACAGTCAGCTTTCTACTAGCTCCTCAACTTGCATTCAAAGTCTTTTATGAAACAAGATGTGTTTTAATATGATATTACATGTATGTTACATGGAACATACTATTTTGTCGTTTGTAATTATACATGTATACGTATTGTTTGGACTTGAAGACAAAGATAAAAGAAAAAACGAGTCATCCATAGAATAGAGAAGACACATATGAGTGTCTCTCTGTGTGTATAATTAATTTGAAAATGTCCTCTAACCCTTGCTGATTTTCTACCTTGACATTTTGGCTGACTCCCATCCCACGAGGCAGGTGCTTGGCCGCCATGCAGTTCACACGACCTGTTCGAGGGTCTAGTCAGCTCGTAACCCTCGTTACACTGGAACCAGCAAACTGAGCCGAAGATACGCGAAGTGCAGTCGATGAGAGAACCGTGTGAGGGCGCTTGCAGAGGCGGACACCTGAAAACTGTACGAACCATCATCAAGGGTCATAATTTTTATAGTTATGTGTGAATTATGGCGTGTATGTACCAGCATTAATGGAAAAGTGAATATTAAGAAGCTATAGCTCATTCAAAGTTGAATGAATATGAGCTTATTTAAAAACAAGAAGGACCAACGATTATGTAAAGGTCCTATATCACGTAAAAACGAAAACACGATGTAGCTTGCAATATCTTACAAAAATCTTGAAAACGAGTAAAAGAGGAATCTCTTCATCTTGTCTAGGCCTTTATTACATATCTGTATG
Source organism: Diadema setosum (assembly GCA_033980235.1). Classification (NCBI taxonomy): domain Eukaryota; kingdom Metazoa; phylum Echinodermata; class Echinoidea; order Diadematoida; family Diadematidae; genus Diadema; species Diadema setosum. The sequence continues at coordinate 19,932,075 of CM067075.1, forward strand.
CGATGTGTCTGTGCTAACTAACAAATTAAAATGGTTGCTGGATGTCACTGCCTCTTTAAAATTACATCCTGACATCCGGGATAGGCCTACAGGAACGCACCCGTAACGGAGACATAGATGTCACAAATAGCGGAGTTTCCTTCCAGGTCAGTTGCAGTGTACGTGACAGACGTTGCTCCTTCTGGATATTCGCTCCGAGGTGAAACACCAGGAAGTCTAGAAAAACAAGTTGTTGTTGTTGTTTTTTTTGTGTCACAGTCTCTTGAAGGTATTTTTTTTTTTTACTGAACACTAACCATCAATTCACAATATTTTCTATCGGAGAAACCCGCAAAATAGGAATCACAAAGTTTTGATAATCGCTATCTCGATGTAGGAATTAAGGAAATTTTAGCGCAACTATACAACGTCTTACTTTCGGTTGACATGTTTATACATCATTGTTCTACGAATAATTATTATCTTGGCAAAATCTGATATCACAGTATAGCACTCTCATTTTTCTTTTTACATACACATGTATTGATGGTTGACGGAAAATGGAAATAAAGAGTTAAAAGAAGCACAAATACAATGTCTGTTAGCTGGATATTTTAACGAATTGCACGATACTTTCCTCTATCCTATATTTCTTTTTAGCAGGTATTCATCACTGTTAACGGTCCTATTAAAGGAGAATGGAACTAAAATGCATGTATACACATGTGGATTGAGTGAATTCAGTAACATTAATAGAACACATTAGACAATCCGTTGAAAAGTTATAGGCCTAATGAATGTTTAAAGTTTCGGTGCAACCATCGCTGGATGAGAGGACTTCTACATTTCGTGACGTCACGTATGTACAAAGAAAATTTTATATGATTTCTTGTTTTACATACATCCCCTCTACCTGATACTGACATAATGTGAAGGGTAATATCAAATCCCCCTGCTTTTTTGAAAAAGGTAGTTAAAGGGCTCTTTCATTATGCAAGAAAAGTAAAAATATAATGAATTTTCTTTATATTTTCTTATATCATTGTAAATAAAATTATAGCGTCTACAAATGTTGTAGTCTTCTCATCTAGTCTTTAACGTTAAAAATTCATAATTTTGTGAATGGGTTGCCATGTCCTCAAACTTTGCTGATGTGTTCGACCAATATAGCTGCATTCCCTTAATTCACATATATCTGTGGGTTTTTCTACTTTTATGCTTCATTCAAAATTCACAACTAGGAAGTCATGAAGTAAAGAGATTGCCACACTCACAGCTGAACAGTAACATTGCCCGAGTTATCGGTGGCCGTTGGAGTAGGAATTTCCATTCTGACGCTTGTGTAGCCTCTATCGGCTTGATAGCTTGAAAATAACGGGCAGGGAATGTCAAACACTGGTGCTTGGATATCTGTAAAATGTTCGAATGTAGAAAGTTACTAGAGACCATCTTCTACAATGTATACGGCAAATGGACTAAATAAGGAAAAACAGAAAATATGAGCGCATATACAACACAATTCACTATACACATGGATGCATCTACATACTTAAAAAGAGAGTTTTACTAAGTAGGGTCTTCTTGAATCTGTGCTCGGCTCCCTGCTTAATCTCAAAGTCATTTTTAGTTGCATATGTAGTGATCTAGCTTTTTGGAAGTCGCTCCCCCAAGTTTATGCCGCCATATTGGATAGAGGCAACACCAAAAAGATTTAGGACAAGACATTTTACACAAAACTGAATAAATCAGGGGAGCTGAAAAAACACATAACCATACGTACGAAACAAATGTATGATTACGTTTAATTGCAAAAGTTGTATCTGCGTTACCCGCTATTAGATATCTATTCTATTCGTGTGTGTTGGGGGGGGGGATCCCCCCTCCCCGCTTCGATAGGAAGAATCTCCTGACGGAACACTACGAATGGGTTTTGTTGTGATTCATCTAGTATATTGCAAACAAAAATATACACAAACACACGCATCAAAATGCAATAAACTCCGACGGGTTCACCTTGACATACGGCAGCTCGAGAGTCGCTCCACCTTCCTGACGAAGCACAAATCTTTTGAAAGGGTCCTGCCCGCTGAAAGCCTACGTCACATAGCAGGGAACAGGTGGTGTCGTACGGGACGCTGGCGGCCTGGGTACACTCCTCTGGTGTCACAGATCCATGCATCAGTCTTTCTAGTGGTGGGCACGTTATTGGCACTGTACGCCACCATCACCAGCAATCACATATAAAAAGATAAAGATTCGCCTTTGAGCTTTTATGGAAATATATCGGGTCATATAAACTTCAGACTTACGCTCACAAGTTAGTTTTTGAGCAAATGAGCGAATTGACTATGAATTTCATTTCCCCCTCGTCATAACTGCCTTAACCTTTATTTTTTTTTTTTTGGGGGGGGGGGGGGTAAATGCGTACGAGAATACATAAAAATCTGGACGATATTGGTTTGATATGAACACCTTTAGTTCTAGTGACTCATGAAATGATAACTACACACCCCAATTTACAGACAATTTAGTGTCATCTATGCGCATGCAGAGTATGTTATTTTAATCTTATTTGCGATGGCATTCAATTAGTGAGCAAGTGAATAATACTCTTAGAGAAACTAAAATATGTGAAATTTGCAAAGAAAGGCCAACATTTTTCAATTTCATTTTTGGTGTCCTATTTTTTTTTTTCCAATTGGACAGTTTATGATGAGAAGCACTACATTAAAGGAAAATGGTAGGAATGTATTTTGATGGTAACTGAGGAAAGTGACGAACCATCGCACGTCAGAATTTGTCCCGACAATGTCCCGTCAGCCTGACACCTTCTGGTGGAAGACGTTCTCCCGTCGGCAGAAGAAAACCCCTCGATACATGAAAATTGACACACGTCACCATAGCTTGAAGCCACTGCAGGACAGCCGGACACAACTCCGTTGGGTAGGTTCGGTAATCTACATGTGACAACTAAAATAAGGAGTATGGCAACTTAGCTCTTTTGCCATTAAAATCCTTCGTGAAAACAGTGATAATAGTAATGGCAATGATGGTAATGATAATAATAATACTGCTATTTTTATTATAAAACTGAATTTTGTTCAAGCGGACCCTGCTCCTAAGCAGGGGGGGGGGGGGGGGAGGGTGCGTGGATGTATGTTTCATTACGGCGGTTCATCAGGTGTCATGGTCGTAACATTAGCATTCTGGTCGAGGCAATGCAGTAACATTCCGCTATTGACGAATGACCCTCCAATAGACTGACAAAATTCTACCAAAAATATCGGAAGTGTAAATTGTCAAAACAGATTGAGAATGATCACATCCTCAAACAATTGAGACACTCCTTAAAAATTACGAGATTACCCAACCCCCCCCCCCCCCACCAAAAAAAAAAAGAAAAAAAAAAAGAGTGAGTTTGCATTTTTTCGTCTTTCCCAAGGCTAGGAAAGAACAATAAGTATAATAAGGTTTCCAAGGATTACTACAGGTGATGTTGATTTCAGCTTGTATGATTTTACGTAGGTGAAAATTTCATGCTAAAAGGAAAAGAAGATAAAAACTTACTGTTACATGTCGGAGTAGGTTCATTCCACACACCAACAGTCGACCTTAACCCGGTACGGTTGCACGTCATCGTGTACACCTCATCATCGACAGCCGGTGAAAGTTCATAACCCTCGTCACAGGAGACGGAGCACCTCAAGCCGTAGACTGCGCCATTCTGGCAAGCACCATGGCCTTCGTCCAAGATAACTTCACCATTTGCCGGGGCATGTAACGGCAGGCATCTCGTCACTGAAAAAAAAAAGAATATATATATATATATATATATATATATATATATATATCTTACGATCGAATGCTACCATCGCTTAACCATGTTAACAGAGCAGATTGAGCATGATTTTATCTTGTCCGGATGTCAGGATGTTTTCAGCAGAACGCAATGAGTGACATTTCTAAATTTTACTTGATTTCAAGACTTTCCTTCATAACACTTATCCGTTTGTACTTTATCTTCCCTTTACAGGGCTGTGCAGTCAGTGGAGGTCGAGTGTAGAAAGAACAGCTTTTGGATATTTTGAAAATTTGGTCGAGAAGACATTTAACCCCCATCGGGGAAATCATACTATAATTCGAGCAACGTTTGTCTGTCTGTCTGTCTGTTTGTTCCTCTACTCCTCCCAGGTCCTTGGTCCGATCTCCACCAAATTTAGTGGGTGGATGCAGGTTGACCGCGAAATTGCCCTTGAGGGGTTCATTTTTGGAAAGGTCAAGGTCACTGGGGTCAAAGGTCAAATAACGTCTAATCTTCGTCAGCTGCAATAATCAGACACCCGATAGAGGGCGCTATGTAGGCCTACTTATATGGGGATTCCCCTAGAAATATCCTCAATGGGGATTTCCCAGGTGTAGGCCTACTTATGCTTCCAGCAAGTTTGGCCAAGATCGGACCAAGGAGTAGCGCAAAACAGTTATTTGACCTCTGTTGACCCAGTGACCTTGACCATTTCTGGGGGAATCCCCATAGAGGATTTCTGGCACTCCACGGGCACATTGACTAGTTATTATAATACAATTTTTGGCTCTTTCCCAATTAATTTTTCTGTGTTCGGTATTACCTTCTCCACCAGCACAGTTTATAAAAGAAATAGAACAAATAGTATTTTCTTTTATCTGGGATGATAAACCAGATAAAATTAACCGACGAACAATAATTGGAGATTATTGTCAAGGAGGTTTAAAGATGTTTCATTTTCTATCCATAATTTCTGGATTTAACATCACCTGGGTGAAAAGATTACTAAATGAGCAAAACAGAGGAAAATGAACTTTTTTGTGAACATTATTTAGATAATTTATGGGGTAATATAATTTGGTATTGTAATATGGCCGGAACAGAAAAAAAGATCATTGATTCAAAGCTGTTTTATACGTGAAATTCTTAAGGCTTGGTGTGAACATACTTTTTCCCTTAATTTACCTGTAGAACAAGTGAAAAACCAGGCAATTTGGTTTAATTCATCTGTAAAGTGGTGGAGTAACATGCCCACTTTACTGTATAGATAGTACTGGCGGAAAGCTGGAATATAGTAGCTTTCTTACCAAGACATGTAATATAAGTTTATGGAGCAACTTGCCCACTTTAGTGTACATAGATTTTGTAGAACCAGAAAGCTGGAATCTATTCATTACCAAGATACAATAGCTGCTTGGTACAGTGTATTATATAGTGCCATCACCACGCAACCTAAAGGTTGAATGAGTTTATGAAACAAAAGAGGTACTGCCACCCTACTTGAATAGGGCAATGACTGGACAGTGGCAATGACTGGACAGTGACTTAGAGATAGAAAACCACATAAAAGTGGCTGGTATTGTTCTATGTTACTTTGAAGTTTGCCACCTTGTGATGCCGTACAAAGAACCAGAGTACAGCATGCATGTAGAATGCTTTGTATTAAGTCTCTTTCTCAATTTCCCCCTCTCTCCCCCTATCTCTCCCTCTGCCTCTTTGTCTCTCTCTCTCTCTCCCTTACCATTCATGGTCAGTTTTTGTATAAAGTTTTTGTATAAAGTTTCTTTGAGAAGGGTTAGTCATGAAAGCTTGGGTACGATACCAGAGATAAGTATTATGGGATAGTAGGAACAGGAAAGTATATATAGCATATATTGGAGTTGATACTGAGTCAGTCTCTCTCCCCAAGCCCTGTGAAGTGGAAGGACGTGTTCCAGTTTCTCCGAGACCAAGCTGTTACACTTAAATGTTTTAGTGGAGAAACTCAGCCTTTTGCATTTATACACGAAGTTCCGTCCTGACATAACCAAGTCATGTCCAGTGTACGTCAGTTCAAAGTTGATAAGATGTTTTGAATGATATTTTATGGACGCTTTGCTGTACATTCGAAACGGTCTGTTATATGTTGGTCGATCTAAGAAGAAGTCAAACGACTACTTAGTGCTTTGTGGACCAGACATGCAGCTTCAAGAATTTGCAGCAAGCCCGAAGTAACTTTCATTTGGATAAGGACCCCCCCCCCCCCCAACTGTGAGTCAACTCAGCGCAGGGATGTCCTCTGGTCATCGTTTGCGGACCCTCTTCACTTCATGAACTGAGCGCTCCAACGAGATTCACCATCAGTTAGCATGTTAATTCGACCGCGAGGACTGTATCCATGAGCATTTTGCGCGAATATTGAATGGTAGAGACCCAATCTCCTTCATTGAATATCAGAGTGGACTTATATGTGAGTACATTCTTATCTCTGTCATTTGTATATGTATAATAACTCTTTTTATTTTTCATGGTTCAAAGAGATCAAACTGATTGCTCTGATGCGTGACTTTGAATAAATCTCAACACCAACAAGGTGATTAATGTAATCCAATGTGTACCACATTGTCTTTGTCACTGCTTTGACGCCCACATACTTAGTTTGTTTAAAGGTCCAGTTTACCTTTGGGAGCAGTGATTTAAAAAATGTTCAAGATATCACATTTGATGCATATGTGTAGGTCTGTTGTATCATAAAACATCCTACCATATGAAATATTTGCCATAAAACCTAAAATATAAGGAGATATCAGGGTTTTTCTCAATAAACCGTAACTGTACACGGTTTAGTCTGGAAACATTTTTATTATAACTATTGTTCACATTTTGTGTATTTAACAACACTTAACATCGATTATACGGATTCAAATTTCGACAGTGGCTATTTCTATCCCTAACTCACATTTTAGAACTATTTTAAAGCACTAATGCTTTCATCTGCAAATGGTAAATTATGCCTTTAATGTTTCTGTGTGTTATATCCATTTGGATGAAATTATGTATTCGGGGTGAGAATAAGCCATCCTGACAAGTGACTTTATTCTACACGTACACACACACTAACACACCCCCTTACACATCTATTCGTGTAAATAAAGAGATTGTTTTCAAAAAAGCAATGTCTCAAAGGGGTATACTAAAGATTAAACAAATATTGAGTGATGATGGTTCATCTTTTTAAAGTTTTGAACAGTATCGGGCTAAATATGGTGTTTGTTATAATGTTTAGAGTATTTTTCAGTTATTCATGCAATTCCCTTAGAGTGGAAAAAATATTTTGAAAAGAAATCAGTAAATGATAATGAAATAAAGACGCAATAAGAAGGTACGATATATAATTTGTTCAAAAGAGCTAAAATATGTCGATATACACAGTGAAATTATCTGATAAAATATTTCAACCACCTAAATCTGAAAGGAAATGGGAAGAAATATTTAACCAAAACTTAAACTGCATTTAAATATATAATGTTCCTTATATATCAACCCTGAATCAAACACTTCGTTATTTTCAGTATTAAATTACTTTTTGCAACGGGACTATACGCAGACCACAGACCTCTATACGATTTGTTCGAGCTCCACAGAAACAATTGAACATTTGTTTTGGGAATGCGATGTTACTCAAAGTTTTTTTGCTCAAATACAGGAAATTATGTTACAGAATTAAACTTAAATTACTAGAAGTGCTTTTATACTTGGTTCTACAGAAAACCCAGTGTTACAACGTGGTTTATCTGTATGCAAAATACTTTATATTTTCTGTAAGAAATAAAAAGAAAATATTACATTTTAGCCAATTTTGTCAATTTTTAAAGCAAGCGAAGAAAGTAGACGAATATATGTATGAAAAAAAAACAACCAAAAGGTTTTGTATCTAATATCAATTGGAATCGTATTCACATTACTTAGAGGTTTATTAGCTGCCTGTCAATTTTGTACCTGAATTTTTAAGTGAATAAAATTTCTTTGTGGAAAAAAGCACAGAAAGAACAGCTATTACCACCTTACGTAACAATGTATTTACGGCTTATCTTCTTGTCTGTCTGCTTCCATATTTGGTTGTTCCGTTACAAACAAGGCAATTGTACATACCTTTGACTTCAATGTTGAAAGAACATGTTTGAAAATTTCCTGACAAATCCTCGGCTTTGTAGACAAGGGTGTGGTCACCTTCTGTCAGATTGGCTGGTGGACGATCACTCACTTCTTTGGAATCAACGGCATGAAGGTAAGCCCTTATTTGACGACCTGCGTCCAATGCCTGCAGTGCATAATTATTGATAAAACCCATAACCACTTAATCTAACGTGAAAACACCGACGCAAAAACATGTCAATCGAGGTTCACGAAAACCTCTATACTTTCATTTTCACTCCATTGCCCACTCCTCAGCGAGTGAGGAGAACAATGCATGCTATCAATAAATGCAGCCCGACCAGACGACGTGCGAAGCACGGCTGTTTTTGTTTGTTTCATAGACACTTTATTTTCTGCAAATCATAAAATCAATCAGCAAATCAATATACATAAGGTACATAATCATGAACATCATGTGGGAAATATACAAAGTAAATTCAGAACAGGGTCGTTTGACTTGCATGAACAAAGATATAAAAGGAAATTAATGATATAATATACTGTATGCATGTCTATGCAGCGGGGATTACAACAACAATTGTAGTTAAGAAGCGATTATGCAGAGGGCCGCCATTGTAAGCATAGCTTGAAAAGATGGCCGGCCCGGGGAAAAGGTAGGGACGTACTAGATTCGTAACAGTACAAATTCTGCTGCGAAGATAGGAGGGGAAAATAAACTGATGTGTGATGGTGGTAAATGTGCGTGCAAGTGCTTGAAAGTGCACAAGGGCAGATAGGCTGGAATCTAGAATAATAGAAATGGTTTGCTGGAAGAGGGAACGATATGCGATGATGCTATCGGGAGACCAACATTAGCCATATAAATTATCTGTTTTTAGTTCGTATTTGAAGTATACTGTAATAAAATGTGCTTCTTTAAGTTTGCTTTGAATGAAAACGAGGAGGCACACTGTTTCAACTCCTCAGGAAGAGTGTTCCATGTATCCGGACCGTCATGTCTGATCGACTTTTGAGCAAGTAGAGGCTTTGGATTACTTAAATGAAAATCTTGGGAACGACGGGTAGGGTATGAGTGAATATGGTCATTGGTTACTAAGGCATTATGAAAAAATGGTAATAAATTTCGAGTGTGTTTGTACATAAATATGGCAGTTAGATATAAATGTATATGATGGGCCTTTAGAGTTTTTAGGCGATAAAATATGGGATCAGTGTGAGCCAAGAAGTTTGAGTGTGTGCATATACGAAGAGCCTTTTTCTGGAGAATAAAAATTGTGTTCAATTTAGTTTTGCTACAGTTGCCCTATACGATATTACAGTACAATACATATGGTAAAAGTGTTATATAATATTATTAAAGTCTGATCATTAATTAAATACTTTATTCTCCTTAATACACCAGTTGCTTTAGATATTGCTGTTGTAATATTCTGGACATGAGTATTCCAAGTTAGATTACTATCTAGGGTCGCTCCTGGAAACTTGGTTGAATGTTTCTCATCAATGTTTGTATCATCAATAGAAATACTTTTAGGAAGGGTGGGTTGGGATTGAAGAGTATGAAAATGTATAAAAGATGTCTTATCAATATTCAATGAAAGCTTGTTACTTCTAAACCATTTCGATATGTTGCTTAATTCCATATTTAGTGTATCAACCAGTGTTGCAATATCCTTATGGGAATAAAAAACGTTGGTGTCGTCTGAAAATAAGATGAAGTTCAAACTAGGAGAGGAATTGATAATATCATTAATGTAAACCAAAAAAGTAGGGGCCCGAGGATAGATCCTTGAGGGACACCACATGACACGTTAGAATATGATGAGTGACTGGATTTAAATGCAACATATTGTTTGCGATGACTTAGATAACTTCTGAACCACGACAAAATAATCCCTCTCACTCCACAATTATGTAACTTTTCAAGTAAAATGTCATGATCAATAGTGTCAAATGCCTTACTAAGATCCATAAAAACTCCAATTATGTGCTCCTTTTTAGTAAGCGCATCAATAATATTGTCGACAGATTTGATTATAGCATAATCGGTAGAAAATCCTTTCCTAAAACCAAACTGGTTCGCATTTAATATTTCATCTTCAATCATAAACGAGTAGAGACGCTTGTAAGCTACTTTTTCTAAAATTTTCGACATTACAGGTAACAATGAGATGGGTCTATAATTTTTCACCATTGATGGATCTTTTATAGATGGGGATAACTTTGGCGATTTTAAAGGAGTCTGGGTACTTGCCGTTAAGTAGTGATAGATTGAATATATGGGTGAGAGGGGCTGCTAGGGGGTAAATTATTTTTTCAACGAATTCACACTTAAGTTATTAGGCCCACAGGATTTACTACTTTTCAGAGATCGAACAGTATCAATAATTTCCGATTCATCAATTGGAGTAAAAAACAAAGAATTTTGATTACTTTCAGGTAAATATTCTTTATAATTTTTGATATCATTTATGGAAATAGATGCTGCTAAAAAAGGACCAACATTAACAAAAAAAAATTGTTAAAAATATTTGCAATTTGGTCAGGATTGATAATGACATTATCATTATGAGTAATACTATCAGGACATTCCGTAGGTTTCTTTTTTAGTATTTCATTAATAGTCCGTCACAGAGCACTTGTATCATCCTTATTAGATTCGAGTTTATTTGAAATATATGATTTACGTGAAACTCGAATCAAAGTAGTTAATTTATATCTATATGTTTTATACCTTTTCACGTTTTCAGGAGTATAGGTTTCCTCAGAGATATTTTATAAAGACGGTTTCGAGTAAGAATGAGATGTATAAGACCTTGAGTTATCCAGGGTTGCCGAACTCTTTTCCTTCCATTTGTTTTGGGAGTTAAAGGAATATGTTTGTCATAATAATCTAATAGTTTTTGTAAAAACATTTCATAAGAATTAACATCTTGGAGTTCAAAGACGTCATTCCATGTTCTTCGAATAAATCTTGATTCAATGAATCAATATTTTGTGGCGTTTCATTTCTATGCATTTTCAAATATTGTTTGGGTTGGCGGCGTTTTGGGGTTGTTACAGATTTATCATTAATCATAAAAATCGGTAGGTGATCGGATATATCTGAATATTAAAGAATGCCGTTCGTGCAGATTTCAGCTATAACATTAGACAGTATAATGTTTTGATATGGGTGGTGTTGTTTGATTCTGGTGGGTTTATTAATGTCGGGATACAGTGAGTTGGAAAGTAATATGTCATGGAAATGGGTGGGTTGTAATAAATCTATATTGTAATCTCCCATCAAAAAAAAAATGGATTTTCTCTCTCCAATAATTTCATTAGCACATTGGTCGAAGTTGTCAAAAAAAGATTGAATGTCATTTTGTGGAGGACGGTAAATGGTACCAACTATGATATTTTTCTCATTATGACTTAAGATTTCAATAAATAATCTTTCTGCTCCCTGAATAGACAAATCAGTTCGAATTTTAAATCTAATTTGATTATTAACATACATGGCAACCCCATCTCCTATGCCACGCTTTCTGTCATTACGAATAAAATTGTAATTTTCAATGCCAAATAGGTCCGGGGAATTGGTGTGCAACCATGTTTCGGTAACTCCTATAACGGAAAGTGGAAAATCATTGAGGGAACTTCAAAATAATTTAAACGTTTCAAAATTTTTATTTAAACTCCTTGAATTGAGATGGATTAAACTAAAATTAGCACAAATCTGATTTGCCTTATTGGAAAGAAATCGACTGTTGAATTCATTAATAGTGAAGTACTGACTTGTGTGGTTGACTAGCTGTTGATTATCTATTCCGAAATCAGGATCCATTTACATGCTGTGCAGCGACATGCTGTGCAGCGACAGGGGTGTGAATATTTATAATATGTAATGCAGTCCGGTTATCCAATGTGTACCTGTTTAGTTGATACCAATACTAACAGAAAAGTGTTTCCTCCTTCATGATACCAGTCAGCAACACATCAGCACTGTGGCGCTACCCTCGTCGTAGGTGTATTGTAGAAATGCAATGGATGCTCCATAGGAATTTCTCTTATTTCAAAAAGTTTTCCGACAATACACTGGATTTTACTCGTGACCTGCAATAGACATTACGTACTAAAATACTCACAATGATTGGTTCCCATTGGTCATATCGTACGAAAGCAGTAAGCTGACCTTCACTGGCAAACAAGACTTGATCAGAAGGACACTGTAGGTCTGGATCTGTGTCGTCTGAAAAAAACAACAACAAAGTATTAAGATAGAAACGGAACCCATCATCATGAGATGGAATATGATGGATGCTTACCATTACTGCGCAGCAGAGTTTAATGGAATATGATCGATGTTTGCCATTACTCTGCAGCAGAGTTTTTTTTTTCCATAACCTTTTTATTGATTCCATATTCGAAACAAATTCATGACAACTCATATCACATATATTACAAAATCCACGATTCAGCATAACACAGTTATAGTGAAATCAAGCCAAGCTGTACTCTCAGCAAAACAGTACATTCGTAAAGAATATGCAATGCACCGGGGAAAAAAAAAAACCTAACATACACTGTTCACTTACTTTCGTTAAAGTCAAATCGAGCTGTACTTTCAGCAAGACAGTATATTCATTAAAAAAAAAAATACTTGACACGTCATCGATCTATCCACACACAAAAGCGGGTTTAAAGGGGATGGCTAGTAACTGATCAGTGGGAATCAGTGGGAATGCTGGGGGATGATTGTTCCAGTCCTTGTGGGATTCATTTAAGAGTATATACATTATATATCTATTGTTGCGTGAAAATTATTTGATTCAGAATGGTCTCATAGTCAAGTATTGTGCAGTTTAATGTTTTCAGGTTAGCATGCCTGTACAGTGACGGGGCATTAAACTGCACATTACTTGAATATGAGACCGTTCTGAAGCAAATAATTTTCACACAATAGATATATAATGTACTCTTAAATGAATCCCACAAGAATTGGAACAATCATCTCCCAGCATTCCCACTGATTCCCACTGATCAGTTACTAGCCATCCCCTTTAATGGAATATGAAGAGTTAAATGGAATATGATCGATGCTTACCATTACTGAGCAGCAGAGTTTTCATTTTTTTTTTTGTAATTTAACTCTCGTCTCCTCTCTTTTGATACTTTAAAACTCAATTCACAATGAAGTCTAAAAGAGATTATAAGACAGTAAAAAGAAAACATTCAGAAAAATAATGATTTCCAGATGAATACAACCAATAAATTAGTAAGAAATACAAACGTGACAAAGCATGTTAAAGGGACTGTACAGTACTGGTTGAGGTAGGGATTCATGTTTTGAACATTCCTAAGTGAGATAATGAAAAGCCTCTTATGAAATATGCAAGAGCATGTAATTTTAAGAAGGATTCAATGTTTATTTGATGAAAATTGGTTTTCAAATGGCTGAGATATCCCAAAAAGTGCTAATAATAAAAGGCGACATGCCCCAACTTTATTAGTATCTCTTTGTTTCACCTTGTTTTTGGATGTCTCAGCCATTTCAAAACCGATTTTCATTGAATAAACTTTTGATACCCCTTAAAACTGCATGCTCTTTGACATCTCATAGAGTGGTTTCTGAATATCTCACAAAACGTTAAAAGCTAAATCTTCACCTCGACCAGAACTGTACACACCCTTTAAGATAATGACGATTCCATGTACATCATCTCTTCATACGCAATGTCACCTTTTTTTCTTATCTTTTATTCTTTTTTTTTAAGTCTCAGTCTACTTGATGTTGACATTTATAAACAACTTCAAAGAACTGATTTTTTATTTCAATCCTCCTTATTGGTGACAGATTAAATAACAGAAAATGTGGACATGTCTTTTGTTGATAGGCCAAAGGTTTTTGAGTTTTTAATAAATCTCAATTCCAGGATTAAAACATTTCGGCCATGATTATTATCAATTCAACACATCACACAGAATAGTAAGGTGTACAGCGATCGTTGGGTGAACATCGCCAATTGCTTTTCATGAGGATGATTTGTCTTGTTACCAACGCAACGCTGATCTACACCATCCCACGTGCCGTCCTGTCGGCATCGCCTTGACTGACTGTAGAGGGCGGTATAACCTTCATCACATCTCGATTGGCAGACGCTGTTAAACTCCTGATAGCCTATTACGGAATAATTGTTCCCGCTCTTACTGCACGATGCGATGAATCCATTGGAGGGAGGCTGCAGGGGATCACACCTGACGACTAAAAAAGATTACATGAATAGTGCATACAATAAAAAGCAAGTGACATCAAACCTACTAGTGTAAAGAATGTTTCGTTCTTCCTGATGCAACGGTTTTATTAAAGAAGGAATTATAAAGAAAGATTTTCAATCATTCAAAAAACCAAACGTTTTCGGATTTTTTTACCATAAACATTACTGACACGGTCAGCAACAAGGATGAATGGCTGTTCATTATATTGGCAAACCACGAATTGATATCTATCATTTCTTGAGCGAGGAGGGTTGTTCAAAACAGAAAGTAATAATGTCCATACATGGGAGCCGGCAAAATGGCATTCTCTTGGTCTTGATGGTACAATGAAATTAAAAAGACTCGATTCCACTTATTTTCTTGCTGAATAGACATTACAACACTCACTGCCATGTTAAAATACAAAAGCCAAGCAGGAGCGCTTTCCCCCTTCTAAAGTAAAAGCAAAAATAACCAACCAAAAAAAAAAAACCAAACAAACAACAAAACAAACAAACAAGCAAACAAACGAAATCAAAATACTTAGATGAAAGACACTGGGATGGAAGGAGTAGTTGCTTTAATATGGTCTCCTCCCATCTCCAATAATCCTTTAAAGGGAAGGTAAACCCAAAGAACAATGTGGATTGAGTGAAAGCAGCAACATTAGTAGAACACATCAGTGAAAGTTTGAGGAAAATCGGACAATCGATGCAAAAGTTATGAATTTTTAAAGTTTTGGTGTTGGAACCGCTGGATGAGGAGACTACTAGAGGATATGACGTATGAGTGGACAACAATACAAAGAAAATATAAAGGAAATTCAACAAAAATTCACTTTTCTAGAATTATGAAAAAACAATGGACCAACCGCTTTCAGAAAGCAGGGGAAATAATTGCTACCCTTAACATAAATCAATATCAAGTTGATGGAATTTGTAATTTTCATGAAAAATGAATTTTTGTAGAATTTTCTTTATGTTTTCTTGGTATTGTTGTCCACTCATACGTCATAACCTCTAGTAGTCTCCTCATCCAGCGGTTCCAACATCAAAACTTTAAAAATTCATAACTTTTGCATCGATTGTCCGATTTTCTTCAAACTTTCACTGATGTGTTCTACTAATGTTGCTGCTTTCACTCAATCCACATTGTTCTTGGGGTTTATCTTCCCTTTAAAGAGGAAATTCACCTACAAAATGAAAAAAATTATAAGAAAGAGTAAATATTCCCACAGAACGATATAAAAATGGCAAAAATCGGATAAGACATAAGGAAGATACGACATTTCAGAAATTTCGGTTTTTTTTTTGTTTTTTGTTTTTTGTTTTTAGTTTTTTTTTGGTTTTTTTTTTGTTTGTTTGTTTGTTTGTTTGTTTGTTTTTTTTTTTTTTTTTTTTTTGGGGGGGGGGGGGACAATACCTCTTGACCAGTCTTTATGAATATTCAAATCGGCAAGTTGAAGATGAGCATAATAATTATGCTCTCAAAATTTCTTATTCATTTCATATAGAGAAATGACAAAAATCTCATATTTCAGCTGTATGAATAAAAAAATATTCTTAAAACCACCCAAAATAAAAAAAAAAGATAAAAAAAAACCGTTAACTCTGATATATCTTGGTATGGGAACATAATTTTACTTATATTAGCTAATAACAACCCCCCCCCCCCCCCCCCCCCCCGATGTCATATATAACATACACGAAAATTTGTGATGGTATAACATCATCAACTCGCTCAGTTGAATATTCATAGGGACTGGTCAAGAAATGTTTTTCGAAAAAAAAAAAAACGTGAAATGTCAAAATGTCATATCTTCCTTTGTTCTTCTCCGATTTGTGTCATTTTTGTATCATTCCGTAGGTAATATTTTTTTCTTTCTTTCGAAGTTTAGTTATTTTTGGGTTGAATTTTTCTTCAAGTTCGAACGAGTCTTTTGGGGTTTCCCTTACCAGAACAAGAAATAGTCTTCCCATTCCAGACGCCAATGTTATGTTCATTGGCAATACACGTCCGAGCTACAGGCACGGCTGGGCTGTATCCTACATTGCAGTATAGTGTACAGGTCGTGCCGTATCGCTCCTTTCTCGAAAAACATCCGGATTTGCCCCCGTTTGCCGGTGTTGGCAAAGCGTCTGCTTCACATTCAATAGCTGTTAGAAATGTTGGTCAAAAGGAACCAAAATGATATCAAGCACACCACACGGACAGCCTTCATAAAACAAAATTAGACATGAATGTTTCTACCGCAGAAAAGGCACACAAATTCCGTTCGAGTTAAAGATTAATAATTCCCATTTCATTTGTATCTGATAACTTAGAAGTCCTTTAATAGGAAAATTAATTACAGAAATGCACTAATACAAATCAGGTGTATTCCAGTATTTATGACATTTTAAATCTTTGAATGATTATCATTACGCTGACTGAAAAATTTGAAAGAGAACTTTCAGTGACAAAAATTCACTTCTAGCATAATGAAAGAGCACTTGCCTAAACGCGTTCAGAAAGCAGGGGGCATAATTGCTACCCCTAGCATATGTCAGTATCAAGTTGATGAATTTTTTTTGTGGAATTCCCTTTATATTTTCTGTAGATTGTCGTCCACACATGACGTCATAACCTCTCGTAGTCTCCTCATCCAGTGGTTTCAACAAAAAACTTTAAAAATTCATAACTTTTGCATCAATTGTCCGATCTTCCTCAAACTTTCACTGATGTGTTCTACTCACGTTGCTGCTTTCACTCAATCCATATTTCTCTTTGGGTTTTGGTTTCCTTTATTAAAGTGATACAGTGCCTCAATACCTCGTACCTTCGCATCTTGGTGTCGGTTGCAGCCAGGAGCCATCCGGGCCACACTCGATGATAGCTTGCCCCGTCAGGATGTACCCTTCTCTACAGGTCAGCTCACAACTTTCTCCAGCAGGCACTACTGACGACACGGCGCAGGATGAGTTTGGATTGGAGACTATCAGCCCACCGTCCAGGTAAGGGACGGCGCATGTTTGCACTGGCGTGTAAGGAAAAAGGCAACAAAACAGAAAAACAAAACAAAACAGTTACTTCAATGTTTTTCTGTTACGTGTTATAGTTCCCTAAACGAATTCTAGTCTGCGAAAATGTTATTATTATGATATGGTGTCAACATTGTTCTCAAACTTAAACAACAAACAAACAAACAAACAAGCATGTGATATCTTGATCAAAAAATACATTATCGTCGATGATGACTTTTAAAACATGAGCTGACTCATTTGATAATAGCAACTGAATCAGAAATGAAGAAAGTAACAAAATTTGTAGATTGTGTAGATTGTAGATTGTAGATTGACTTTTGTGTATTACATGGTACACTTTATTATATATCTAATCGAAGTAATTATGTGTTTGCAACCCATAGTGGGATCCCTATGTCATACTCATTCTCATATTCAAGAAAGCATGTGGCTAGTCACCTGGAACTCCAATGGTGTATACATAAATGATTATAATATTGTATAAGATATATATATATATATATATATATATATATATATATATAGAGAGAGAGAGAGAGAGAGAGTGAGAGAGAGAGAGAGAGAGA
Source organism: Diadema setosum (assembly GCA_033980235.1). NCBI lineage: Eukaryota > Metazoa > Echinodermata > Echinoidea > Diadematoida > Diadematidae > Diadema > Diadema setosum. The sequence goes on from CM067075.1 coordinate 19,949,822, forward strand.
GAGAGGAGGCGGTGGAGGGGGGGGGGGGGAGGGAGAGACGTCTGTATGCCTATATAAACAGGAGACAGAACATTGAGGTAAGGCCCCCATCTCACTAGGAAGGCGACCATGGCGATCTGTGACGATTTACCAAATCGTGGCGCGATCGCCGTCCGTGTCCATTTTTGGCCTCCGAGGCGATTACACTACGGTTTCTCCACGCTCAACCTGCGCTGTAGGCGATAGCGCAAAGATGATAATACGACTCTACCACGTTGTTGCCGCATTTCCAGGCCGCAGAGACGCGCTGCTTCTCGATCGAACCGATTGTGTTGGGATATTCGTACGCTTATCAAGACCTCGCTACAACAGTGATACGATCGGAGCGACAGTGATACGTTTACACCGGGCTCATGCTACGATCTCAAGCGTTCGGTGTATAAATTGGGTTTCATGATTGAATTTCTTCATGCAGATGTCAGTGTCAAACCAACATGGATATGCAGAATATGGTTTTACCTTTACATCTTAGTATTCTAGAACACACCAGTTAGAACCTGATGTGAAATTGCACCATTAGTTAAGCCATCCATTTAATTAAAAGGGTAAAATGTGTATGTAATATTAAAGAACCGGCTTACAAGCAAACTACAAATCGTTTCCTACAATAAGACAATTTTAATAAGATATACAATGTATTTGAAGATTTGAAGATTACAACTTAATTTACTTTCATTGACTTGCAAAGGAATATGACAAACAAACAATTTAATAAACAAAGTAGATTCGTTCTGAGTGTACGTGGAAAATGAATTTTATACGTTTTTCTCCATGTCCACCTTCCTGGTCTGTGCATCACTTTCTATCGTTCATGGTTAGTTCCTGTTACGTAACACTGTAAAAGTGGTAATTTTCACGGGCGATGGGGGCCGCTTTCGATGCGCTTGAGTTACGCTTAGCGCGTTGCTACCCCGTCAGAGTTACGAATGTGGCGCTTTTAATGCGCTCGTGAGGCGATTGTGATAGGCTCTAAAACCACGGCGACCTCGCTACGGAAGTTTTGGACATGTTGAAAACTTCCGTAGCGAGGTCACCGACCATGGCGATGGTGGTGACCCTCCGCGCTTCTGAACCGCTCAAGATACGATGGAGAAGATTTAAAGCGATCAAGCCACGATCCGCGGCGCTTTGTCGATTTTTGATGATCGTAGCGGAGTCGCCGTCTAGTGAGATGGGGGTATAACTGTTATCACCTTCACAAATCGGTTGTTCCCCAATCCAGTTGGCTTGCTTCGAACCGATCTGCGCAGCGCACTGCAACACCCCACTGACGTCATTTGCAAGCCTGTAACCTGGGAGACATTCCAGGCAACAGAGGGCTCCATGCACTGTGGGGCAGCGCACTCCCTGGCAGAAAAACCCATTCTCTGGGGGCGCTATGTCCGTACAGTGTAGTTCTGACGGTAGGATTCAGCACAACAGAAATATTAAAAACAGTTAAGTTATGTGAATTGTTACATTGACGTTGCTTCATGGCACAGTTGGTGATGTCAGTGTTTTCTTTGGGACAACCATTTTATGAAATGCTTAAAGGAAATAATGCGAGGTGAAAATGTATAATGTGTCTCATTCCATCACACACAAACATGCACACAAACACGTACACAAGTAGAAGTAAATTATTAATTTAAATTGGATAAATGAAGTCATTCAAAAGTTTAATTATTACTTGCGATTTTGCTTGCGTTGCTATACAAATTTCTAGAATGGCGTTTTATTACAAAATGTCATAATCACGATTACATAGACATGATGAATAATTACTCTCTGAACATTGTTGCATAGGTATAACATTCTACAAAGTTATTTATAGATCAGCCTAATGATATCGGTACAGGTCGCAAAAAAAAACCCCACAAAGAAACAAAATTGATCATAATCTTAATATGACTGAATAATTGAACAGGGAAACATAATGTGTACATGTTGATGAATGTACAAACTGATGTAATGTGCATAATAGTTCTGTGCATAATGTGCATAATCATCCTCCTATGAACACGCGATTGTCACATAAATCATGTCCGGACATTGAAGTGTCAAATCAAAAAAAAAAAAAAAAATGGCTCAGGCATCGGGAGTCGAGTTCCTGTTTGTCTTCCGGGCGGTTTAGATCACTTTAGCTGACACTGTTGGCAAACCTCTTATAAAACTACCCCTATATATTCATCAGTCATACCAGAATGTGAAAGCACATAAAACAGACTGAAAAATTTGAAAGACAGAACTTTCAGTGACAAAAACTTACTTTTCTAGCATAATGAAAGAGCACTTGACTAACCGCTTTCAGAAAGCAGGGGGAATAACTGCTACCCTTAGCATATGTCAGTATCAATTTGATGAAATGTGTAATTTTCATGATTTTTTTTGTGTGTGTGTGTGTGGAATTCCCCTTATATTTTCTTTAGATTGTCGTCTACACACGACGTCATAACCTCTAGTAGTCTCCCATCCATCCATCCCATAATTGAACAGAGATAAATAATGTGTATGTTGATGAATGTACAAACCGATGTAATGTGCATATAGTTATGTCATCTTGCTATGAACACGCGATTGTCACATAAATCATGTCCGGACATGGAAGTGTCAAATCAAAACATATTTGGCTCAGGCATCGGGAGTCTTCCGGGCAGTTTAGATCACTCTAGCTGACACTGTTGGCAAACCTATTATGAAACTATATACCCCTATAGATTCATCAGTCATACCAGAATGTGAAAGCATATTGCAATGTGACGTGTGTACGAAAAAAAAAATCACAAGGGAATCATAATTATACTAGTTAATAGTCCCTGCTTGGTGCAACATAGCAAACACATATACATGCTGCACAGTTCAAGGGAATACACGCCAAACCATAATAATCTGTTATAAGTGAAAGTGGGTAAGCAGCTAAGCCCTTATATTTCTATAAGCCCCGTTGTCATTCCGGGTCAGTCAAGGGCTATTCCACACACACACACACACACACACACACACACACACACACACCCACGCACGCACACACACACACACACGCACACACTATGCTAAGAATAATGTATGCTACAATTTTGACATTAGTAATGTACATATATGTTGTATGGAAGTGAGATTAAAAAGAAATGGATGAATAAATGAATAAAATAATGAATAAATGAATGAAATTTGTACCATAAGTATATCAACAATAATCTTGAATAATACTTTACAAAGCCTTTTTAAAGAATTTCATACAAATTCAAAAATGTAAGTGATGATGGCGATTAATAGTAACAAAGAAAGCAATAAAATATACAATTCCGTACGCGTCATACACGTCAGTGATATTTATGCAGGGCATATTTTTCAAAACCCCATTTAGGCAGATTTGTTGTTCGAGTCTGACTTACCAAGGCACTCGGGAGGTTGGTGTGTCCACTCCCCTCGTGTGTTTCGCTTCTCACATGTGGTCGAGCTGTGACCCTCAAGTCTGAAGCCAGTGCTGCAGGAGAATGTGCACTGTGAGCCGCGGTAAGTACTGGCGCTGCAGTATGTTTCTAGTCCAGGTCGAATCGGTAATGGACTGCACTGGATTACTGCTCGGTAATAGCCACACACAGAAGAAACACGACGAGACAACAAGGTTATACTTACAATGTGCAGAAAAGTGTTTTTAAAGGACAATTTTTTTCTGACACGTTAAACGTTAGTCTGAAAAGAAAGAGCAATAATTCAAAAGCACCGGAGTAAAAATTTGATCAAACACGGATAAAAATTAGGAAAGTTGTAAGTTTTGCTAATTTTCACAAAACAGCTTTAATATTAGACAGTCAATACAATTATGACTTTTCAAATGAGTGAGTTGGGTTGGTTTGGTTTGGTTTATTTCTGCATTTTCTTTCTCCAATTAATACAATATCCAATGAAAACAAAGTGATACAGAGAATGGAAAAAAAAAGGAGAGCGTAACATACAAATCAATATAATAAATGTCAATTTCATAACAACATCAGTCTGTAAAAACAATGAACCAAAGCAACATGCTAAGGCATAACTGTATTTATAATATATGAACAAAGGAGAAATCTTTACAGAGGACCGTTATCATAAGCAGAGCTTGAGGTGGATGAGGCCTTATCTTAGATATACGAATATATTACAAAACCAATAAAACTACATGTAAAATTCTTAATCTTAAAGCTATCTACCAAACACATTTTGCTTAACCCCCCCCCCCAAAAAAAAAAAAAACCAAAACAAAACAAAAAACAACTGAGTTGATGGTGTCACCACCTCAAGACTTTCAATGCAGTTTGTACTTGATTTGTTTGTTTGATTAAACCACAGTTTGAAAATTTGTGTGTGACTGACCATTATTTTGACCTTTTTCAGCTAGGAATAACACAATGCTTTAAACTTTAATGGTAGAAAATTGAAGATTAGTCAGCTTTTTGTACGCGATCAGTGGAAAGTTGTGAGGTGATGACGACATTATCGGCTCACTCATTTGCATATTTCGATTGTTCGAAGACTGTTTAGCTAAAAATAGCTAACATTTAAAAGTTCACAGCTTTTTTATTTTTAATCCGATGCTGACGAAATGTTTGTTGTTCTTGTAGATCGTTTGTAATTTTGTTCTTCTGAAGTCAAGTTATTTCAGAACTAGTATTACCCTTTATTTTATGTATTAATTAGCCAGTTGTAATCGCGTGGCAACTTTTGATTACGATTATGCTCCTTTAGAGTAAACAAGTGCGTAATTTGTAATCATCAAAATATGAAGTAGGCCTATCACATAATCGTTGCTATGAATATGATACTATTTGTAATGCGAATGTTGTCATCATTGCTATGATTGTAACTGTGATTTATGATTATAAGTAGTTATCATTATTATCTTATTGGAAAATATCACATTAGTACCTTTGTTGTGGCTAATGTATGATTATAAGTAGTGATTAGTAGCATTATCGTTAACGGTTTATTATGGTTTCTATCATTTTGCCTTAGGCATTCTTATAATCAACGTTTCTATTACTGTTACCGTAACCGTTTCAAAGTAAGAGGTTGACATACGCTGGACAATCCTAGTTAAGGCACACTCAGCAACGTTCTCCTCTGCGTCTTCGGCCGTGTATCTAATCGTATAGATGCCCGGATCGAGCGCAGTTCCTCGCGGCGGACCTTCGACTTGGATGACATCAACAGTCGCCACTGAATTGTCAGTTGCTGAGGGCACTATCCAGTCAACAACAGCTTGGGTTTGACCTGGCGGCGCGTAAATGGGGGGTTCGCTTCCGGGACAGTTGTTAAACGATGGCCCGGTTGTGTCTGTCGATGAGGATAAAGGAAAGTGGGGGATGGGATGGGGGCAGGCTTAAGTTAAAATTCCAGAACGGTATTTCCTTAATTTTGCAATCTCATGCGACTTGGAAAGGAAAACTATTAACTGACATTGATTAGTGTTCAGGCTGCACTCATATTATTTCCCTTAAAACCGCTAAAATAAACTGCCGTGTTTGAAAACATGTCACTTGATTTAATCCTGAAATGTTGACAAGTATAATTGACAAAAAAAAATGCTATTTCATTGTCAGACTAGTATGAAAGTTGTGGTTAGCGACATGAAGCTGAAATGCGGTACTTGCAATAGATTGATTTTGAAGCTAATGCCAAGACAAACTGTAACGATGAAACAAAATAAATCAAAACCAAGTTTTATAATTATTAAATTGGATGTTCGTTTGCCTAATTTCTTTTGTATTTCGTCAGTGCTTCTCCAAACAAGATCAAACTATGACTTTAAACAAATCCAACCAATACTCACCTTCACAATCAGACACGCTGCCACCTGTCCATCCGTTCGCCAGACACACCCGATCTCTGGAAGCCCCCAGCGGGAGCGAGTAGCCGTCATTGCACACAGTGGAACAGATGCTGTTATAGCCATTTGAATTCGTGCATGTCAAATAACCATTCAATGGCGCCGCAAGAGAAGGGCACGTTATTTCTGGGGAAGAACGAAAAATTCATAAAATTTATAATTATGTTATTATCTTCTTATCATTCATTCATCATCATTATCATTATCATAGTATATTATCAACATCATTATTAGGTGATCCGAGTATCCTCTCGGATCACCTATTGTATCTGTACGGATTCTTTCTTCTTTAGGTGATCCGAGTATCCTCTCGGATCACCTTCTGTATCTGTACTGATTCTTTGTTCTTCTTTTTATTTTCCTTTATTTCTAACCAAAATTTGTGCAGCGGTTAGCTCAGAAAGTGCATTGCCTATCAATGTCAAACTTATACCATATATGTATCATGTCCCAAAGACGACAGATCAAGTAAAATCATAGTGATCAGTCGACCGTGACGTCACTATGACGTCATTATATGAAAACACATTTTCATTCATATCTCATTAATGGAATAGAATTTTGCAATGAAATTTACGTCACATACATTTCAAATTATGCGCATTCTACTCATATTCTCAAAATTCATATTTTCTCTTAAAACGTGCGCGTACGCGCGCGTTGAAATATTTGTATGCTCAAATCGAGCTCAAATTTTTTTTGCACACGTTTCAGACCATTTGGAGCATTTTTTGAAAAATTGAAAAAATTGGACGGACGCGTACGCGCGCGCACATATTCGCCCACACAGCTCATATGCAATGAAAATTTCCCGTTTTTTTACTTTTATCGGATGCCTAAAATGTCAAGGAATATTTCTACCAAGTTTCAAGTCAATCCGACTCAATATGACGTCATACGGGCCAGTCAAAGTTGAAATTCCGCGCGCGCGTCAATGGCGATATACAGTGCAACGATGCCAAAAAAACGCCAATTTTAAATCCGATTTTACTCGTCAGGATGGACGGTGACCCCCCGTTTTCTTTACATATTCTGAAAGCTGATGAGTTGGACATGTTATTTCATGGGTTGGCGATGCTGGAACAATGATTAAAAGATATCAAATTTCTTAATAAAATAAAAAAAGTAAATTTTCAAAATGACGTCATCAAATTTCAAGTTCATTCGAGTGTATCTCACTTATCCTTTGCCAATTTACACCCAGATTTCAGTATGTTGTAGCTTATTAAATGATCTTTCATTAAAATAATTACAACATTTTGATTGGATGACGGCATCAATTCGTAAAAATGGATTGAAAGTAATATTGTCAAATTTGACCAGTTTACGTGTTATCTCTATGGGAGAGCAGTTTTTCTGGCAGTGAAAATTGACATGACTCTCTTTTTCGAGCACTAGCTCACTTATGCTTCGGTGAATTTCTCCCAGATTTTAGTATGTTGTAGCTGAGACTTTGGGCTATCGTAAGTGTGCCCTGCATTTTTTCATACGATGTCGGCATCACGTCGAAAAACTTCGTTTAAAATGGCACGAGGCTTCGATGCAGCGTCATTTTGCTTAATACACAGGGCCTATGGAGAATGAAATAGGTCATTGCGTAGCGCATCCGACTCGTAATCCTAAGGTCCCTGGTTCGAGGCTCACTCCTGCCAATATTTTTTTTAATTTTTTTTAAACACTATTTTTTTCTTTTTCTTTAGTTAATCTTAATCTCCCTTTCCTTACTTTATCTTTTTCTGATTTTTTTATGCTGCTCCTTCAAATTTCTATAAAATAACATAATTTTTTCTTTATTTTTCTTTCTTTCTACTACTTTCTGTGCAATAGATGAACAACAACAATGGCTATCAATCCCATATATTGCACATGTCTAGTACATGTCACGTACATTATTTCATAAAATAACAACTACTTGATCGGACACCATCTTGGGTATGTAAATTAGGGTCAAAGGTCATAAATGTTTCATCCTGTATCTTGGTGAATACATGTCCTATCTTTCCCATATTTTGCACACTTAAAGACCATGTTACAAGAATCATTTCATAAAATAATCACTTTTTGCTTAGACGCCATCTTGGGTGTGCAAAGTGAGGTCAAAGGTCAAATATACTTCATTCTGTATTTCCGTTAGTGTATACGGAATTCGGTACCAAAGATGGCAGGTCTCACTCCCTTTTCTAAATGAGAATCCAAACATCACACGGCCCATGTCCCGTCAACACAGATGAAACCTGTATGGTCATGAATATTTGGATCAGGACTCAAATCACTGATTTTCGAAGAGATCGGATCACCTAATTTGTCAGTGTTGACAAATTCCGAGTCTAGTCTTCTTCTTCTTTCTTTATTTCTCCCCAAAAGTTGTGCAGAGGTTAGCTCAGAAAGTGCTATGTCTATCAAGTTCAAACTTATACCATGTATGTATCGTGTCCCAAAGACGGCAATCGAACTAAAATCAAAGTGATCAGTCGACCGTGACGTCACTATGACGTCATTATATGAAAACACATTCTCAATCATATCTCATTAATGGAATGAAGTTTTTCAATGAAATTTACGTCACATATATTTCAAGTTATGTGCATTTTACTCATATTCTCAAAATTTACATTTTCTCTTGAAACGGGCGCGTACGCGCGCGTTGAAATATTTGTATGCTTAAATCGAGCTCAATTTTTTTTTGGACACGTTTCAGACCATTTGGAACATTTTTTGAAAAATTGAAAAAATCGGACGGACGCGTACGCGCGCGCGCATATACGCACGCACAGCTCATATGCAATAGAAATTTTCAGTTTTTTCACACGGATCGGATGTCCGAAATGTCAAGGAATATTTCTATCAAGTTTCAAGTCGATTCGACTCAATATGACGTCATACGGGCCCGTCAAATTCAAAATTCCGCGCGTGCGTCAATGGGGATACACAGTGCAACTATGCCAAAAAACCGCCAATTTTAAATCGGATTTTACTCGTCAGGATGGACGGTAACCCCCCATTTTCTTGATATATTCTAAAAGCTGATGAGTTGTACATGTCATTTCATGGGTTGGCGATACTGAAAAAATGATTAAAAGATATCAAATTTCTTAATAAAGTAAACAAAGTAAATTTTCAAAATGACGTCATCAAATTTCAAATTCACTCGAGCGTATCTCACTTAAATTTCTCCAATTTTCACCCAGATTTCAGTATGTTGTAGCTTATGAAATTTTCTTTCATTAACGTAAAAACAACATTTTGATTGGATAACGTCATCACCTCGTAAAAATGGATTGAAAGTATCCTTGTAAAATTTGACCAGTTTACGTGTTATCTCTATGGGAGAGCAGTTTTTCTGGCAGTGAAAATTGACATGACTATCTTTTTCGAGCACTAGCTCACTTATGCTTCGGTGAATTTTTGCCAGATTTTAGTATGTTGTAGCTGAGACTTTGGGCTATCGCAAGTGTGCCCTCCATTTTTTCATACGACGTCGGCATCACGTCGAAAAACTTGGTTGAAAATTGCATGTGGTTTCGATGCAGCGTCATTTTGCTTAATACACAGGGCCTATGGAGCATGAAATAGGTCATTGCATAGCGCATCCGACTCGTAATCCTAAGGTCCCTGGTTCGATGCTCACAACTGCCAGTTGTTTTTAAATTTTTTTAAACACTATTTTTTCTTCTTTTTCTTTAGTTAGTCTTAATCTCCTTTCCTAACTTTATCTTTTTCTGATTTTTTTCATGCTTCTCCTTCAAATTTCTATAAAAATAACACAATTTTTTCTTTATTTTTCTTTCTTTCTACTACTTTCTGTGCAATAGATGAACAACAACAATGGCTATTAATCCTATATTTTGCACATGTTTTGTTCATGTCACGTACATTATTTCATAAAATAACAATTACTTGATCGGACACCATCTTGGGTATGTAAATTAGGGTCAAAGGTCATAAATGTTTCATCCTGTATCTTGGTGAATACATGTCCTATCTCTCCCATATTTTGCACACGCAAAGACCATGTTACAAGAATCATTTTACAAAATAACCACTTTTTGCTCAGATGCCATCATGTCTGTGCAAAGTGCTGTCAAAGGTCATATATTCTTCTTTCTGTATCTTCATTATGACATGTTATCTCTATGGGAGTGCAGTTTTTCTGCAAATGAAATTTGACATGACTATCTTTTTCGAGCAATAGCTCACTTATGCTTCGGTGAATTTCTCCCAGATCTTAATATGTTGTAGCTGAGACTTTGGGCTATCGTATTTTACCCTTCGTCTTTTTCATACGATGTCGGGATCACGTTAAAAAACGTGGTTGAATTTAAAGCTTATCTTCAATGTATTGAGATGTTTCTTTTCTTTCTGCAACTTTCTTTGCAATAACTCAAGAAAAACAGCGTCTATCACCCTCAAATTTTGCACATGTTTAGTTCATGTCACGTACATTATTTCATAAAATAACAACTTCTTGATCAGACACCATCTTGGGTATATAAATTAGGGTCAAAGGTCATAAATGTTTCATTCTGTATCTTAGTGAATACATGTCCTATCTCTTCCATATTTTGCACACGCAAAGACCATGTTACAAGAATCATTTTACGAAATAACCACTTTTTGCTTAGATGCCATCCTGGCTGTGCAAAGTGGGGTCAATGGTCAAATATACTTCATTCTGTATCTTCGTTACTGTGTATACGGAATTTGGTACCAAAGATGGCAGGTCTGACTCGCTTTTCTAAATGAGATTCCAAATATCACACGGCGAATGTCCCTAAACACAGATGAAACCTGTATGGTCATGCCTAAATTATGTATTTGTTGCTGTGTCTTCGTTATCTAGTGTATACAGAATTTGGTACCAGAGATGACAGATATGACTCCCTTTTCTAAATGATAATCCAAACATCACACGGCCAATGTCTCTAAACACAGATGAAACCTGTATGGTCATGCCTATTGCGATCAGACCTCGAATCATTGATTAAAAAAAAATCGGATCACCTTAATTTGTCAGTAATGACAAATTACAATCTCTAGTTGATATTATCATTATAATGATCATCATTATTATTTCCATTATTATCAGTATTCATGAAAATAACATTCAGACAAAATGAAGAATGACTAATACTGGACGAAAACGATCATCTCGCGATACCCGTTCCTATTAACAGCAGTCAGCAATACCTTGGCATGTCGGGGGATTCGTGACCCAGTCAACAGTGTTGGACGTCCCAAATTCAGCGCACACTTGATCTCTCACGCCCTCTAGGGTGAAACCCTGTCTGCAGCTGTAATGGCAAACAGTGTCTACCGTAGCGTCGTATGTAGAGGAACAATCATGGTAGCCATTTGGTGGGTGTGGACGAGCAGGACATTTCAGAACTGTAACGATAAACATGTAAAACATGGCCGCGGATAGTGCAGGCATGGAAAGGCGAACACAAATAAGGGATGTGGCAAAGGAGAAGGGCAGAAAGGCAGAGTAAGAATAAGAAAGAAGAAGACATGTGCAGTGCCTACCATTCGATCACCTTTTGTGAAGCTTAATTCAACTCTTTTGTTCGCACTTAATGATGACACTTTTCCGAAATGTGTATAAACGTGCCTTTTGAAATTACAATAGATAATCAGTGGAGATTTATTCTATATAAACGAAACGACATAAAAGCAGCGGGTCAGGGACATTTTGGGCCTCCTGACAAAATACTAACGATGTGGAGACCGCGCCATCCAACATGGAGCGCTTTCTGTCCATCTCCAAACAAAACATGCGATTGTGACGTCGCCTGCGTTTTACGTCTCGCTGTTAGTGCTTGAAACTGTAATTTCTTCACACACATGATCACCACTAGGTAGGTTCGAAGGACTGCACGTCACAAGTCCGACACCCACGAGCCATACAGCCCACGAGTCATACAGCCTACGAGACATGCAGCCCACGAGACATACGGCCTACGAGACACACAGCCCACGAGTCATACAGCCCATGAGCTCGACACTAAGCAAATAAGGCCCATATGCCCGACACTAGGCAAACAAGGTCCACTAGTCCGACACTAGGCAAACATAAGTCTGTCACCAGGCAAACAAGGCCCATGAGTCCGACACCGATTACATCACGGAATGTACACTGTGTCGATTTCGTGGCCTTTTTTTTTCTCAGAAAACTTTAATCCCGCCTTGTTCCGTTAAATTTCATTTTGTCTATGGGTCGTCTCTTTGCTATCACACACAAAAAAGAGAATAATGTTATCAACTACTGTAATAATTTGCAATGGAAAAACTATGTCACTGTTTGCGAAAAACAAAAAATTAATGAACGTGTGAATCAGTGGAGGAATAAAGGAATGACCAATTCTTAAAACCGACTCGACGAGGTAGGCCTCTTCGACTTATTCCCATGACTTAGCTTTCAAGGGAAGAAGGCAAATGTATGGTTCATATGAGACAGGAGTGGATGAAAATGTACTAACTTTTTACTTCAAACACCAAGACACAGATGGCTCGATTCGGCACAGGAGCAGAGTCCTGGGCAATGTACCAGACCGCGTGGAGTCCTTCGCCGAATTTCTCCGGTAAGGGGATCAATAACCTGCGGCATAGAGACAAAAAAGGAAGCGGAATAAAAGTAACTAAATTTTCAGTGGAGATGTGGGAAGGACAATGAAAATACAAGAGTGGGGAACGTAGAGATGATATCATTCATTCTTAGAACTTTTATATGCCTAATTTAGCATTCTTTTGTTACCGTGTATAACAAAACCAATGGAAAAAAAAAAACCGGAAAAAAAATAGATGAAATAGGTCAACATATATAGTCAGCTTTTACGTTCTCATATTTTCTGGAAGAACGATAACTCTTCTGCTACTGTCTGTTTTGCAGTTTTCTAGAACACTTTATTTTTTCTCGAATTTTTTTCTCGAATTTTGTGATTAGATATATCTTTTTTTGTGATTAGATGTATATTATTTCTAAAAAAAGACACTACACACTTTTCACTTTCAACTCTATTGTAACTTTTAAAAGGACATGTAATTGTGTTGAAAGCAGGTATCAGTTATCAATAGAATGTGCTTAAAATGTGTGCAAACTTTCAGCGTAGTCCAATAATTCCTTTACAATGGTTTCTACGGAGTTTCATATCCTGGTTTTATTTTTCTGTCCCACTCAATGCACAGAGCACTAATGGGTGAGATAAGATTACGAGGACCCTATACTTCACAGCCTCCTTTCTCTTGTCATGAAGGTACATAATGTATTATATGGTTGTCTAAATGTGTGCATACGATATGTACACATATTGGACTGAAGAAAATTGTGGAGAAGTTTCTATTTGCAGGCCGGCGCAACTGGGGAACATGCCCCATTTTATTCAGAAGATATGGGGTGTCACATTTTGGGCCCCCAATTTTTTTTTTTTTTTGAAGGAAATATAGAATGAGACAATTATTTATTTATTCATTTATCTATTTATCATTATTTTTTTTTTTTGCTGCTTTTCAGGCGATGTCAGTAAACAGTCACCCAAAGTGTCACTAGAAAAAATATATATTTGCAGGCCGGCGCAACTGGGGAACGTGCCCCATTTTATTCAGAAGATATGGGGTCTAACATTTTGGGCCCCCATTTTTTTTTAAAAGGAAATAATTATAGAGTGAGACAATCATTTATTTATTCATTTATCTATTTATATATATATATTTTTTTTTGCTGCTTTTCAGGCGATGTCAGTAAACAGTCACCCAAAGTGTCACTAGAAAATGTTAAACCCCCCCCCCCTTTTTTTTTTGTAATACTTGTCAGCCGATTAACCCCGGAAGTGGCACCAGAAAATGTGGCAGCAAACCATCATCAAAAATGAATCGAAAGCCCTGCTCGCATAAAGTCGGTCCCGTCACTGTGAAAAACTTAGCGCCACCCCTGATTTGTAAACCTACCAGTGCATGCATGTGAAAGAATAGAGTTTACACAATACACATCGTTCCCTTCACCCTTGTGTGAAATTGAGTATAAGAATTCCTTAGTATGTGTTATGTTTGTGTATCAATACACACTGTGAGTCAATGCATACACTGTAAAGTACATACTTAATTGAAGTGTGTAGGCCGGTTTTCTGTACTCGTTATTTTAGGGATGATGTCATACACATAAATAGACAATGAGCTAGGGTGTGTGGAACGACCTAGAACTCACAGGTATAAAGCCCTGGTTTGGAGATAGTAACAGAATATTCAATAGTGGTTGAAGGGAATTATATAAGTAAGAGAAATTACGAAGTAGTAAAAGTACCCAACACCTTTGCTCTGAGAGTTTCGTCACTTCTGGCTCTGAAGCGACTTGCATTACTTAGCACCTGTATTACCTGCAGACTTGCCACATTATGTGGACATAAGACCCGAGAGACATTTTGCTGTGGACAGTTGATTCGCCTATACAGGATTACTTGCTGGATTACTTGCTGCATAATTACCTGTTTGATTATCATTTGCAAACTGACTGGACACGGTCGTCACAACATTTTGGATACGACAGGCGTCACCGTAGATTTATACATGGATTACCGTAACCTCTGACCTCTGAGAGTTCATCTGGGAGGATCACTTATCTCTGCATTGAGGATCATTCATCTGTGCATTAAAGGCATTATTTACCATTTGCAGATGAAACAAAAACCGAGCTTCAGTGTTTCAAAATTGTTCTAAAATGTGAGTTAGGGATAGAAACAACCTGTGCAGAAAAATATAATCAGCATAATCAATGTTAAGCATTGTGAAATCAACAAAATGTGAACAATAGTTATGGTTTGATAAGAGAAGTAGTGATATCTCTTCATATTTTAGGCTTTATTGCAAAATTCTTATAATGTAGAATGGTTAGTGATACAACTGACCTACACATATGCATCACATGTGAAAACTTGAGCATTTTTTAAATCACTGCTCCCGAAGGTAAACAGTACCTTTAAGCCTCATCTCTTGGACATTTCCAGGGGATTACATGGAATTTGTGATTATTACATTCAACTGTAACATTTGTAAGTGATCATAATTGTTGATTGTATTAGGATAGTGATTTACAGCGAAAATATTGTTATTAATAAAACGTCTGAACATTAATTTATAGTTCTTTGGTGCGATCAGTTCCAGTGTGATTTTGGTCGTAACAGTCTGTAAACATTTTTCCAGAACCTTTCTAGTACCTTCTTTCCAATGTTTAGATAGGTTGGAGAAAGTCCATTTATATTAAGCAATACAGAGTCTGTTGTTTCAGAATCCGCCCTTAACTTAAATTCCATGATTGGCGATTTTTTGGCGGTTTTGTGATGCAGGGTCATTTTAATTTTTGTAATCACTTTAACTATTCGTCCAGCCCAACCTCCACAATCTTGACATCCCTGCCCTCTTGCGAACATTCACAGCTCTAGTTTACCATGGGATTGCGATGTGGTTACATGACCCTTGTTCAAATCCTTTTGAACCGTCATTGTGGTATAGAAAATATCTAAACAGCATCTCAAGGTGTTTTATCTGTACAAATTTCACGCCTTGAAATGTTCTGAGAGCTACCACACACAACATCATGATATCCTGTTCTATAATCATAAATGATGATGTTGTTGACGACACTGGTATTTCCGTCATTTACATTGACATTGTTATTCTTTTACTGTTGTAATATTCGTCTTATAAATTCCTGATTGTTATTTCTCTGGTGATTTTTCACAATTTCATTGGTGTCTACCGGTAATATCTCATTAAAGGACTAGTACAGTTTTGGTCGAGACCTAACTTCAGGTTTTTAACATTTTTAGGTGAGATAATGAGAAAGCTCATGAAATTCTTCCGCCGAGGATTAGAATTTGAATAACAAAGCAGTACCTGCTGCATGTTATAAGGATTAGAACCAACACTTGCTGTCGGGCGAAAGCTCGGTGGTCTAGTAGAGATGACGCCTGTCCGGTGATCAGGAGGTCGTAGGTTCGAATCCTGCTCGAGTATGTACGCCCATGATTTTTTATCATGGCTACTACTAAAACATTGATCAATTCAGTGCTTATTTACGTCGATGTAAGGCAATTTGTCAGTCAGTTGCAATGAATAACATCTCGGCGGAAGAATTTCATGAATTTGAATAACAAAGCAGTTCCCGCTGCATGCTATAAGGATTAGAACCAACACTTGCTCCTACTAAACACTGATCAATTCAGTGCTTATTTATGTCGATGTAGGGCAATTTGTCAATCGGTTGCAATGAGAAAGCTCTTATGAAATATGAAAGAGCATGTAATTCCAAGAGGAATTCAACGTTTATTTAATGAAAATTGGTTATGAAATGGCTGAGAATCCAAAACAGAGCAATACTGATAAAATGTGGGACCCACATTTTATTACAATCGTATTTTTTTTTTTACTTTGTTTTTGGATGTCTCAGCCATTCCAACACCGATTTTCATCAAATAAACTTTGAATTCCTCTTAGTATGGTATGCTCAGTACCATTTCATAAGTGGTTTTCTTGGTGTCTCGCAAAAAGTTAAAAGCCAAATCCTCAGCTCCACCAATACTGTACCATCCTTTTAGATTCTAATTTGAATTCGTAAACATGGTTAGATTCAGCAATGTGTATCATTCAATCACGGTAAATGTTGGCAACATTTCACAGTCTCTCCGGCTTCGTCTTCCATAACTACTACGCTGTTTGTTTGGTGTGTTTTTATTTTAGAGAATGATTATACACTGTATCAATACTCACTCTACAGTAACGGGGTTACTTTCGGTGTCGGCAGCTGAAGGCTCGGGCCAAAAGCGTGTGCTGATTGGTTCAAGGACCGTCCTGTTTCCTAGGTTTGAGACTGAGTCCTCTTCATTACAATCTCTATAAGGACTTTCAAACGTCGGTGGCGAAGTGTCAACTACATAATTATTCATGGAGGAAAAGAAGCAAACGTAACAAATCTTGTAGCCGCGTTCGAGAGCCATTCAGTCATGCATTGTAAGGGTTAGACTGTACTGATGAATTAATGTGGAATGCAGTCCCTACTGACTTGGCCCATATGTAAAGGAAAGCTTATTGAATTGCTAAAGACATTAATGTTATCACGAGTCGATACGTTCAATCAGGAGCTACAGGGAATTAACCCATGGCTTGAGAGCACCAGTTGTACAATGAGTTAAGATGTCAATAATGATAATTATTGCCATTTAATGAGATGTTCAGCTACTCTATTATATTAAAAAAAAAGTTGTTTCAATATCGGAGTGAATAAGTCAATGAGTACAAATGGATTAAATGGGTAAATCCGCTTATTTTAGACGTTTTTGTCAGGCAATGCTGTATGATTAAAAAAAAATGGGTAAACGTTTTGTTCACCGTTCTATAAAACAGATGATACGCATTTCTTTTTTTTTTTCTGTCGTCGCAGGGAACAGAGTGCAAGCGGTGATTATGGAAACCAGGTTTGAACTCACTCGGCTGAGAATCCTTGGCTTAACATTCCATTGTTTTATTTCCACAAAGAAATTTCATTCACATAAACATTCGGGTAGAAAATAAATGTCACATACAATATATAAAGACAAATGATCCAAAATTGACAGGCAGCTGCGAAACGACTAATAATGTAAATATGATTCCAATTGATATCAGATACAAAACCTTTAATTTTTTTTTCAGACATATTTTCGTCTACTTTCTTCGCTTGCTTTAAAAATTGACAAAATTTGCTTAAATGTAAATGATTTCTTTTCATTTCTTACAGAAGATATAAAGTATTTTGCGTACAAATAAACCACATTGTAACACTTTGGGTTTTCTGTAGAGCCAAGTTTAAAGTATACTTCTAGTAATTTGAGTTTGATTCTGTAACATAATTTCCTGAATTTGAGCAATAAACCTTTGGGTAAAGTCACATTCCCCAAAACAAATGTGCAGTTGTTTCTGTGGAGCTTGAATAAAACGTACAGAGGTGTATGTTAGATAGTCCCATTGCAAAAAGTAATTTATTAACACCAATATTTCTGTGCAGAATTTTATACTGTGAATAACGAAGTCTTTGATTCAGGGTGAATCTATAAGGAACATTGTATATTTTGATCCAATCTAAGTTTTAGTTAAATATTTCTTCCCATTTCCTTTCTGATTTAGGTGGTTGAAATATTCTATCATATAATATTCAGTGTATATATCGACATACCTCCATTCCATTGTTATGTTATGTACACAAGTCTAAGCAACACACTCTGATTGGTGCATCCTACTGGCACTGATTATGAAGGGAAACATCTCATGGTCATTTGGCATCCTAGAGATTTGAAGGAAAGATAATTTTCCGTCTGTTGGTTTTACAATGTTAAGCTGTTGCTCTCTCTCTCTCTCTCTCTCTCTATATATATATATATATATATGTGTGTGTGTGTGTGTGTGTGTATGTGTGCGTGTGTTGATTTACCCACGTATTGACGTTTATACATTGATAGTCAAGAGAAAACCGGTTGATGCATTCTATAGCCATCAATTTAACCGTTTTCTCTCTTCTCTCTCTCTCTCTCTCTCTCTCTCTATATATATATATATATACATATTATATATATATATATATATATATATATATATATATGTATAGTGTGTATATTATATTGACATATTTAGTGTGTATATATATATATATATATATATATATACTCATGCAACATGGATTTTCACCTACCCTGTGGTGGTTCTTCACATGTGAAAGAGCCCACAATACCTCCAACGATGCCGCCGAGAACGCCTCCCACAAGTATGCCAACTCGTCCAAAACTTGTCCCGATGGCTGCTCCTTGTGCTCCATAATTCAGTGCAGAATTCACCACACAAGCAGCTCTCTTGCAACAATCTTGCAGAAATGAAAAGAAAAGTTGAAATTGGTGGCAAGTTAGGCGTGCTCTATTAAAAAAAAAAAGTATCCCAAAACATCACGAGAATAATGAGAAGAACGTGTGATCGAGCGCCAAAAAAAAAAAAAAAAAAAAAAGAACCAAAAAACCCCAAAGTCACTGCAGAACTAAAGACCTGAGCGGTAACTGGGGGAGAGAAAAGTATCCGGGTTCAAACGGATCTCCATTTGCTGAACACCGGGGTACGTTTGAAAAAACTGAATAGCACAGCTAGCCCTGTTAGAAAAGAATTTCCCGTTACCGAATATGTGCTTCGAATCGTATTTTTATCGGTAAAATTCGGCTCTAGAAGATAGTCTTCGGTCTTGTCGGCTCTGTGTTTACTTTACTAGATAAAGATAAGTGCTATAGACCTGTTCAATTTGGGTGCTGTTTTTATGCTAATGCTTAACGTGCGTCAACAATAACCGTGGTACTACAAGTATGCCCAACAATTGTAGATTTACGCACGGATAGAGGAATGTACATGACTCATTACATGACCCACTAAATCATGTTTTTCGTAACTTTGGAAGCACCTTTCCCATTACATACGTTATGTACAGTGTTTTAAAACCGAATATCCCTAAAACTGTGCACAATTCGTTCCGCGGATTCCCGAATATATCCGAGTCGGGTCGGCCTTCCCATTGCATTAGGTGTCCAAACCCTACCGGGTCTTTCAGGATAAAGCAGACAACCTAAATTCTCAGCCTTAAAATAAGTTTTCATTTACACATTTCTACGATGCAGATCCACGATACTTTAGTTAGAATTGGCAGGATCTTGACGCCCGACGTTATAATGTTCAATGATGCTTAATGCTTATTAATCATAATTTATATCATTATGAGTCAAGTGTTTCAGAAAAAAAGACTATGACATATCGGTTGCCTTTCACGTGTTACAGGAAACTGTTGTTCGTTCAAGTCTCGACCACAGTATGGAAGGTTATATGCAATCGTTACAACACTGTGGTTGGGAAATCAAAAATACTAGGGTAGATTTAGATAATACATTAGAGTAGTACTATACTGTTTACCGGTACAGCAATGCATTTTTCCCATTAGTACCTAAGTCCAGAGTTTGACCCTCCTACTTCTTCCTCTCCTTTTTGCCTTTTTCTTGGATAAATTCCCAGTCCCAATAGTCGACCGCGTTCAAAAAATAAGGTTTTCTGTCCGTTCTTTCTCTCTGTTTTGTTATTTTACGATAATAATGGCTTTTCACCGGTTGCTAAGCGCTAGGAGCTGTCATCCCTGGTCGCCATAGGAGATATAATAAATACAAATTACCAGGCAGTGACGGCATGAGTCCAGTGCATACACAGGAATTTCAGAATAAGTAGGTCCTCAAATTTTGTAAGAAGTGATCCATCAGTGTTGGTTATGGAGCCTATGTGTTGAAGGAGAGAGCCTATTCCCTAGCCTGGTTGCAGTAGCGGAGATCATCATTACCTAATTTGTTGGTCGTGGTCAAGTGAAAGTAACAGACGATGAAAGACGACTGCGCCTACAGAGTGCAAATGTCGTTGCAGACACCTCCCAACGCACTCTTCAGCTCTATTGTCAACTACTTTGTAGACCAGTAGGGAAAGCTTTAAGAATGTTCTTGCCTTGACTGGCAGCCAGTGGAGTTGACGTATAAGAAGAGTGGCACGAGAACGTGAACGAACATGGTACCCAAGTCTAGAGGCAGCATCAGCCTGCATACTAATTCCGCCAAAAAAAAGCATTACAGTAGTCAAATCGTGATAAGACCAATGCACGAACTGCCGTGTGACAATTAGAAGTGTCCATGAATTTCCTGATCCTCCACAGATTTCTGATGTAATGGTTTGCTAACTTGCAGATCTGTGAAAAATGAATAGTCATCTTTGCGTCGGAGGAAAAGATAACTCCTTGATTGCGCAGATGGTTAGAGGGAGATATGAGTGTTGTTCCATCATCAAGTTTGATGTCCTGTTCAAGCTGAAATGGCTTTGGAAGGCAAGGATTAGATTTTTTTCTTCATCGAGTTTCTGCTTGTCAACAATCACCCATTCCTACACTTTGCCCACACATCTGGACAGCGCTTTGGGAGTGACTTAAACACAAGAAGGATCAGTGGGGTCAAACTCCAGATGGATTTGTACA
The DNA here is from genome assembly GCA_033980235.1 of Diadema setosum. Lineage (NCBI taxonomy): Eukaryota > Metazoa > Echinodermata > Echinoidea > Diadematoida > Diadematidae > Diadema > Diadema setosum. The sequence goes on from CM067075.1 coordinate 19,970,761, forward strand.
TCACCGGTACAGCATTCTTGCACGAAAAAGATTTCCAAGAGTACTGGTGTAACATTAATGGTGAACCATAGGGGCCCAATTACTGATCTCAGCCGAATAACCACCTACACAGGAGACCAGACACCAAGACACGACTCCTGCTGTTTGTGAGGTATGGAAGCCATCCACTGTATACAGCTGAACCTTTGATAACAATGTGTTCTGTAAGCGATCAAGCAAAATTTTATGATCGGTTGTATCGAACGCAGCAGACAGATCAAGCATACCAGCATCACTCCTTTCTTTTTGTCAATGCGCTGCGTAGGATATCATCTTGGACTTTGAGGATGGCTGTCTCACAGCTATGGTTACTCTTATAGGCAGACTGATAGGACTCGAAGAGATGAGACTCGTCCATGTACTGAACAAGCTGAGATGTGACTACACGTTCAATGATCTTGGATCTGAACTCGATATTGGAAACTGGTCTTTAGTTCTTGAGAATGTCTTTGTTACCTGATAATTTCTTTATCACTTGAATCCCAATACCTTGCCTTATTGAGTCTGGCAAAATTCCTGTCGATACAGAAGCATTCATCGCAGCAGTCGTGAGCGAAGGAGCAAGAATTGGAAGATGTTTCTTCAACAGCCTTGTAGGTAAAGGATCAAGATTGCAAATCTGAGATGGACTCTTAATGATTATCCGAGTAAGCTCATTAGTGGTTACCTAAGAAAATTCAAATTCATGTTCAGTTTGTTGATTTGCGTACATGGCATTGACGACAAAATCGCCACTCTGGTTACTATGGTCACAGCTAATATCATTGACCTTGTCAGGAAGGAAGGATGCAAATTTGTTTCCTCACATGCACAAGTGAATCATACGCTGGTAGAACAGTGTTCTTGATCGTTCTAAGGGCAGTCTTATGAGTACAGTTTGAGAACTTGTCCTTACAGTATTGAAATTTGGCAGTTAGGGCAATGGGCAATGTAATAGATCTCCACCTATTATCAGCTTTCCTGGAAGTAGATTCATTTCCTCGACAAAATCCTCAAACTCTGCAATGGGTGTGAAAGTTTTAAATCCGTTCTTTGCAGATGTTGGAGGCCTGTATAGAATGTAGGTGATCACGTAGTGCAATGTTCGGGAAATGTTAGACACAATAGTAGAAATGTAGAAACACGAAGTGCAGGAAATACATCCCAACGTGTATGAACTCGAGTTCGTGGTATAGGTTTAGTTATTAATTGGCTTATACATACATATTACCAGTTTGTGATTATTTGAGGTTTGTAAAAATTTTGGCTAGGGGGCATTGGTCTTTTTAGTGGGTCCCTCCACTTTTTGAATTGTGCATATTGTTTACTTCCCTCTGTTCACTTGAGTTTGTATGACAATGTATAATTATCGTAAGGCTCTACAAGAGTACACGGTACACCCTTTTTTGTAGTTTTACGCGCCTTATTTCGGTTACCAAAAATGTGATGTCTATATGTGACCCTGCACCTCAAAACAAACAAAAAGTCGCCAGACATGAATTTTTAGTTAAGACCATATTGTGAAAGAGCAGACTTTAAGCTTTAAAATGATGTATAACTCAAATCAAATGGACTCTCCTAACCTATCTAAATATTGGAAAGAAAGCACAAACTCAGGAAAAGTGTGAACTGAGAAAAGAGGCTCTGAAGTACAGTGTCTATTCAAGCGCTTAATCTTTACCAAACCGTGCTGGCTGTGCGATGAATAGGGAAAAAACAGGAAGAGTAACAACAATGAAGGGAGTATTAAATTGAATTGAAATTAAGCATGCCTCATTAACACATTCTGTCCATAATTAATGCCAACTGTCAAAGCAGTAGCGCTATCCTTTCAAAAGTTATTAGAGTTGAAAGTGAAGAGTGTTGACAAGGTTTTTCAGAAATGAAAAAGGGATTCTAAAGACACACCTAATCACACTATTCTACCAAATATGTTCAAAATAAACTGCTAAAGAAACACACTTTCCTGCCCTTATTATGATACCACATTTTAGCATAATGTAAAAGAAGACCCCGCTCTTTCAGAAAATATGAAAAAGTCAAGTTCGGCTAGGTTGACCCATTTCACTTATTTTCAGTCCTCACGCAAAATCAGTGTGTGCGACTTTATGTTCGTTTTGAGGTGCACGGTCACATATGTTTTTTTTTCTCGAAAAATGAAATAAAATTTGAAATTGAATTGAATAATTTTGAAAGGACAAGGGTCACAGGTTAAGTGAAAATGCTCAAATTCCTGAATACTTGATCTCTGAAACAATTTTACCATCCACATGAAACTTGCTTCAAGACAGGTATAACCACTCAACACGATTTTGGGGTTGCGTCATCAACTCTCGAAGTATACCCAAACATGTCACATTATCAAGATGTTCTAGGAACTGGTACTAATGACCCACTGGGAGAATGATGTAATGTAGAGGAGGCATGGACCAGTCGCCACAGCAACATTTCAATTTTTTCCCTGTGTTTCTTGATTTCTTTCAGGAATCCTTCGAGATCAGCTGTGCCAATCATAGGTGGAAGAGGCTTCATACCTGTTCTTTATTACTTTAACAATTCATGATCATTTCTCTATTAAATTTGGCTATGACTATTATTGACATATCTCTCTGAAGTGTATACGTTCTTTCTCTGTTGTACCTTTTTGTGAAGCCAAGCCAAACAAGATTTCTCTATTTGTTATGATGCCAATAATAATTAATGCAAGCAAACAAGCCAATTGAATGATTACCAGTGTTTGTGCGTGTGTGTTTGCGTATGCTAAAGAAAGAGGCATGGATAGATACTGTGGATTGCAGCATTTGGTCTTTAGACCTCGAAGATTTGAATGGGTTGAAGAAGATTGGAAGTCCTATAAGTCTGGCCCAGGCGCCAGCTTTAGCAAGTGGCGCTCAAAGCATCCTGACGAATCTTTAATTCAAGTTTCAAAAAGGCGCCCATTTAGCAGTCTTGGATATACAAGACATAATGGGGTTGTGCTAATTCCTGCTAATTATATACTTCCAACCTTTACTGATTTGAGCGTTGTTAGCTATTTAGATGTACGTCATGATATAATTATAATATATGTGTATTCTTCTTTCAAATCTTTAGGTCCATTGACTCTTCCTTTATTTGTGTTACAAGAATATATAATAGTATAGATTATTCAAACCTGATGGGTCTGTTTTAATCAATATTGCGTCTATTTAAGTCACACAACCTTTCAACGAATGATGATGGACCATTAAGTATGTGTAGACTCTTTAATCCGAAAATTAAATGAGGTTTGACATTCCGAAGGTTCGTAATTCCAAAATTGTAATAAAGTTTATATCAAATGTTCGTTATTCCGAAAACTGAATGAGATTTCTTATTCCGAAGGTTCGTAAAATGAAATAAGGTTCATTATCTATAGGAGGTTTGTTAATACCAAAACGAAATAAGGTTCGTAATTCCAAAAATAAATTTTATTGATAAAATACCGCGTTGTGAGTAAAAAAGAAAATGACAAGAAATTACGCTATTTAAAATTGAATACGAGCGTGCATGCACACACACACACACACACACACACACACGCACGCACAAATACAGGCACACGTACATACATGTGTATGCAAACACAAACAAACACACGTGATACACACTTTTATTGGCGAGAAGATTTGTCGGCCTATACGCACTACGAGGAAAATAATCACTAGGGCACGAGGACAACTTCAAATATGTTTTTTTCCTGGTTCATATCATGTAGTATGGAATGTTTTAGACATTATTATATGGGTCATTCTTCGCTATGTGTATATTTTTGGCCTTTAAAATTATTGAAAGAAAACGTGTCTCAGACATGGATAATCTTTCATAAAGTGGGAAAATCACGATGAATGTTGACTTCATTTAATTCGGGTGCAATCTTTATGGGGTGTTCTTCATTTAAAACAATTTTAATGTTAAGCGCTGCAGTAATAAATTGGAAAAAAAAAGATTGAAAAAATGATTTAGCAGCACAAGAGAGAAGACTACAGCTGCTTATTTTTGTTCATATTAATTTCGTGGTTAACATGGACCTGATATTGAATGAAATTCAAATAAAGAATATCTTTAAAAAAATAAATATATGCAAAATGTGACGTGACGGAGATGACACTTTGTAATCTAATACATGTATAGCATAAACAGATTTTAGGTTAGACATTATGCAACTGAACAAAAAATAGATAGCAGTGGTCAAAGGACTTCCAATATGATTAACACCACGCATTTTTAAAATCACTTTATTGTTATTTTGTAATAAAGAAAATATTCCGTCAACGTCATCTCTCTCACTTTTCGTGATGGAAATGACGTGACGGAGATGACAGGTCCAACAATTAATGACCTCATATCATCTTCCTAATCCGTTCACCTGCGTTAAGAACCGTGTGTGCTGGTAGAGGGTATTGATCTTCTCTCCCGCATATGCCACCAAAATCACAAATTAATTGATTTGATATGTAATTTTGAGCGTTCGGAGATGACGCTGAATAAAGGTACGACCTAGCTTTTGTCACAAAAAAAAATATGTAAACTTTCTTCATTAAAATAGGGGAAGACTATGCAGGGAAATTCTTCAACTTCAACAGGTAACTGTCAAGTAGCACTGAAATCCATACCCAGGGTACCCGACATTTATCTTTTATCGTTAATGGCACCCTAATGTTCGTGACGGAGATGACGCAAAATTGCGGGACACACGATTTTGAATTATCAATTTCATTTTTTTTCTTAAATCGTTCGATATTGGTATAACATGTTGCGCTAATGATATAGTAGTACGCTCTGAAATGAATTCAAAGAGCAATAATAAAAACGTTTCAACATGTTTCCATCTTGAAATGTGACATTAGGATATTTATTGTAGTATCACTGGGACATGGGGTTTTTAGTGATATGGATACGGGAAAATCAAAATAATAGGTCAGGATAAACAATTCATCCCCTTTTTTGTATGTTATCCTAATTTCATGAATGTAAGTCACCGTGAACAGAACAGAAAGTAATGAAATGACCTTTTATTTATGTACATATTACCTTTAAACTAGAGGGACACAGACATATACACTTAGCGAAGAATGCCCCATAATAGATCAATAGGGTACATGCAGTAAAAAGTAGAAAACTTGATACTGGTCTAAAGAAATAAGATAGCTATAATCTTCCCGGCTATGATTCCCTTCAATTTATATTTCAAAGTTTACTTCATTTTTCGACAAAACATACATTTCACTTTCTTTGATAACAGAGAATAAGGTAAACAGAAAATTGTAGAATGAAAAGACTGTGCAATAATATTGAGGAACCCAGTAGTAATAGTACAGTGTGATGAAAAACTGAATTGATCGCAAAGTGCGAAAAATGGAGAGACCCACTAAAAACACGCTATGAATAAGCTCGATGGGTTCGCAGGACGCTCTTGTGTGCCCATATAATCGTAACCATATAAAACTATCAATACGTACCAGTTTGATGAATAGCTAGACCAAGGACGCACAGAGAGACGATGATGAGTTTGAAGTTCCTCATCTTCGCCGGACTGTGGATACAGAAAACGCTTCAGATCTGTAAAAGTTGGCGGATAGAACCGTGAAAAGATGCAAGCCAAAGAAAACGATTTCTTCTTCAGGTCCCTCTCTCCGCAGGGAACAGAGTCTGCATCTGATTTGCGCTCATGAAAGTGATCGTCTACATCTTCAGGCGAACGCGTGCAGCACGCGCAAAATCACTACCTGTTCATATGCTGTTGGTGCGTGCGGCCAAACAGTACATGAAGTATCCAGAGGGGTCGCGAAGCCGGGGTTTTCTCTCTCTCTTTAGCCCACCTTCACTTTTACCTTGAAAACTGACGACACAACAAAACTGAATTTCTTTCCATCAAAGTGGGAGGGGGGGGGGTAGTGGAAGGGGGCATTAACTCAAAGTATTAACCCATAGACATCCCCGTGCCCCCGCGGGCACACCCCACCCCCCCCCCGTACACACCACACACACACACACACACACACACACACACATACACACACAAGCCAGAAATATACTGTATCAAATCGATGCAAACATTTTTTGTCCCTCCCACGCAATCTTGTCTGTTTTGATCAGCGACTCAATCCAACGTATGTTTCGCATATTTTGAGAAGACATTGAGTAAAAAGTATAAAAATCCCACTCATATGATTGATATACTCCATACGTTTTGCATTGATTCTGTAATTTGAATAACGTCGAAGATTACAATCAATATATTGATATTTTCCTCCGAAGTAGTTACATTTCCAATGGTTTATTTACACAAAGTTTGGAAACATACTCAAGTCATTTCAAGAGCAATGTTGTTGATGACGTTCATCAAATGCCAAATATGGAAATTGGCAACCTTACATTGAATTCAAAGAGGACGTTTTAAAAGAAAGTAAAACACAATAAGGAACACATAAAGAACTGCTGGCGGTTGTGTAAGATATGCACATATTTTTGTATTGACTGTTCAGGGGCTGGGTTTATTTTCGTGTTTGCGATTTAAGACCATGCATGCATTGTTTTCGTCCGCAAGGAGCCACCCCTGCCAGCAGGTATAATACATGAGTCTGGGGCGCGGCCAACCAGTTGTAATTCACGTTTGATTGGATTTCTCTGTAAGTGACGTATCCATGTCAAGGTTCAATTTCAGAACCAAGTTCAGTTTTAGCCAGAGGAAACCAACGAGTGTGTTGAATAGATTACTCTCGAGTCCAAGCTTGACGTTGAGTACATTGTCATTGTCAGTAAAATTGCGCAATCGACCTCATACACCGTGTAATGATGTTGCGATCCACGAAGAAGAATAGACAAATAGAGTGTCGAACAGAAAGTGAAAGCAATTTCCTCAAAAAAAAAAGGGAAGTTTATCTGTTTTGCAAACAGACTCAGAGCTTGGCGTGGTTTGTCAGGAAAGTGCACTTAATATCAGTTATGGGAGCAAGTTGAACTGTCGAAGAGTGGAGAATATCTTTTACTTTCTTATTCGTTTCTTTTCTTTTGTCAAAGCATAAAATGTTTCCCAAGTGCCTCTAGACATATGGCATTTAAAACTTAAGTGATTACAGAGACTACATTTCCTGGACACATAACTATTTATCTTCCTGTTGTCTTAAACCCAAGAAAGCACATTCAAGGAATGTATAAAATCGTTTTCAACGCGATGTGTGTTCGTTCTCATACTAACATTATTAAGAAAGAGGCATCGTGAATGTAAGTTTCACATGATTCCTGGCATGGGGAGACTGCTGTAAAGCAATACTTAATTCTCTACTAACAATTGACTGTTGATACAGAAAAGAGCCATACGGATAATTAACTTGGAAACATTCCGGAACACACTAATGCTTTTTTCCCCAGTGGAACACTCAAGATCAAGGATTTGTATTATTCCAACATTGGATCATTTATGTATCGGTTAAGTAGGCCAACAGGTGGTCTCGGCCCCAATTTGTTTTTCTTCGATGTTTGTTAAAAGTCCATTCTTACCCCACGAGACAAAACGATTCTTTTCATCTTTCTCCTCTACTTAATTATTAAAAACAACAATTACCACAGGACCTTAATTCTGGAATGACCTGGATAAAGAAATAATACAATCTCGATCTCTTATTTCATTTAAGCATAAACTTAAACTATTTTTTTTTTCTGATTTCATACTTACTGCGCTATTTCTTCTATCCTCCTGTACTTTCTTTGTGCATATTATGTATTTCTTTCATTTTATCTGACTTGTGCCTTGCTGGGATGATCACGCCACTCTCTTGAAGCTTTTTTTTTTTGTTGTTGTTGTTGCGGACATTCTTTTCTTTTTCCTTTTGTTGTGTATTTTTCGACGTCTATATATTTCACTACTTCATAAATTGCCATTCCTATCAATTGTAAATATCAAGTAATGATTAATCTCATATCACTATGCATCTGGGAATCTACACCATTCAAGCAGTGCTCCTATGTACATTCCTAACATTTCACATGTCCAATTGTCTTTAACTGTTGTATTTAACAATTGTTGTTATGTTTATGGTTTATTTGTTGAAACGTGGAATACGGAACAATAAAACAAACAAACAGAACAAACAATCACTGTCCCGAAGTAGAGCGAAGATGGAATTTACGATAAAGAAAATTTTCAAATTCGGTTCTGATCACTGCTGAGCGTTTACCTCTGGCTTTCGTGAGAAAATTTTAAGCCATATCGTATGACCAGCGGCGGAGTTGTTCAGCCTCCGGCAGTATCATAGCACGAAGGCGACACGAAGATGAGAATCCTTATCAAGAAGTTTACCTGAGAGAAACACAAAGAAAACAAAGAATGCACGAAGATTTTGCCACTGCTCACGAAGTTGCTGCTGGTGCCTGAGAAACTCCTCCAGTGGTCATACGATGGCTGAAAGGAATGGTATATAGTTTTGGTCGAGATTGGGCTTTAGGTTTCCAACTTTTTTTTTTGAGATAATGGGAAACCTCTAATGAAATATAAAAGAGCATACAATTCTAAGAGCAATCCTAACTTTATTTGATGAAGATTGGTTTTGAAATGGCTGAGATATCCAAAAACAAAGATATCAAAAAGAACAGAAAAGATGAAACCCACCTTTTATTAGGACCATAGTTTGTTTTGGGGTATCTCAGCCCCTTCAAAACCGATTTTCACCAAAAAAACAAAACAAAAACAAAAACAAATTTTCATTCCTCTTAGAATTGTATATGCTCTTTAATACTTCATGTAAAATGGTTTCTAATCATCTGGCGAAAAGTCGAAACCTGAATCACCATCTCAAACAAAATGATACCATATCCCTTTAAAATGCCGTCGCAAATAACCCGATGTTTATACGATCAAAGCCGAATTTCAACATTTTCTTTATCATGTGTCCATCTTTGCTCAATTTCCGGACAGTGGGATGCCTGCATTATAGCCAGTCCATGCCAAATAGAAGTGGTGTAAGTGAATTGCGGGAATAACAACTTGCATGAGTCAAATACGATTGTATCTCTGCCAAAAAAGAAAAAAAAAAAGGAAAGTAAGCCAGCGAATTCATGGAGGTGGAAAGTTCCACCCACTTCCATAAACACACTTCCTTGGGAATTCCCAAACGATTGCGACACTGGGATGATAACGGGGAATTCGAAATACCAATCAAGACAAACTAAGATCTAGGGCTTAGACAGACGCCCCCCCCCCCCCCAAAAAAAAAAGAAGAAAAAAAAAAAGAAGCAGTACCATTATTATCATGATTTATTGTAAGAATAACGTAGGGTAGCTGCTCAATGAACAAAATTTAATGGAGTAACTGATCAAAGTTAAAAACAAAACAAACTGGGTTGTCATAGCAAAAGACACTTTGCTCCGCCCACAGTGGCACATGACAGAAGGTGATGGCGGAGCTAGTAGGGTCAAGGAGGTACTATAGGCGTACCTCCTTGGTAGGGTTAAACAGACAGTGAGGGGTGCGTATTACATCGTTTTCAGTGATCTGGGGGCATTTTATGAAGCATTTTGTCCGACATCTTTGTCGGACAAATTTGCTCTCAGCCAAACAGATGCAAGGATTTCAGTAGCTTTTAACAGTTTGTCGGACAAAATATCTGACAAAAAGCTTCATTAAATGCCCCCTGAACTCCGTGTCTGAACTGCGTTGACTTTGACACCAGAGGTCAATAGGTCGAAGATCAAAGATTGCGAAATCGAGTGCGCCAAGATCTGTCGATTGCGAGTAGATGCGAAAAGAAATCATTTAAAATAGCCAACATGGAGGCCCATTTTTATACGCATATATATGAAGGACAATTAAATTTATTGTCTGTACTCGAAGCAAGAAAATGCACTACCGTGTTTGTTTTAGTTTTTCAGGAAAGAACACACTTAAGTTTTCAAATAATAGCAGGTTTAGCCATCCTCTCAGCCGCAGCCACTGTCCTTCTTTTCCCCCTGGAGAAAAAAAAATGTGTCCGCGAGAGAGAGGGAGAGAGGGGAGAGAAAGGAATATACGAGTCTAGGAGGAGAAATTGGTATTGCTTACAGAGAGGAGAGAGAGAGGAATCTAGAGAGGGTATATAGCTGGTGATCGTAGACCGCATGTGAACAATGCATCTATAGGACAGGTGTATTGAGCAAGTATACTGTGATACGGTGTATTCACACAGAAAAGATCCTTTAATACACTCGCACCGGGACTGGCTGAGGAGCATTTCTGAAAGCAAAAACGGCTGAAAAAAGCAAAAACGGCTGAAAAACCCCCCCACAAAGCAACGATCACCGCGCCCTTCCATCACGCTTCGTTGAACGCACCGAGCTCGAAAAAGCGGCAATTCACGTGATCCCGGAAAGTCGAGAGTTTCCCTGACTGGTTAATATCACCTTATGAACAGACTCACATATTTTACATAGATGTTACAATAATGACAGTATCAACCAAGACAACAAAATAGAATTATAATTATAATCATAATTACAATTAAAGTTATAATTATAATTATAATTATATATAGATTATAATTCTAATTATAATTATCATGATAATGATAATGATAATGATAATTTTAATTGTAATTGTAATTATGATTATAATTATATTATAATTATAATGCCAATACAGAAAGTAATGACGAACACAGCGTTGATAATGATGATATCATTAAAGTCATGAAATAAATGGTTATCATGGTTACGACACAAAAGGTAATGTTATTGACATTGATAACGTCAAATATATATGTATATATATATATATATATATATATATATATATATATATATAAATGACTGCAAATCAAATGTTACAGAAATAATACTATTGTCTAGTCTACTTTAATAGGGAAGTCTCTTTAGTGTGGCTACTGTTTTATTAGAGACATCTGCCTGTTACTAATTTCTAGCTTTACCGTTGAACAAGTTTTGTCGCAAATTGTAATTGTTGGTAAAATGATATAGAGTTTTGTTTATAGCAAGATGATATAGAGAGAGCGTAAACTGAAGTGATTTTAAAAGATCCATCTTAGTATATATATATATATATATATATATATATATAATATTACAAAGTTATTGTTCAAAGATGAGAGGCGCTTCTATTAAAAGCACGAGATAAGAATAACCAAAGTTGAGGATGAATAATAACTATCCTAGCTCTCTGCATTTAAGTGCACGAATAAGATTTCTACTAATGAGTGTTCAATTAAAGTTCAACATCAGGAAATGAATAAGAGTTCTCCACTGAGAGCCCACAACATGTGGCAATAATTAAACTGAAAAGAATCCCAATTTCAACTGTGTGTGAATGACGTATGTTACGGCACATTTTTGTAAATTGCACATTTTGGTAAATTAAATGTGCAGTTACCAAAATGGTAACTGCACATTTTGGTAAATTTACCAAAATGTGCAGGACATTGACGGCACACTTTGGTAACTTTCTGCTCCTCCACAATCATCACAAAAACAAATTGTAAGTGCAGTTGGTTTTTGTCCCAACCGAATGAGTTCGGCAGCCTAAAGGCCGTGTCTCACCTTTCCGGGCAAGCTACGCGGGCTTGTTGCGAGTAAGGTTTTCCCAGCACGCAAGAAAATTATCTCGCCCGTAGTTGCCCGGAGCTGCGCATGCAAGTCCGATTTACCCGCAGCCAAATTTTGAGCAGCACCTCGCAGGCAACTCCCATGCAGGTACTTCGCAGTCCCCGTATGCGCTCAGCGCGGCCAAGACAATGACATTCTGTCATTTCTGTTGGAATTCTGCCATTCCTTCAGATGAATTTCTGAGTTGTCAGCCCCCACGTGCCTGGCACGCAGGTCACACAGAATACCCGCAAGAAGAACATAAGAAGCACGCATCCAGCAAGTAAGACACATATGCACAACTCGCGCAAATCCTTGTCCGCCCTCAAAAATTGTCCGGTATGCTGGAAAATCCTCACACGCAACAAGCCCGAGTAGCTTGCCCGGAAAGGTGTGACAAGGCCTTAACATGGTTATGGGTAAAAAGGATTTGCGTGCGCACCTCCGGGCGACTACGGGTGAGATACGTGCTAGGTACTATTACGTGCAGGTCATCTGCGGGGACCTCTGGGTAGTAAAAATAATTGTTCTTCGCAAGCCGCACGCAAGGCTTGCCCGGAAAGATAAGGCCGTGTCACACCTTTTCGGGCAAGCTACGCGGGCTTGTTGCGAGTAGGGTTTTTTTTTTCAGCACGCAGGAAAATTTTCTGTAGGCGGACAAGAATGTTTACGTGTTTCGCACTTGTGTCTTATTTGCTAGACGCGTGCTACTCACCTTCTACTTGCGTGTATTCCGTTTGACCTTCGTGAGAACTTTGAAACCGATCCGTTTTCTGTTACGAGCGACTTACGGGTACTGCGAAGTACCTGCGTTGGAGTTGTCTGCAAGGTGTTGCCGGTAAGGGTCTCCTACTGGTGTTCTGCGTGTACCCCCTCAACTCACTCGGAACATAATTGAACATGCTCAAGGCCTTGTCATACCGTATCTGGGGAAGTTTGACTTGCGGGGAAGCAAATTTGCTACCCGGAGCTCTCCGCAGTTGGTCCGCACCTGACAGTACCTAGCGCGTATCTCGCCTGTATTTGCCCGGAGGTGCGCACGCAAGTCCGATTTACCCGCAGCTAAGTTTACAGCATGACCAAAACTTTTTTCCGGGTGAGCCGTGGGAATTGCCCGCAGAGGTACACGCAGAACGCCAGTAGGAGGCCCTTAGCGACAGCACCTCGCAGGCAACTCCCACGCATGTATTTCGCAGGCCCCGTATGCGGCCAAATTAATGGCATTCTGTGGTACACTTGTATATGTACATCTGCCATTCCTTCAGAGGAATTCCTTCACTGAGTTGTCAGCCCCACCGTCCGCATCTGGCACGCAGGTCACACAGCATACCCGCACGAAAAGCAATCGCAATAGCTTACTCGAGCCTTCAGTCCGGGTGAGCTAAATAAGTGTCTTGCCTGTCTTTACTGCTGCAGCAGGACCATATCACCTTAACTCCTTGACCGTATTATAAATCTCAAGCCCATCCATGGGTTTTTAGTTCAGTTACCAAAATGTGCAGATTGTCCAAAATGTGCAGGCAAATTCACTTTTAACTGCACATTTTGGTAACATTTGATCCCGTCAGGTATAGGTGCACTATCGGCACATTTTGGTAAATTACTAAAATGTGCATTTACCAAAATGTGCTGTCACATAGTGTCGGCACATTTTGGTAACTTGCGTGTAATACTTAATTTTATAGACTTAAAGGATCCTCCTTGTTTGCATACTAATACTAGATGAATTCTGACTGCCAACACACTCCCAAAACGTTTTGTTTTAACCCTCAAATCGAAAATGACTTTGTTTCCATAAAAATCATTGCCATCAACACTGCTTCAATATGTATAGCCGCAATAACCTCTAAATGTGGCTTCATATGGTAACGTTGATATTGAGGGAAGCTGATTTATATATAATGCATAATGTATGCGATGATATATAATGTCGTATAGAAACTAAAGCTTGAGAGTGAGATGATTTGTAGAAGGGTACAGACAGATTACAAATATAATGGGACAATAAGCATTGGAGAAGTATAAATTCGAAACGAAAAGTAGAGAAAATGTTTTTATGCGAGAACAAGAATAGAATTTTGCCTTAGAAAAGCTATATTCCTCCATGGAGATGACATATTTTGACATTGGCCAAATCATAAGTTACCTCGTTGAAATATTTTTATTTTGTTTGATATTCGATAATCGACTGCACAAAACGATCTAATAATACAATCGTAAGCGAATAACGTGCACCATACACACACAGAACAGTAGTCTGGCTTCTAGAACCGCTGCTCGTATTACTATACAGGATTTTGACACCCTCAACGTCGAAAACTGGAGTATAGGTTTAGGTGGATTTGTCGGCACAGAGTCCAGTTTGCAAAGGGTCTGGAAACCAGACTAAGAGAACGGTGTGCTTCCCCACGACCGAGCACCTCACAGTAAATCAGACAAAAACCATATACACGTACATAAAGACCAGTATGCCTTGTGGATGTCGACAGACAACGTGTGAGAAGGAGCAGAATAACATCGTTTTCGCCGTTGCGGCCTGCTGTTTTTCGAAGAGCTGATAATGTATTGTTCTGCCCTGGCTGTGCTCTATGTCGGAATTGTTCTCATTGTTCCTGGTAAGTCAACTCTCTCTGTGCCATGTTTGTACACTCAGCAAAAAAAAAGAAAGAAAGTAAACACTTTTTCAAATTCATATTTCTCATAGAATATTTCGTTAAAAGTTAATGTATCATATACCATATTGGAGGTTATTTAATTGGCTATCAGCCTAGTAGGTCAATAAAATGGACAATTTTACGCATGAGTGAACACCTTTGTTTTTCTCTTCCAAGGCACAAAAACAAAAATTGCAAAATTGAAAAAGTTGTCATTCATACGCAAGTGCTCCTCAATATAACAAAAAGAACAATGACAAATTTAACACAATTAGATACGTGGATTGAGTTGCAAAAATGAACCTTAGATCTCTCTGATATCTTTGAAGCCCAAAATATCAATAAATGCCAAAAATAAGGGAGAAACATGAAGAATCTTGAGTCAAGCCCAAATTCAAATGAAATAAGAGACAAAGCAATACTAAAAAAAAATGGTAGAAATTTCAATTTGTTTTCAAATTAGGAGAGTTGTAAATACTATTTGGTTCTTAAATTTATCTTATGAATCCTTGACTTACTAAATTTAAAAAGAGTAAAATAAAGAAATTCTGTTTGTTTAATCATCTTTATGCCATTACTCCCTATGTCGTTTGAAGTTTAAGCTGACAGAAAATTCTTATTTCCCCCCTTTAGTTTTTCATTTTGTTTTTGTTTGAGGTTATAAAGAGATAAAGAGAACAGAAAACTTGTTCATGCTATTTCATTAATATCTCTTATTGTGTTAAAGTGGCTTTTTGTTGTCATTGTTATCTTGCCAAATGAAAGACAACTTGTCAAATTTTGCAAGTTTTACTTTTGTACTTTTTGGCGGGCAAAAATGAATGTGTTCATTCATGCGTATAATTTCCTTTTGTATTAACCTACTAACTTGATAGGCAATTAAATCACTTTTAATATGGTATATAATACATTGATTTTCAACATAATCTTCTATGAAAAATACGATCTCGAAAAAGTGTTTACTTTCTTTTTTGCTGAGTGTATATCCTTTGTATCCCTTCATACGATTTCTAGTTGGTTATTTGTGTGTGTGTGTGTGTGTGCGTGTGTGTGTGTGTGTGTAAATAGGTGGGATCTTATACAATGCACATAGTTTTATAACATTACATTCTATACATAAGTATTTCTACCGGCTTATTAGGGCGCATGTTACGAGTTCGACGACCAAGAACCAAACAGCCCAAGAGTCATATAGCCCACGAGTAATGCAGCCCACGAGTTATACAGTCCATGAGTCATACAGCCCTTGATTTCGACACAAAGTAAACGAGGCGCTCGAGATCGACACGTTAAGCCCCGTACGTGTTGTTATAATGTCGAACTCGTGGGCTGATTTTACCTTGTGTAGAACTCATGGGCTGTATGACTTTTGGGTTGTATGACTCATGGACTTTTTTTTTCAATGTTGAAATTGTGGGTGTCGGTGATGACCCCGGTTATTACACATTATAAGACGGCCTATGTAACCAAGATTTTTTTTTTCGTTCTCTTTGTTTTGTTCTTATATTGCGGATTCGCTGTCACAATGATTGAGCGTAATCAGTGGTAATCTGTGGTACGAGTCTTTGATAGGTCTACATAAAGAGTTGTTTAAGTGCACAAAGCCAGTTGTAACGTTGAACTACTTTGTCTAGTATCAAAGTGGGCCTCAGTATCACTTAGACAGACGCTCGTAGCAGACCACAATATTGGGGAAAATTTCAATAAAAAAGTAAGAACAGATATTCAGGGGCAATGTGAATGGATAAATAATGATATCTGCCACCTCTTGATCCGCGTGTGTGTCGTCACTATGTACTAAATTCATGGAGGTTGTCCGAAGGGGGAGGGGGCACTGGCGTAGCCGGGGGGGGGGGGGGGGGGCAATGGGGGCAACGGTCGCCCTCCCCCCCCCCCCCCCCCCCCCTAAGATTTGGACCGGGGATTTATGGACATAAAGCGGGTCTCCTTTGCAACCTTTCATCCAATAAGATCATATTTTTTGAATATATCACTCAAAGTGTGCACCAGATCGTTGAATTTCAATTCGAAATATGCACAATCTCTCGTGCTTGGGAAGGGGTATCCCCCTCCCAAACCCTCCCCCTCTGCGCCTCTTTCCCTAGCTTAGTACACTTTTTAGATTTACAAAAAAATATGAATAATTCTGAGTAATTCTTATATTCCGAAAACTCAAAGTTCCCTCATGTATAAGGGGAATTTCCCCTTTTAATCGACCCTTTCCTCCCTCACTCCCCCCCCATCAGTTTTTTGTTTGTTTGTTTGTGATTTCCCAAATATTCCATCAAATATGCGTAATTTCAACCTTAAAAAGGCAAAAGCTCCATCGTAAGGGAAGAGTGGAGATAACACTCGCCCACGCTTTCTCCCTGCTCGCCCGCCCCTCCCCCCCCCCCCCCCGCCATGCATAAAAGTAGACTGTGGCTACACTTTGAACATAAACAGTTTTCCAAATATGACACAAAATGTGTGCATCAAAACGTTTAACTGCCATCAGAAAATCATACAAAATCTCCTTCCACAGACTTGCTACACTTCTCTTCTGATTGACAAATTTCCAGATATTTCCACAAAAGTGTGCGTCAGATTGTTGAATTTCAGTTCTACAAGCTTACAGCTGAAAAAAAGTGGCTCCCTTGAATATGGGAGAGGTATCTTGCCACCCATTTATTGCTTGTTACCCACTATAGACTTAGTACATTTTTGGGAATGACAATTTCCGAATTTACCACAAAAAGTGTGCCCCAGATCGCTTTATTTCAATTCTAAAAACGCAAAAGCTCCGCGAGCGGGAGGGGGAACCCCCCTTCCCCTAATAAAGCTCTACCTCACTAGACTTTGTACACACACAGATGATGCACATTCGGAATAAGAGCTAAATTCCGTGATTTTAACACTTCGATGACAAAGTATTGCACCAAAAATTTGCACCAGATCGCTGAATTTCAGGTCTGAAAACGCAAAATCACCTTCGTGTGGGAAGGGATATGCCCCTATCTACACCCTCGTGTGCATGATTTTTCTGTTTGATTGCTGAACAGAAAGCGTTTATGATATTCAGTGTAAGAATTAATACAAGAAGATTATTTAATGATACCATTTTATAGGCAAATTGTTCAATAATAATCTACATCAAAATATACTGCAACCTTAAGTAAGTGGGACTGTTTCAACTCGTTAAAACACGCCAAAAACATGCATCAATTGCACCATTTGCAACATCAAAATGCAAAAAGTTCTCACCGTGGGAGGGGGTACACCCCCTCCCACACCCTCCCCTCCCCCCTCGCTCGCTCCGCTCTCTCGGATTCAGATTATACCATTTTATAGGCAAATTATTCAATAATAATCTACATCAAAATATACTGCTACCTTAAACAAGTGGGACTGTTTCAAGTCGATAAAACGCGCAAAAACATGCATTAAATTACACCATTTGCAACGTCAAAATGCAAAAAGTTCTCACCGTGGGAGGGAGGGGGGGGGGGACACCCCCCTCCCACACCCTCCCCCCCCCCCCTCGCTCGCTCCGCTCGCTCGGGTTCAGTCGCGTTCATGATATTCAGTGAAAAGAATTGATACATGAAGTGTATTTGAATTATACCATTTTATAGGCAAATTGTTCAATAATAATCCACATCAAAATATACTGCTACCTTAAACAAGTGGGACTGTTTCACGTCGATAAAACGCGCAAAAACATGCATCAAATTGCACCATTTACAACATCAAAATGCACAAAGTTCTTACGGTGCGAGGGGGGACACCCCCCTCCCACACCCTCCCCCCCCCCCCTCGCTCGCTCCGCTCGCTCGAGCTCGGTCGCTTCCCTCCCTCGCAGACTAACCGCCCCCCCCCCTCCCAAGATGAAATCCTGGCTACGCCGTGGGGGGGGGGGGGGGGGGAACATTATCCCCTCCCACACGAAGGAGCTTTTGCATTTTTAGCCATGTGTACAATACGTGAAAACTTTGTGAATGGATATTAGTGGTATATGTCACCTCTAATTTTGTCTGTACGCACGCAATACAACAAATTATCATTCAGTTATTAATGAACACTGTCCGCACCAAAACATTCTTAACTTATTCGAAGTTTATATTTTCTTTTCTGAACAAGTACTGTTCATAATGTGCTTTATATCTTTAGCATCATATATGTGACCCTGCACCTCAAAACAAACAAAAAGTCACCAGACATGAATTTTTAGTTAAGACCATATTCTGAAAGAGCAGACTTTAAGCTTTAAAATGATGTATAACTCAAATCAAATGGACTCTGCTAACCTATCTAAATATTGGAAAGAAAGCACAAACTCAGGAAAAGTGTGAACTGAGAAAAGAGGCTCTGAAGTACAGTGCCTATTCAAGCGCTTTTAATCTTTACCAAACCGTGCTGGCTGTGCGATGAATGGGACAAAAAACAGGAAGTAAACCACCAGAGCAACAACAATGAAGAGATTATCAGATTAAACTGAAATTAAGCATGCCTCATTAACACGTTCTGTTCATAATTGATGCCAACTTTCAAAGCAGTAGCTCTATCCTTTCAAAAGTTATTAGAGTTAAAAGTAAAGAGCGTGGACAAGGTTTTTCAGAAATGAAAAAGGGATTCTAAAGACACATCTAATCACACTATTCTACCAAAAATGTTCGAGATAAACTGCTAAAATAACACACTTTCCTGCTCGTTTTATGATACCAAAGTTTAGCATAATGTAAAAGAAGACCCGCTCTTTCAGAAAATATGAAAAAGTCAAGTTCGGCTAGGTTGACCCATTTCACTTATTTTCAGTCCTCACGCAAAATCAGTGTGTGCGACTTTATGTTCGTTTTGAGGTGCACGGTCACATATATCTATTTGAAATGCTTTGACGGAACATATTCAGATTAATTTTGAATATACTATGTTAACTGTATATTTTTTCGAGTGATCTATGTTTTACAACCTTTGTTTCTTAGTAGATAACACTTTTCCGTCGCTTCATTTATTTTTAGTTTCTATTGAAAAGTGTGCATTGTTTTCCCGATTTACATTATCCGTATATATATTTTGCACTATATTTCATGATTTATAAACATATATATTTATTGATCAATAACATAGATTGACAAATGCATACTTGTACCATCTATCACTTTTTGTTGGTGAAAATAAATTGAATTGAATTGGAAAAAAAAAAATGAATTGAATATGCTATATTTGTAACCTGCTTAGGGAAATTTGTGTTTAAACCGTTTTAGGATAACACACAAGTGTCAACATCGATAGGCTTTGTGTATATTAGTTTCATCTAGTAAGTCATCCGCGAAAAAAAAAAACAAACCAAAAACCCTGCCTTCTCTCTAAACATTCTGATCACCTCTTTTGAGTATGGATTAAATCGTCTTGACCATCAGAGTCTATAAACAGCATGCATTCCCGTATCTTAAGAATCAATAGAATAGAATTATGTTCTTATGTTGGTCAGGAAAAGTCTCACCTTACGTCGCTTCTGTATCTGATAATACATATATCAGTTGCTTGTCTTCTGTGTTTTTACTTAGTTATGTTAATTAATGTTTGGCGTGGTGGAATGTGCTCTGTTACAACTACAAAGATTCCAAATTTATCAATCTATAAAGTGCTGACTGGAAATCAAAGATTAAAAAAAATAATCCTCCATCAAAAATGTTTTTTTTTTTCTTTTTGCTGAGAGATCATAATATTCTCACGTCGGTTGAGTTCACGCTACATAGACTTTCTTTGTTTCATGCACATGTACAGCTTCATGCACATGAGGGCTTGTAGGAAATGTCAAAAAAGTTGATGTATCAAACAAACTCTACATTTTATTTATTTTATTTATTTATTCAGTCTTTTTTCAACAGGGTAGCCCCATCAGTAGGCAAGTACTGTTCTTACTGGGGGCCCTGCACAAACATAAACATTACAGTTGACATGACAGAGACATATACATCAAATACAACACACTGTATGTGGACAGGTACAATTCTTCCACTGAGTCCCCTACATACAGTCACACAATAACTATACACTGACAATTACACGCTTACTAGTCAAATAAGCAATAATAACATGGTGATGGGCCTACGTAACTATCATAACCAAACAATTAACCATAAATTTCATTAAGAATTAAGACTTTCACTGAGAGTGATAAATACCCCACCCAAAGCGGGAAGAAATGAACCCAACCAGCAACCATCTTATTATATTCTTACTAATAACAAACTTATGAACATAATAATATGTTACTCAACATGGAATAAGAATACGAATACAATGCCGACTGGCATTCACATATACAGCTGTATATCATATCTCTTGTCTAATGCCCAAAAATTGAGAAAAATAAATATATCGGTAATTTCTGTGTTTGTCAGTGAAAGCGCTGTTGCCATGGTAACACAATGTATAACATAAAACAAAAATCTACACAACTATGATATCATAGATCATATCATATCCCAAATTTTAAATCAAATACTCAAAAACTAAAAAAAAAGAGGCAGTATTATTCTATAATTTTCATTCAAGTGATGTTGTTAACATGGCAACGCACTTTTCAACTACTTAACATAACAAAAATTTAAACATCTAAATCATATAATGATTACATATGCCAAATTTCAAACAAAATACTCCAAATCCATATTTTTTAACATGATTTTTCATTCAAAATGTACTTTTACCATGGCAACACATTGTGCAACAGTTAACCAGAAAACCTATCTCATCCACTGGCAATTTGAATGACCTTCAAAACAGAGAAAGGAAAAAAAGAGAGAAAAGAAGAGAAAAGAAAAGAAAAGAAAAGAAAAGAAAGAAAAACAAAACCTGTCACCACAGCACATACTCTCCGACAACTACCAAAGGTGGGTCTGCATTCCTACAAACTTGTACATACCATAGAAAACACATGTGTGTATATAACTTCAAGTCATTACCAAAACAATATTGCTTGTTGAAAAAAAAAGAAGACAAAAAAAAAACAAAAAACATATACCAAATTATCAAGTGTAATCATGTACATATATATGATAATCACCAATACAGCATCTTAATATTGCCGACTTTTCAGAAACTGAGTACAAAATGTTTGCTTTGTTTGAGCATTTCTCACTTCACTTGGAAAACTATTCCAAAGTATTGCACCTTCAAAAGAAAATGCCTTTCTGCCACTTTCAGTTTTTACTTTGGGTACAACTAAACCTCTACTTTGAGCGTTTCTCGTACTGTATCGATGTACACTCATGGCAGCTGAAAACATACTCTGCAGATATACAGGGGCAGAATCATTCAGAATGTCAAACATAAGTTTTCCTTTCTGAAATTTCCATCTCTTCTCCATATCTATCCATTTTAGACGTGTGAACATTTCATTCGTTGAGGTTCGAGTGTTTGTCTGCAAAACTATTCTTGCTGTTTGTTTGTGTTGCTTGATAAGAATATCCTTTATTCTTTGACTTGAGTTTGTCCACACACTTGAGCAGTAATCGTAGTAAGGTAATATCAGAGCATTTGCTAATAGCTTAGCGCTCTCTACAGTCAAATATTTTCTTACTCTACGGAGCAAAGCTAGCCTGGAAGCAATTTTGGCAGATACCTGGGCAACATGTTCATTCCAGGTCAAGTGTTGATCCAACCAAACACCAAGATATTTGACCGTCTTCACATGTTCTATCGACACACTTTCAATCTGAATATCAATTTTTTCCTTGATACCATTTACTCTCTGTGGGGTGCCGACTAGCAAAAACTTTGTTTTTTCAGTGTTGAGTGTTAAACGATTCGAGTTCAACCACGACTCTACTCGCCTTAGATCGTCATTCAATACAGTCTCTAATTCTTTGGGACTCGAAGCGCTATACATAATAGCAGTGTCATCTGCATACAGAACAATTTTGCTGTGTTTGACAACAGAGGGTAGGTCGTTAACAAAAAGCGTGAAGAGCAGGGGTCCTAAAATAGAACCCTGCGGTACTCCTGATTTGAGTGCCAGTGTATCAGATGTTTTCCCTTGGATCATTGTGCTTTGTTTCCGACCTATCAAATATGATTTGAACCATGATATTGCGTTATCACCTATACCATATGTACGTAGTTTATGTAACAACAGGCCATGATCCACGGAGTCGAAAGCTTTCCTTATGTCTAGGAATACCAAACCTGTCAGTTTCCCGCTGTCCATATTCCTGAATACATAATCACTAACATAAATTAAAACTGTATTTGTTGAGTACCCTTTCCTAAAGCCTGATTGCTGTGGTGTTAACAGGTCGAGGTCAGCCAGATAATCATGCAACTGAGTGTGAACAGCTTTCTCCAGCACCTTCATTATTGTTGGAATAATTGAAATAGGACGATAGTTATTTACACTGTCCTTATCCCCTCCTTTGTGAATGGGGGTGACGGTGGCTAGTTTCCATTCTTGGGGAATTACCCCAGATCCAAGGGAACGATTAAAAAGGTCAGTAAGCGGTTTGCTAACAAGAGGTGCAGCCAGTTTGAGAAGGCGGGCACTGATACCGTCCAATCCGGTTGACTTGTCAGTCCGAATTGATTGCAACTCCTTCATAACAAAACTCTCATCTACATTCACAAAAGCGAAGTTACCTGGAATGACTGAGTGATGATTATCCCCATGCACAACTCTGGTTTCTGCAGAAGAGAATTTAGCTACCAGTTCACTACCGATTGACACAAAATACCGATTAAATGCATCAGCCACTTTCAATAGATCTGTCTCGCAGCAACCATTTCGACTTATACTGGACGGTACACTGTACGTTGAAGTAGGAGAAAGACTCTTTAACACTTTCCATAGTTGGGTAGGATTATTTTTGTTTGACACAATTTGATATTGGCAATACTCCTTTTTTAGTGTGGTCCTCAGATTATTCACATGATTTCGACAACTTCTGAAATGTCTCCATGCTAAAGAGTCATTTGTTCGCTCAGCCCTCGCACGAAGATAATCTCTTTCACGTGACAAATCAATGAACTCCGGGGTAACCCATGGTGTCTTTAACCCTCTTACTCTTAACGAAATAAAAGGAGCATGGGTATCACAGATCTCAGTAAAAGTGTTTCTCAATACTTTCCATCCTTCTTCCAAATCCCCCTGTTTAACAACCGTATCCATACGGGCATCTAAGAGTGCCTTGCAAAAAGCATCTACATTCAAACGCTTGAAAGCCCGTGTATGCACAATCCTGGGAGGTAATTTTGGTCTATAATGCTTACATACTACATATATGAGCTTGTGGTCACTCAACCCGTGCGTTACAACATTTTTTTCACACACATTTGCAGGTCGGTTAGTTAAAACAAGATCAATAAGTGTAGAAGAGTTCTCAGTTACTCTTGTCGCTTGCTCAATCACCTGATGCAAATTATATTGATTACATAACTGTTTAACTATCCGAGATTCTCTCTTCGTGAACATATCATAATTGAAATCACCAAGTATATAACACTCGAGACCGGTATGCGTGGCCTGGGCTATGCTATCAACTATACATTCATGATATCGTGTGTCTGATTTAGGAGGACGATAATATGTACCAATCAGTATGGGTTTCATATTGGTGATTTTCAGTTCTATCCACAAACATTCAATATCAGGGTGCTCAAAATCACATTTCCGTTTGTATGCAATCGCATTGGAAACGTAGACTGCCACACCGCCTCCGCGACGGTTCCGGTCCCTTCTTTCTACTGAAAATCCTTCAAATTGTATTTCTGCATCAATGATAGTGTTATCCAAATGGGTTTCAGAGAAGGACAAAACATCAAAGGGATTATTCACAAATTTTTCCCTGATGTGGTCACATTTTGGAAACAAACTGCAAATGTTTACATGTGCTAATTTCAATCCCCTACAGTGTATGTTAACAGAGAAACTAGCATCAGTCAAATGTTCAGTGAGTTCATTGTCGTCATCGCCTTGAAGGTGATTACAAACAGTTGTCTCTTCATTCTGGTCTGAAGAGCGGTGACCCCTGATGGTAGATGACCTGAATGATTTGTTTGTTTCTCCCCGTTCAGGTGATGCCTGCAATCGTGGACAAAAAGGCAAGTTGTTGTTGTGATATTCAAATGTTCCATACTCTTTCCCCCTCCCGATAGGTATGTAAAAAGAAGAATTCGAGAAAATTATTACAGATTAACAGGCAACCCTGAAATCCATAAAAGGTTTATACTTGTAGTCTAAAGGGCAAGAATCTAAAGGTGCACATCTAAATGCTCAGTATGTGTGAGACGAATACCAGATCCTCGTCTCAAAATGGCTAACCCAAAGACGAATTATTGCTGTAAAATATAGATATGATTAGTTACCTCTGGAACCCCTCTGGTTAAAATCAAGGATAGATAAAGTGATTAAAATTTAAACTTCAATGCCTCTTTATTCGTTTTCATGATAATTACGATATAATATATCATAGACATAATTTCCTGTCTTACATGTCTGTCATGCAATGTCCGCATTGTTTTGAATTACTTTGAATTCAAATTGAACAATTAAGAAAGGCTACTTTTTCGCATTTATTACTTCAGAAGTCCACAAAATACAATCGCAACTTTTTCGTAGTGTCTTTTATGCTTCAAAACATTAAGAAGTACTCCACGTATACGGGCGGAGGCGTCTTTACTATAACCGCCTGATAATGTAACAAATAACAAGTGAAATAGAGTAATTATAGTCCCACTAGGAAACGGTCAGATCTCCACCATCATCTTTCAAGCAATCAAGGACAAAAACAATTTATTCCTTGAAAACGGTGGAAACTTTATAATTCTAATCATATGTAATGGCGTAAAACAACAGTGAAAGTAATGCATTAAAGGGGATGGCTAGTAACTGATCAGTGGGAATCAGTGGGAATTATGGTGGGGGATGATTGTTCCAATCCTTGTGGGATTCATTAAAGAGTACATTATGTATCTATTGTTGTGTGAAAATTATTTGCTTCAGAATGGTCTCATATTCAAGTAATGTGCAGTTTAATGTTTCCAGGTTAGCATGCCTGTACAGAGACTGGGTGATTAAACTGTACATGACCTGAATATGAGACCATTCTGAAGCAAATGATTTTCACACAACAATAGATACATAATGTACTCTTAAATGAATCCCACAAGGATTGGAACAATCATCCCCCAGCATTCCCACTGATTCCCACTGATCAGTTACTAGCCATCCCCTTTAATAAGTTTGGATCGGCATACATAACAAGTTGGTTTGGGTCTAATTATTATCAATTATTATGTATGCATGTCTCTTTATATTCATAGGTTTACGTTATGCATGTAATATGTAAATAATCTTTTAAAAATACATAGACAGAAATCCACCGACATTCTCGCCGCCCTGTCCCAGAAGTCTGGGAACAAAGTATGCATCGTCTGCTCCACTGGTCGTAAGATGGACGGACCCTAGGGCTGAGGACGACAGGGGGACACCTACTGTGAGGCAAGTTTATGTTTACAGTTTGTTATTCCGAACGTTCATTGTTTTCTTAATTCCGAACGTTAGCTACGACACACCTTTATTTGTTTTGTTTTTTTTCGCTGAAGGCCCCCCCCTTTTTTTTTTGCTTGTTAGCTCATGAAACCCGGAAGTGCCCCCCCCCCCACTTTTGAAAACATGGCGCCGGCGGTGCCGGTGTTAACATTTGATATAAGTTCGGACGGATATATATATTTATATATATATACATAGGCCTTTCATTTTTTTACAGATTCAATTCAAATCAAATTTGCCATAGTGGAACAACACTCATGGAAAATAAGTGGTTTCCATTTTTTTTTTTTTTTTTTTCAGGCGAACATCTGGAAAAGCTTCTGGATCGTCGTTTCAAGTCGGTAACCACGTGATCACCTACCGGGCTTCAGACCCAGCGGGAAACACTGCAGATTGTCAGGTCACCTTCCGTGTTGCACGTAAGACTATAATGAAATGCCACATAAGATTCATTGTTTTTCTTGTATTCCGATAAGCTGTAGTACTATATATATAACCGCGAATACTTCCTTGAGCCAGTACTATGTCTACACTATTATTACATTATTATTGTTATTATTATTATTATTACTATTGTTTTTATTATTATTACTATTGTTATTATTATTATTATTATTATTATTATTATTATTATTATTATTAATATCATTATTATTATTACTATAACTTTGATCATCATTATCTAGTCGTTTCAGACAACGGCACTAAGCAGAGAGTCGCAAAACAACTTCGAATCAGCATTATACACTAAGAAACGAAATAGAATATAAAACCGATAAGAGAGCAGATATGGAAAAGCAGATTGTGACACAGTTAACAGGGCTGACAATTCTGTGCAATAAATCCGTTTCGGTGCCAGTGAGTCAAAATAAAACGTGCACAAATTTCACACACAAACCTATGGACAGGTTATTAAAGTGGTACACTGAGTATTGAATAGCAAATGACGGTCACAACACTATATATTAAACTTGAACTTTTACACTCCAATTAACGCATATGTAGCTTTCATGAAAGTCTGTTTTGAAACAACGTTTGGGCTAATGATACATTTTGCATGCATAGGGTCCATGGATAGCGTACCAGGGCACTACCCCCGAGGGCAATCCCCACCTGCTAAATACTGGTTAGTAATAAGGTTAGGGTAAAGATTAGGGTTAGAGTTAGGTTTAGGGTTCGGTGTTTGGGTTAACGTTATGATTAGGTTCAGGATTAGGGTTAGGGTCAGGGGAAGGGTCCGGGGTAATTGCCCAGGGGGTAAGTGCCCTAGACCCGTTTGATACAAATATACAACGATTATCATGAAGATATGACGAGTCTTCATACATAGTGTCAGGTGTCATTTCATCATCAAATTGAGATACAAGACGAAAAGAGGCACAGACATTACAATGCGCCATGAAAACCGGAGTACTGTATAAAAACATGTTTCTTATTATATGCAGCGTATCAGCATTTATGCTTGATTCGAAAGTACAATCTATATTCGTTTGTGTTTGCGTGTATGTATGTGTGTATGTTCGTTTGTGGGTGTGTGTCAATAATTTCTGTTCCTGTGGAAATCAGTGGTGTGTATATGGAGATATACATAATGATGGACGAAACAAAACAATTCCCAAAAAATGGCGAGACCTCTTGATACGGTTTATATGCGGAAGAAAGGTTACAAAATAGTGCATCTGATTCAGATTATGGTCGCCTAGAGCACTGGTGTTTACAAAAGATGAAATATTTATACTCGGAACCTACAGTTGCTTGAGCTATCTCTTGAGATGTGATGAAAACGTTTTGTTTGACCTCGTGGCAATACTTCAATAAAAAGATTCCAATCATTCAGGAAGAGTTTATGTGATTTTTTT
The DNA here is from genome assembly GCA_033980235.1 of Diadema setosum. NCBI lineage: Eukaryota > Metazoa > Echinodermata > Echinoidea > Diadematoida > Diadematidae > Diadema > Diadema setosum. Next base: position 19,998,412 of record CM067075.1, read on the forward strand.
TTTTCAAGTCAAACTTTATTTCATTTTTCGAAAAGAACATAAACATTTCACTTTCTTTGGTAACAGAGAATAAGGTTACATATAATCAAAACAAAGTAAATTGAGAAAACATAATAGTGGAACCTTGGGTAACAAATGATGTTGTAATGAAAATTGACTGAAGTGATATAGACGATATAACATTACACAAAATATCGAAAAATGGAGGGACCCACTAAAAAGGCAATGCTTGTAGAATGTTGGCCCCTCAGGTTCAGAATGTCACTAGAAAATGAACTGATGCAAAAAGGGAAAAAATGGGAATAAAGTCAGATAAAAAAAGGTCTGGAAGCCCAATAAGAAGACAGAGTAACAGACAGACACACATACACATGCGAATGAACATTAAACGAGACTGGGACGACAAAACTTATAAAGGGGGACTTAAATACAAGACAGAACGAGACAAGACTGTCATAATAGGAAGACAATACAACGGACAGAAAGGCAAAACAGATCCAGCGATCCTCGACAGAACTATATCGAAAAATAATGGGATGCGTGGAAAGGATACGGAATTATGGAAAAATAGAGAGAAATAGATGCGGAAGTAATACAAGTAGAATCGAATCTACTCAGTAAGTGTCTCAGGACAAAAGGGACGAGAAAATATGTGACAGTATATCATTGGTAATCAAAATTCTTCGAAAAGAAATTAAAATGAGCCAACAGGCTGATTCAATTCTGTATGAACATAACATTGCAATAAGAAAGACTTTAATCTCCTCTTAAATGAAAATATAGAGGGTGCAATTTTTGTGTCATTATTCAGAAAATTCCAATAAGTTGGGCCAGTATAGATAAGTGTGTTCTTAGCAAGAATTGTTCGTAAAAGAGGTAAGTGAAATTCATTGGAACGTCGAGTGGGATAGTCATGGAATTATTGATTTCTTTGAAACATAGAATCGAAAATGGAGGGGAGTGAGTTGTTGCTGTACGTATACATAAATTGCCCCAAATTAAATAAATACAAATCTTTAATTTTTAGCAGCTTATTAGCGGCAAATAACATATTTGAGTGGGAGGGTATGAAAGGATAACTGATGACACGGAGAGCTTTCTTTTGAAGAAGGAACACTCTATCCAGTAGGTTCTGGTGAGTGATGCCCCAAACTAAAACACCATAATTAAGATAAGGCAATATCAATGACGAATATAACATAAGTAATGATTTTTGTGGAATATACAATTTCATTCTATTTATAACACCTATATTACGTGAGATTGTGTTGGATATATAATCAATATGTAACTTCCAGGAAAGTTTGTCGTCAACAATAATTCCAAGGAATTAGAAATGTGAAACTCGTTCTAAATGAAAATCATTCAAAACTATAGCTGTACTCAAAGTGTCAACAGTATTACTAAAAATCATATATTTCGTTTTTTGGGGCATTCAACGATAATTTATTGGCTCTTACCCAATTATTCGCTTTTTGTAATTCAGTATTGACTTTTTGAACAAGAAAATTAACATCATTGTGGGCAAAAAATACACTGGTATCGTCAGCAAAATGGATAAAGGACAGTACATCGGATGCCTGACAAAAATCATTTATATAAGCAATAAATAATAGTGGCCCTAATCTGCTAATAAGCTTCCTTGTGGAACGCCAAAATTCACTTCTCTTATTACTGAATAATTGTCTTTAATTGTAACAAATTGTCTTCTATTTCCTAAATAACTCTTTAACCACTCCAAGGCCTTCCCACGTATTCCGTAATGTGATAACTTGTAGAGTAGAATATCATGATCAACTGTGTCGAAGGCCTTGGAGAAGTCCAAGAAAGTGGTAATTAAATGAGAGTGATTATCAATTGCGTGAGCTACTTTATCAACAAAATATTAAAGAGCATGAGTTGTATTAAGCTTCTCTCGAAAACCAAATTGAGAATTAGTCAAAATATTATGCAACTTCAAAAAATTAATAGTTCTCTTATAAATGAGTTTCTCTAAGACTTTGGACAACGATGATAATAATGAAATTGGACGATAATTACTGACTTCAGATTTGTCACCCTTCTTAAATAATGGAATTACTTTGGCCAGTTTCATCTTATCAGGAAACACACCATTAGAAATTGATAAATTGAAAATATGAACAAGTGGATCAGCAACTGAAGATATAACACCTTTAAGAATACAATTATTCAAATCATCATAACCAGAACTCCTCTTGTTCTTAAAGGAAGATACAATATCCATAACCTCATGGCTATTCGTTGGAGTAAAATAAACAGAATTGGGATTACACTAACCTAAATATTCAGTGAAATGATGCTCTGAGACAGGGATATTTTGAGCGTAATTTTCACCTATCTTTGAAAAATAAGAATTGAAAACATTTGCAATGTGAACAGGGTCACTGATGATTTCATCATTCAAAATGATATTATCAACAGCTGAATGTTTACTCGAAATATTCATAGCTTGCTTTAAATCATTCCAAGTGTTTTTCATATCAAATTTATATCTTTGCAATTGCTTAAAATAATATTTTTTCTTTTCGGAACGTAAAATCATAGAGTATTTTTATATGAAGTGTATTTATGTTTTGATCGCTCATTTTTTTTTCAATTTGTATCTATAATATAATCGATTTTTCCTGTTAATCGACCGAAGAATTGATTTTGAAATCCACGGTAACCTAGGTGTTTTTTTATAGTCTGGTTTCTTTTTCTTTTTTTTTTTTGCTTTGGAATTTATTTTATCCAAATGAAAATTAAATGTTTCTATGAAATAATCAAATGACAAATTGATGTCATCACTTTCAAATACTCTTGACCAGTCAGCATTTTCGAGAATCGCATCAAGACTAGCTAACTTTTCAGACGAAACTCTACGACTTGATAAAGGAGATTTTAAAAATTAACATTATTAACAGAGGTTTTAAGAGCAAAATGAGTCATAATTGGATAATGATCAGTCATATCTGAAAGAATTATATAAGTATCAGTAAGGGGTAGGGTGTTACAAAACTAAGCACCTGAATAATAATTACTAAGTACCTAAATAATATCATATGACTTCAGTGCTTATTATTTTGATGCCTCCCACTCATCGTCTGGCCTCATTTTGTGTCAATTGTGAACATTTGTGGGATATCTGTTCCTTTCGGTTTCTGTGCACAGACAAATAACGCTATTGTGTTAATCATAACAGGATTTGAAGTATCGTGATTCGTATCGTATAACACTAAGGTTTTTAAAGCCAGTGTTGATCAAAATAGAAATGCATGAAGCTATTGAATATAAACTCACTTCCTTTGTTGGAAGAGCTTTGTGTTTTATGTCAAGGTCTTTTGCTTTGCCTTGTTTTGTTTTGCTTTGTTTTAGTTTTTTTTTTCTCTTTTAATGGGTAATTTCATTAACTCGAGATTAGAAAAAAAAGTAAAAGAATAATGACATGTGGTTACTGTACCTAGCAGACTTTTTTTTTTTTTTTTTGGCGCTTTTACACAATTTGGATCATTGTTCGATACATTCGCTCGACCTGATTTCAGGTGCATGCCGCTGGCTGCCAGGGGAGGAAAAGGCAAACAATAATCACCGAGGCTCGAGGCCTTCCTCCCCGACCAGTGCATGCACCCAGAATCAGCTTTATTAATGTAAAACAGTTACAAACATTTTCAAATAATACAGTTGCACAAAAATGCACTGAAATTCAAACACAAGTATAACTAAGAATATTTCTAACACAAGTATTCAAACACAAGTATAACTAAAAACTATTACTAAATATGGCCGATGCCCCACCCTGACCTGATGATGAGATCATGAGATTTTTTTACTCTACTTTTGAAGAGGTCTAGATTTTGATTCAAAACTCTGTTTATACAAATAGAGCAAGCCATAACACGTTGTAAATGAAACGCGATGCCTGTTACCGGCATTACTGCGGAAGAAAACTTCTCTAGTTATAGACTATTAATGCTCTTCAAACCTTTTATATTTTATTAGTGGACACAGAAATTAATTTGAATGCCTTTAACCTCTGTTCAACATTTACGAGTTTCCATGTGATAATCTAGCTCTCTAAGCTCTATTTCTGATAATAGTACGTGTCTTCAGCATTTTCATTATAATAGCGATGTTGTTTCTTTTCTATTTTTGTATTCTGCTATTCATAATCAGCATGTGCTTATCGTCTTTATTTTTTTATCAATCATTAAAAATATGTGTGTGATGTAACTTTCTTCAGTTGCAATGTGTCCACGGCTGTCCTCTCCCAACAATGGTGTTGTGTCCTGTACAAACGGGCGATATATCGGTTCGCGGTGTACCTACCAATGTTCCAGAGGCTACACTTTTGCCGGGGGATCGGCAAATCGGCAGTGCAAGAGACGAAGAAACGACGGGTATTGGGGAGGGACATCACCATCCTGTGCCAGTACGTTCCCTCTGCACCTCTCCAAAACTTTTTCCTCTTCTCACTGTGTATGAATAACTTGAAATAAGTGTAATAATCTCCATTATTGATGAAAAATAAAGTCATCAGTGTTAGTTGACGAGTCATAATTATGACAACAACCAGAAAGTAGCTGATATCAATAAAGACAAGAAACATCAAGTATAGTGTCAATGTAGGTTCGAGTACAAAAGAAGAACTGTATGATATTTTGTTGTTGTTGTTCATTTCCTTGTAAAGTTGGTCTAGGTCCATTTTGAAATCAAGCTTTCCATTTGCTTTAAAGTTATAAAATGGCATCGGCCCAAAACGGGTTGTTAGCAGCTGCTAACAACTTTTCCAATCAAGTCCTATCACATCTTGATTAACCTATTCAATTTACAAAGTGATCATTAATCAGTACAAGAAAAAGCATTTCTGGTGGGCATATTTATGCCGATCAATTTCATTATGGGAAAAAGTGTGCGTATATGACTGGTTTCTTTTTTATATTTCCCTCAGTATATGTGAATACTACACAAGTCTTTAACATTGTTCAAGTTCAGATGGAGAATAGGAAAGAAATAAAAGCCTTGTAACAATGTTCCTGTCTGTTTGTAATTCGCTATACTTTAATTAGTGGTATTTCATTAGATGGAACATCCGATTCGGTCATCATATTTTTGTAGTCAGACAAGCCGAAGTTAGTGATCAATGACAATAATATTGAAAATACCAGTTTAGTACATGTAGTGATATCATATCCTCAATATGTTTGGTACCATCCCGGAGGGTATACCATAATTACATTCCACTTCAATAATGGCAATAGTTTCATTACATGTCACAGGGAATTATTATCTTGAGGTACTCCTACGTATATTCTACACCCATCTTAAGGGCTCCGGTGCAGCTCGCTGTCAGCACCGACCCACGGCTCCATGACTTGTACGGACGGGGCTTTCTTCGACAGCACGTGCACATTTTCCTGCAAGGCTGGCTACACGTTACGAGCCGACAGCTCGACTTCGACGTGCCTACACACGGGTTCGTGGTCAAACTCCGGTACCGCCGTCTCCTGCGAGGGTGAGTCTGGTCACGAATTCGCTGAAAGGGGTCAGGTTAGATATCCAGTAGAAAGGGAGTCGTCAATTCGGATAGGCTATAGCACTTTAGAGTGAGAGTACAACTGTGGTATAGTGGATATTAAAGGTCCAGTTTAGCTTTGGGAGCAGTGATTTCAAAAATGTTCAAGATATCACATTTGATGCATATGTGTAGGTCTGCTGTATCATAAAACATCCTACCATATGAAATATTTGCAATGAAACCTAAAATATAAGGAGATATCAGGGTTTTTCTTCATAAACCGTAACTGTATACGGTTTAGTCTGGAAACACCTTTATTATAACTATTGTTCACATTTTGTGTATTAAACAACACTTAACATTGATTATATGGATTCAAATTTTGACAGTGGTCGTTTCTATCCCTAACTCACATTTTAGAACTATTTTAAAGCACTAATGCTGGGTTTTTGTTTCATCTGCAAATGGTAAATTATGCCTTTAAGACTCTTGACTTTATAACGGAAGTTCTGAGTTCGAGTGCTACCTAGTGCTCAAATCTTTGTACTCGATGTTTTCACCCACGGTGTCCCTTTCGACCCGTAGGTGTAAAAAATGATACGTGGCAGTGAGGAACAATAATTGCAGGGCCCATTGGAAGAACAGTGTTCATACTTACCTGGCTACTCTGGATGAAAAAAAAAACACACCACATTAATCATAATAAGAATGATAATCATCATGATGATAATAATCATAATGACATTAGGTCATCATTAGTATTGTTGCTAAGGCGAATTATTGCTGCAAAATACAAATGTGATTAGTAAGCTCTGGAATCCATCTGATTAAAATCAAGGATAGATAAAAATAAAATGATTCAAATTGAAACTATAATGTCTCTTTATTCGATGTCGGATATACAATATCACAGACATATTTTTCTGTCCTACATGTCTGTCATGTAATGTCCGCATTGTTTTGAATTACTTTGAATTTAAATTGAACAATTAAGAAAGTCTACTTTTTCGCATTCATTACTTGAGATGTCCACATTTATACAAACACAGCTTTTTCGTAGTGTCTTTAATGCTTCAAAACTTTAAGACGTACCTATACGTATACAGGCAAGGCGTCTTTATTGTAACCGCTTGATAATTTAAAAAATAACAAGTGAATTAGAATAATAAAGTCCCTTTAGCAAAGGGTCAGATCGCAACCAACATTTTTAAGCAATCAAGGACGAAAAACATTTATTCCTTGTAAACGGTGGAAACTTTATAATTCTAATCATATGTAATGACGCAAAAGTAATGTTTTAGTAAGTTTGAATCGGCATACATAACAAGTTGGATATTTGTCTGATTACTATCATTTATTATGTACGAATATCTCTTTATATTCATAGATTTACGTTATGCATATCATAATATATTGATAATCTTAAAAAAAATATACAGACGTAAATCCACCGACATTCTCGCCGCCCTGTCCCAGAAGTCTGGGAACAAAGTATGCATCGTCTGCTCCACTGGTCGTAAGATGGACGGACCCTAGGGCTGAGGACAACACAGGGACACCTACTGTGAGGCAAGTATAATGATATGATCGTTATTCCGAAGGTTCATTGTTTCAAAGATTCGCTAATCCAAAAATCATATACATTTCTAGGCCCTACATATTTTTACATATTCAATTCAATTCACATTTGCCATAGTGGAACAACACTCGTGGTTTTCATTCTTTTTTTCAGACGAACATCTGGAAAAGCTTCTGGATCGTCGTTTCAAGTCGGTAACCACGTGATCACCTACCAGGCTTCAGACCCAGCGGGAAACACTGCAGATTGTCAGGTCACCTTCCGTGTTGCACGTAAGACTATAATGAAATGCCACATAAGATTCATTGTTTTTCTTGTACTCCCATAAGCTGTAGTATTATATATAACCGCAAATACTTCCTGGAGCCAGTATTACGTCTTCACTTCATATCATTGTTATTATTATTATTATTATTATTATTATTATTATTATTATTATTATATTACTACTATTATTACCATCATCATTATCATTATTATTATTATTATTATTACTACTACTACTACTATTATTACCATCATCATTATCATTACTATTATTATTATGACTATCATTGTTATTACTGTTACTTTTATCATCATTACCATCATTATCTATTCGTTTCAGACAACGGTTCTACACAGAGAGTCGCAAAACAGTTTCGAATCACCATGACACTAAGAAACGAAATAAAATATAAAACCGATAAGAGAGCAGATATGGAAAAGTAGATTGTGACACAGTTAACAGGGCTGCCATAGGCACAGACAACAAAAAGGTACTGTGACACGCAAGTCTTCTATCCCATGCACACCCCATCAGCTATGCAAAAATCTGTGTAATAAATCCCTTTCGGTGCCAGTGAGTCAAAATAAAACGTGCTCAAATTTCACACACAACCCTATGGACAGGTAATAAAAATTGCACACGGAGGATTGAATGGTAAATGACGGTCACAGCATGTAAAATTATATAGTGCATTTAGCCATCATTAAGTGTCTGTTATAAATGTTTGATTCAAAGATACAAAGATTATCATAAAAATATGACGAGTCATCATACAGAGTGTCACGTGTCATTTCATCATCAAATTGAGATAATAAAGATGCAATATACGTGTACGAAAAGAGGCAAACGCATTACAATGTACCATGGAAACCTGAGTACTGTATAAAAACATATTTCTTTTTATATGCAACATAGAGCAAAATGCTTTGTTCGGAAGTACAATCTATTTTCGTTTGCGTTTGTGTGTATGTATGTATGTGTGTGTGTTCGTTTGTGGATGTACTGTGTGTCAATGAACTCTATTCCTATAGAAATCAGTGGTGTGTGTATGGAGATTATATAATGATGGGCGAAATAAAACAATTCCAAAGAAATGGCGAGACCTCTTAATACCGTTTAGAAATACGGAAGAAAGGTTACAAAATAGTGCATCTGATTCAGATTATGGTCGCCGAGAGCACTGGTGTTTACAAAAGATAAAATATTTATACTTGGAACCTACAGTTTCTTCAGCTATCACCTGAGTTTTGATGAAAACGTTTTGTCTGACCTCATGGCAATACTTTAATAGATAGATTCAAATCATTCAGGAAGAGTTTATTAGGGTATACTAAGTACCTGAAGAATATCATCTGACTCCATTGATTATCATTTTGATGCCTCCAACTCATAGTCTGGTCTCATTTTGTGTCAATTGTGAGCATTTGTGGGATATCTGTTCCTTTCGGTTTCTGTGCATAGACAAATTACGCTGTTGTGTTAATCATAACAGGCTTTGAAGTATCGTGATTCGTATCGTATAACACCAAGGTTTTCAAAGCCAGTTTTGATCAAAATAGAAATGTATGAGGCTATTGAATATTAAAACACTTCCTTTGTTGGAAGAGCTTTGTTGTATGTGTCGACAGGTCAAGGTCTCTTGATTTAGTTGTTATGTTTTTTTTTTACTACTCTCTTTTAAAGGGTAATTTAATGAATTCCAGACTTATATATCAAAACAATAATAAAAATACTGATGATAATTACATGCTAGCATCCCGAGCAATTTTTTCTAGTGCTTTCATGCAATCTGGATCATTATTCAACATAGGCTATACATTTATGTTGTCCTATATTTCTTGATCCCCCCCCCCACAAAAACAACAACATACCATCACATACACGCATACACAAACAAAAGATAACAAAAAAAGGGGGGGGGGGGACAAGTCACGCCGCCCATCAGTTGCCCTTGTTATGTAACGCGCTAGACTTTTGATTGCTCAGGGAAAATTCACACACACTCTACAAAGGAAGCTAAATAGACAGGTGAAGTGGGCATATCCCACACATAGTATCATGAAATTGTAGACTATATTATTTTAGAAGATATTAAATTTTGATTCAGAACTCTGTTTATACATAGAGAAACTCATAACATGTTGTAAATGAAACGCGATGCTTGTTACGTACCGGCGCGCCGCGGCGTTATTGCTGAAAACTTCTAGGGTGTATAGATTATTGCAATCTTTAATGCTCTTCAAACCTAGTACATTTTATTAGTGGACACAAAAATCAATTTGAAAGACTTACACATCTGTTCAATATTTATGAGTTTCCATGTGATAATATTTCTGATAATATTATCAAGTGGAAAAATGAGCAAAGAAAATGGGATTCCATCGGGATTCGAACCCGAGACCTCCGGTTTGCTAGCCCGGTGCTCTACCGACTGAGCTATAGAAAGCCCTAGTTCAGTGTTCGTCCCAGAAACCCTAAATTCTTAAGTGTTAACAGCATTTTAAATTCAGTTGCGGTCATTTTACATTTTCATTATAAAAGCGACGGTTTTTTTTTTGTATTTTTGTATTCTGCTATTCGTAATCAGCATGACATGACTTTCATTTTTTTTTCATCGTGATTACACCACCTCTGTGTCGTCTTTATGTGTGTGCATGTAACTTTCTTCAGTTGCAATATGTCCACGACTGTCCTCTCCCAACAATGGTGCTGTGTCCTGTACAAACGGGCGATATATCGGTTCGCGGTGTACCTACCAATGTTCCAGAGGCTTCACCTTCGCCGGGGGATCGATAAATCGGCAGTGCAAGAGACGATCTGGAAGAAGCGACGGGTATTGGGGCGGGACGTCACCGTCCTGTGTCGGTACGTTCCCTCCGCACCTCTCTAAAGCTTTTTTTCTCTTCAAACTGTGTATGATTTGAATAACTTAATCTAAAATAAGTGTAATAATTTCCATTATGGATGAAAATTAAAGTTATTAGTGTCAGCTGACGAGTCAAAAAATAACCAAAATGTAGAATAATGTCACTATAAACAGGAAATGTCATTAAATATAATGTCGATGTAGGTTCGAGTACAAAAGAAGAACTGTATAATTTCTTTTTGCTCATTTCCTTCAAAAGTTGGTCTAGCTCCATTTTGTAATCAAACTTCGCACAAACTGATAAAAGCTATAAAATAGCATTGGCCCGAAATGGGTTGTGGGGCGCCATGAAATAGCTGATCGGTTGATCACTTCTTTACGTCCCTCCGAACTGAAAGCTGAAAGCTGAAAGCTTATACTTTGAGTCTTAAACATTTTGTTTGAGTGTTGGAGGAGAATAGCAAAGAAATGAATACCTTAGAGTAATATTCTTCTCTACTTGTAATTACTTTCATTGATATGTCATGGGACAGAACAACCGTAATGATGATTTTATGGTCAGACAAGGGAAAGTCGGTAATTAAGGATTATAGACATTTATTGAAAGTATCCGTTTAGTATTGGTGCCATGTCCTCCGACGGCATGCAAAGGTAAAATTTAATAAAATGATTGCACAGATTTTCAGCTTTTCCCGTCTTCCATATTAATCCAGTTTTGAACGGATCATAGTCATGGCTATGGCTTAAGATTTCAAGGGAAAGTCGTTTTCGTTTTTACTAGAGGTATCGTCATTTAAATTTTGTCAGAAATCTTTTCCTCGTGCTAATTGTCGATTTTTTTTTTGTTGCATGTTCATCGTGATAACGTTCTCAAATCCTTTAGACCAATATTTAATGAATTACAGCTGTAGATATAAACTTGTGATTGCATAAAGTTGCAAGGTCCCTTTTGAGAACTTAAATGATATCTTTTTTCACATAACATTGCAGAAGGAAAAGCTGCATAGACTAGATATATGTAGTCCACTGAAATCAATACAATGTCTCCTTTTTCCCCGAAATCATAAATTCTTATTAATTTTTTGATATATATATTTCCATTCAGGTGATCCCATCACTACAAGCCCTTGGGGCTTTTACGGGACACCTTTTTCTTTCACTTTACTTCACTTCTCCCCTCTTGTTCTTGTTCTTCTTTTTTTTTTAAGTCTGACCTTTTCAAAAGTCTGACTTGGTACTATAGTTTATTGTATGATGACCTATGTTATACCTTTGTGAATTGTATTGTGAACTATGTTATATTTCGTCTTTCTTTAACTGTATATACTGTAAATGTGGAAAGAAATAAAGGAGAGTCCTATGCTCTCGGTCAATCAATCAATCAGTCAGTCATTGAACGTAATCAAAATAAACATGGAACATTTTAATGCTATTGAATTCGGGGTACCAATCACGTTTTGTATTTTTTCCTTCCAATTTTCATTCCCTCATTAGCTCTACAATGTCCCAGCGTTAGTCTACAAGATGCTCTGGTTGTCATGGCACCGTGCTCGAGGTCATACGGGTCTGTGTGTCGTCTGGGTTGTGAGCTGGGTTATGAACTCATTGGGAACAGCGAGCTGACGTGCACTGCGGAGCCTGGAGAAACAACAGCAACGTGGGCCCAAGACATTCCCTCATGCGCACGTACGACCATTCTATTTTCACGTCATAGTCGGTTTTCATTATTAAAAGAGCAGAAGAAAAGGCACAAGCGGAGATCATGATACTATCTTTACTAGGTTCGTTTATTTAAAGTGCAAGTTAACTGAACGTAGTCGGATGCAAATGATATGAGTCAGCGATAGGTCAGACTGTTACTTCATGATACGTTCCCAATCAATCTTTCTTTCTTTTTTAATTCTCACGTTTACAATTCATCCTCGCGAGTAACTCTTTCCAGTCTTATAAACACAGTTATAAACAATCACCACGAGTTCATATCAGATTCCCTTTTATAGGGGCCGCGGAACTTTTTTTTTCTTCTTTCATCCCTTTTGTTTGTGTGACTGTGTACGTGTGTTGAGGGGGTTGAGGGCACTCGCGGACGATGGAAACCCTCTGGAAGTTATATTGCTCCTTTTTTTCGATATTAAAGGACAAGTTCACCTTCATTAACATAAGGATTGAGAGAATGCAGCAATATTAGTAGAACACATCAGTGAAAGTTTGAGGAAAATTGGACAATCGATGCAAAAGTTATGAATTTTTTGAACTTTTGTGTTGGAACCGCTGAATGAGGAGACTACTAAGGCTCGTGATGTCATATGAGTACAACAGTATAAAGAAAATATAAAGAAAATTCAACATATTTTCACTTCTTTTTTTTTGCATAATAAAAGAGCATTTGACTTGCCTCTTTCTACAGGCAATGAGAATAATATTACCCATAACATATATCAGCAACGAGTCAAGGGAATGTGTACTTTTTTCAAAAGATGAAATTTTGTGAGATTCTCTTTATATTATCCTTATATTGTTGTACGAATGTGACATCATACACTGCAGTAGTTTTCTCATCCAGCGGTGACTGCACAAAAACTTTAAAAATTCATAACTTTTGAACGGATTGTCCGATTTTCCTCAAACTTTCAATGATGTGTTCTACTAATATTGCTACATTCTCTCAATCCTTATGGTAATGAAGGTGAACTTGTCCTTTAAAGATAAAGAAAAAAAATGGGGGGGGGGCAGGACATCACCGCTCTTCCTCCCATCCCCGGTTTTGTGGACCCTGCTTTAATTGAATTAAAAGATGTGATGCAGTTCACCTCCGACACTAGGAACATTTGTTTTTTTCCGAACAGGAATACAATGCACGAAGCTCTCTGAATCGACCGGTCTGCAGACCATCGTATCCCCAGAATGTCCCGAGGGAAGCCTGGTACCTGCTGGTAACCAATGCCAATATACCTGCTCGCCTGGATACTACCTTCAGGGAAACAACGCCCTCACGTGTCAAAACGACCGTACTTGGGCTGGGGAAGTCCCGACGTGCCACGGTGGGTGCTCGTAAATCGCTCTAATCTTGTTTCTTTCATGGATGAGTATATCGAAATGCTTAATAGTCTTGTCCTTTATATGCCATGGAAGGCCTCCAGGAAATAATCCATTAAAGTTTCCTGCCTTCCTCTACTCATACAATACGAAATAGAAATGAAAAAAAAAAAATCAAAACGATAAAGGGTGTCGAGGCCATTCGTCTACAATCACAACCCGATTTACACTAAATGCAGAGATAATCATTTTTCGCAAATACAAATAGAATAGGCAGAAATTAAAACGAAAAACTGCATAAAATACAGAAGATAAACAAGTTTAATGACAACATAAAATGTCACCTTGCACTATACTGTGCCATCTCTTCATTCAGTGTTTCGTCGTAAATGTTGTTTCCCCATCCCTTCCTGTGCTCTAACTTCTGGGCTTCTGTGCGGTGCACAATAGCACGCTGCCCTGTATCTTGTCGGTTTTCTTTCTGATACTTTTTCTATGGAAAGCTGCAGTGTGTGTTCTAGGTATTCTAGTCTTATTCATATCACAAAATTGATATTCGTTCATGCTTTTATTACCCGTTTCTGTGATTCAAACTTTCCCAGTAATCTAAACATTCTGGAATATCAGTTTCTTCAGAGTGAAGGGTTGCTATTAAATATCAGTACTCTCTTGAGACACTAATCTTGTATGTGAGATCAGAAATATATCTATATGATAAGCCCTATATACAGAAATACTAAGCTTATGGGTAAAATTAATTCTGAGAACCACTGCTTTGTTACAGCGTCAACGTATAAACCCAAACAGTGCTTGGCTACAGCCTGCCAGGTGGATATGAGAACAATTAAACTTGAGCATAAGGTTTATAACAATGCCATATTTCGGTTTAGGGCATTTGGACAGGCTTAACTGGGCAAAAAGAAAATGAATCAGTATGGTTATGGAGATTTCACCTAATATTGGCCAGATTTTGCATCTTGCACTATTGTGAATGATTATGTATAGCGGGAAGGGTCACGTACGCGTCCCGCCTGTGAATAAGGAGCTTTAGATTTTAGACGCGCGGACGTTCAAAGAGAAAAAAACATGATCTGAGCGTGCGCAGTAACTTGATCCGCGCTACTGCGCACGCTCAGATCGTGTTTTTTTCTCTTTGAACGTCCGCGCGTCTAAAATCTAAAGCTCCCTAATGGCGCCGCGCGCCATTAGATGCAGGGGGGCTTATTGGGATCCCTTGGACCTTAGCTTGGGGGGTGTCGTTGGCGGCTCGCCTGTTCTATGCAGTGAGGTCTTCATATACACCCCTAGCAGGCAAGGGGGGATTCGGAGGGTGCTTGTCTGTAGGTGGCCCTTATGCAGAAAGCATCGGTGAGTTAGCATGGATGGCCATGCATGCTTAGTGCGGATGGATGCATGTATATGATGAGAAAGAAAGAAAGTTAAAGAAAAATCCCGGGTCCTTCCAGGAGTGAGGCTAAGGCAGTGCGTGTACAGTACCGTTATGACATGAGTTGTAATCGAAACACGTATTTTATTGTGAAATAATTTTACCAATGACAACAGTATGGCCATGGTTTATGTTTCTGATGTGTTTATTGATATGTCTATTATTATGGTATTATGCAACCTGATAAGGTGTTGTGTTATGTCTATGACGATGGCATATGTAACCCTATCATAGGGGGTACTGATTTGTTTATTGCCATGGTATATGTTACCTGATAATTTGTTGCAAAAACTGATATGGCTACTGATATGGAAACGGATGATGTGTTGTACTGAAATGTCGAAAATGGCATGTACAAATGGTCTCTATTAAAACCTTGTCTTGCAAGCTACAATCCAAATTTAAAGTCTGGAGGTGTCGTTAGTGGTGTCTATAATAATGCCATATTTCGGTTTAGGGCATTTGGACAGGCTTAACTGGGCAAAAAGAAATGATGAGATGATTATGTGATATGAATCAGTATGGTTATGGAGATTTCACCTAATCAATTATGCAAATCGTCTAGTTACCCTGCCCTCAATACTATGTGCTTGATTACTGGTGAAGGCCACTGCGTAAACCAATTAATTCTGAATTACGCAGTTTGCCACGTATCTAAGATATACCCTTGTTTCTCGACCAAACACGACCGGCGTTATCATGGTAATGTACCCCGGAGTTTATTCCCTTTTTTCTAGTTATTTCCTGCGAGGTGAGTGAGCTTCCAGTTCCCGAGCACGCAGAGTTACGAGGATGCACCAATGAAAGAGAGATGTACGGTACTGCCTGCACCATGGCATGTCGCCATGGTTACGAGCCCGACACGCCCATTCAGATGCGCTGCTCTGATGATGGAGACAACGATGAGACAGGAGTTTGGAGTGGCGCCCTCCTTACTTGCACTGGTTAGGCTATGATTATATCCATCATGTCAAATGGAATCCTATATCCCACAAAACTGCAAATCCTGTCATCACAGCCGCATATTTCAAAGATTAGCATAAACACACGTCCATTACAATTTATAGTGAAAAAAAAAGATGAGGACAAAGCGATAAACCACTGGAAGAGTTTGAAGACGAATAGATGTTATTTAATTTCCCCTCGCTTATCTTTGTTTACCAATACCCAACTCACTTCCGACATGGTGCATGTGGTATTCAGATCTAACGTAGATCCTTGAACTTTGGGGTAACGTATCATTTTGAAAACAGTAAAAAGTGCTGATGGTCCTCGACTTGAGCAAAAGTGAAAACAAATTTTGTACTTTGTTAGAAGGCAAAACTTCGTTACAAATACTATGAAATTAATCACGAAACACTCAAAGTAGGAATAAAAGTCATTTGCTATTAAAAGGAGATATACATCTAATTCTCGGTCTTTTGCGTTTATGAAGTAATGTCAAACCTGATGTATACCGCGTTTAATTTGTATTATCCCGTTTTCCTATTCATGACGACAGTCGTTGATTGCCCAGCCCCGCTGTCACCGGCCAATGGAATCGTTGAAGGTTGCTGGTTAAATGGAGTGTCCCAAAACACGGCCTCTAGAATGGATTTCGGTGTCGTGTGTTCATTTGGCTGCTTCGATGGATACACGATGTCCGGAGCGGCAAACAGATCGTGTGCGACATCAAGCGAGTGGGATGGAGAACCAGTGATGTGTACAGGTACCTCCTCCTCTCATACAGACAGTCAAAATAAATAGTGTTTGCCGGGGTTGAGTTGTTGTTGTGTCTTTACTGCTCAGCAACGGCTGCCCGCCACTGTAAAGGTTGCCAAAGTTGACAAATTGGGATGTTATTCTGTTAATATCAAAGTGCATCATTTTGCGTGATAGGAAATTAATTATTCTTGAGCTGTCATCTCTTTAGAACGCTGATATATCGCTTTCAGTAGTTTTTGAAGAAGAAAGACGAACGGATAGATTGAGAAACAGAAAGATAGATACAGACACTACATACTTCGATACATACATTGGAAAGTTTATTGAAAATCGACATGTCGGATGTGAATGGACGAATGTTAGAGCTGTCTGTGATAACGATATATATTAATAGCAATGATTGTGAAAAAATTGCCACTGTCATGTAAACAACAGCTGTTATACTACTTGCTCATTCTCAATTAAGATAAAATTAACAGTATCCACTTGAAAAATATGATTCCCATGAGGTGGGGGGGGGGGGGTACAATTAGAACGCCAACTCAGATGCAAAACAAACAAACAAACAAACAAACAAACAAACAAACAAACAAATAAACTTGCAATCGGCAAAAGCTTAACCACGTACCACATTCTATTTTTTTTTTCTTCTGGTGCCACTTCCGGGGTAAAAAAAAAAAGAAAAAAGTGGGGGCCCAAAGTTACTACACCATAATTACATGTATTCCTATCATATGAATCGTGCAAAAAAGAGGGGGGCCGAGCCCTCCCTCCCCTCCACCCCCCCCCCCCCCCCCCCCCCGCCAGTTCCGACGGTCCTGAAAGTTGTACGATGCAGTTTGTGGTGGCTCTAGTAACTCATCATTACTACTCTCTTGTTCTTCGTGGTTACGTCAGACGTGACGCCACCCTTGCTCGAGTGTCCGCGGGACCGGAAGTACTGGACAGGCTCGATGGAAACAGCAGCCCTCATTCCTTGGGATGAGTGGGAGCCCCTCATGGTAACTTGTTGTTAGGTTTATCCTCATCTCACACCTACAATCTTCTCTCCAAGAGATGCGGGTTGAAACATCTCAAACTTTGTTTAGAAGAATGCGATAGTTTAGATGTGTGAATGAACTCCATTGGTAAATACGAAAACCAATTCCACTTGTTTCACTTCAACCCTGAAAATCCCAAGATTTGCTTTGTTGTTTTTTTTTCTACTTAGACTGTGATCAAGGGATCTCACAGCTTGAACCTGTATTATTTTCCATAAAACTGTTTGTGAACCTGCTCAGATATTAATCATTTTGCCACTGTAAATCGCCATGTCAAACCTCCAAGTGGAGGAGCTTGATTTCATGCAGCAATATTTACGTCTACAGCAATCATAGCTTATTATCCATGCAGTATTTCAGCTAGTCCAGTATCTTTTATACCGGAAAAAGATATATTACATTGAACGCATTTTTTTTTTTTTTTTTTTTTTTGGGGGGGGGGGGGGGTTAGTATAGGTGTTAGACCCCGAAACTTAGGCTTTTACTGAATACCGATAATATATCAGTAAATTTAAGGCGTGATAGACGCTTATTAGCTTTCTGTTTGTGTGCATGTAGCACTTTTCATTTATATGATTTACATACAATACAAAATTCAATAGTCATAAAATGATGCACTACAAGTAGACAAAGCGAAGCAGCCAATACATCTGGTTTTTTTTTAATAAGGATAGAAATAAGGGATGTTGAAACGAGTATCATCTCGAAAGGTAATGGAAAGCTGCTCATTATCCCTACCTGGATAATTTCTTTTCATAATAATATTATGATTATTTCCCCTCTCTGCCATAACAGAAACTACGTAAATTGAAATATTCAGCTTTCATATTGTCATTGCAAACTGATATAAAATAAAGGTTGTAGGTGTGACTATTTGTAGCATGCTATAATGTAAACACTAAATATTCAAAATTGAAAAGATGGCGTTCAACTTGTCGACTATCATCCCGACAGGCAACCGATCTTGGTGCACCTCTGGTGGCAAGTCTTCACAGTATCGACTCTATGGAACTGTCTGGCATTCCTCCACAAACCCTCGAAGAGGGCGCTCATACGGTTGTCTACCGAGCAATTGACGGGTCCGGCAATGTGGCTACCTGTTCATTTACTATACGAATCGGAGGTCAGCAATCCTTTGTAATCCCAATTGTCAGTTCTTTACTGTACCTGTTGATATAACGACGTTTTGTAACCTGCACGCATTCTTTGTTTAGCCAAGGCTGTAGTTGCAACATGTGGCCTTTCTGTATTTTATTTAGTAACACTTATTAATTTGATCTGATTTTCGTTCGTTTTAATCGTTTCCCCCAGTTATAGTATGGTCCCCTAATACTTCCCCTAATCTGATTTTATCACGGGACCTGCGGCTCTATATAAGCTTGCTTTTACGCAGGCCCCATCATTTTTTTCGCATTATGACCTTAGTTTAACTCGCATGTATACAGACCTTGTGTTTATACCAAGACAAACTTTTGAACATTCCGGTGAAGTTCCATTTTAAATTATGTTCTGTATAATTTTTGTATTTATAAGATACTTTACTGTGATATATGTGAGAAATATGAAAATAAATTGAAATGAAATGAAATGAAAAAGAAAATAGTGGTCTATGGAACGAAAAGCAACTTTCGGATAGATGCAAAGAAGATGCAAATGATGATGAAAAAATGACGAATTTCATTATGTGCACTGTAGCTCAAGATATTTCCATACCTTCCACTACAGTTGTGAATGCTTTGACCAATACATCCGCATAACACTAAAACTTATAGTACAATGTATGTTAGTATAATATTAACTGTGAATGGTTCCTTTATCTCCTTTACCTCCAGTAACTCGCTGCCCACCTTGGCAAGCTCCGTCTAATGTGAATGTCTTTGGTAGCTGCCTCTTGGGGGGTTTGTTCGGTACACGTTGCCTAGCAACCTGCTCACCTGGCTACACCCCGATGGGCGAATTAGAGATATCGATCAAATCATGCAATCGGTCATCGGCTGGCAGAAAGCGAGGCTTCTGGTACGGCCCAGATATCGCCTGCACAAGTAAATACTCGCTCGGCTTCTTATTATCTGTTTTCGACATCATCAGGCTTCAAATCGCAAAGATTTTTTTTTCTTTATTTGTTTGTTTGTTCATTTCAATAAAGAAACTTCAGCAGTATTCTTGTTGATGAACATGAGGCCCCCATCCATTTCAAGCTTAATCGTTTACGATGGTGGTCTCCTGCATTCAATTATCTCTGTCATTTACTGAAAATACTGTATATTTTATTCTATGTTTTTGTGTATATATAATGCTCAACACAATCACTTATGTGTACTATTTGTGTACTGTTATCGATTTATTTCACTGCACTTGCTATTCTTTGTCTTTGTACTTTTGAAATTTGTATTTAATATGTATCTGACTGAATGCAGAAATAAATCAAATCAAATCAAATCAAAATAAAAAAACATCCTTGATAAAGTGAAGGGGTGTCCTCTGGCTAACTCACTAACTTAACGTTTTCGTAATAACAAAGACTAGATGTTAAAAATGATACACTTATGATATTTAATAGCTCAATGAGTATGCATCCGATGATACTGAAACTTACATGGTTCAAAGCTAAATTTTGTCAAAGACGATTTGGACATGATATTGGGTTTTAGTTTTATGAAATTCACGTTTAGTTTTTAAGTTAGTTTTCCAATAAGTGCACACAGCCATTTACTCGCACACACAAAATTTCGTAACTACAGCGAGTTTGAAAATGAACAAAATCTGGAACCTAACTTCAATGAATAAACATGAATTTCAAGTAATTAATTCATCTATATTATATCCAAACCACCTCCATCAAAAGTGTACACTGTTCAGTTATACCCTATATCCATTTTAGTATCATCTGATCAATAATTTTTGAGTTGTTATAGATCAAAGTTGTGCCGTGTTCTTTTTTTTTTACAAGTTCAATTTACCAGGGCATCCATTTGTGCAGCTTCAAATGATTACATTTTAATTCTGTTTAATCACAATATCATTGTCATAGTTATTACGGTATTTAGGTATTTCTAATGGATCAGTATTATGGGGAGTTGAATGTAATTATAGTACATGATGTGTCTTTTATAATCATTGTTCAATCTTTTGTTTATTTGTCATCCTTTTTTTTTTTTTTTTGAGGGATAACACACATGATTTCAAATAAGCACTAATTTTAGTACAATTTTGTGTTCTACAGTCGTACGCTGCCCTCTACCGTCGGCAATCAACGGGTTCAGCTCTGACTGCTCGACGAACGTCACCTCCGGAACGACCTGCAAATTTCAATGCAACCCAGGTTATAGGACACCCTCTGGTGACGAAGTTTCAATCAGGTCTTGCCAGTCCGACTTCACTTTCAGCGGACAAGATTTTCAATGTACAGGTATTCCATTGCTGTACACTATCATATCTCTTCTCATGTCAGCGCCATTGAACTTGCTCGTTCCACTCACAAGAATCAGAAAGAAACATGAATGCATTTCCATTGTCAGATTTATAATATCAAATCTACAACCATAACAATAATTGATATAACATTTGCAAAATCCTCCTAAAGGAACTTAATCCATTGCTCCAATTGCTTACAAGAATCCGTTGCTTCCTTAGCGGTCAGGTAAAACAAATCATAATTCAAATACATATTTCATAACTCTGCAGGCTAGCAGGCTTTTACATCAGTCAGATTTGCAGTGTTGAGGCTTAATTTCCTCTCGTCTATCACAAACTTTGGTTTGATTTGATTTGATTTGATTTATTCTTACAAAGTAATGTCACTTCATTGCAGATACTCTCATCTGATTAACACTAGATGCAACTCGACTCTTTCTTCGTTAGTGTCGAACCCGATGTAATGCAAACGTATGCAAAATCGTTAACTCCAAGAAAAGAATTTGAATCACCATTCGCGTGTTCAATGCAAAATACTCCAACAAAACCCATTCTGCATGTTGGATCTGAAAACATTCTCTTCTCAGCAGAAGTCTGAATCTTCTCATGCTCATAATGCCACGACCACTGCAACTCCAAATTGTTTCTTTGTTTTCAAACATCAGAAATATATTTTCGAAATATGAACAAAAGCTGGTAAAGCACAAGGCTGCATGTCACTTCTTCTTCTTCTTTTTTTTTTTTTTGTCTAATCTTTTCTCATATGCGTTGTACGTTGTACTTCCTGCAAACTATTTTGGCTTCTAGAAGTGGACTCCAGTCAAAGATTTGATTTGTCTCTAAGTAAACACAGGGAGGTAGAGACATAAAAAGATCCGGGAAAAAGATAAACATAGACGTACGTACATGTGTCAAATTAGACGAATATCTACGGCCTATATCCATACTGCGAAGCAATCGATAATATTACCAGTCTATAACGATGACTGACAGCCTAACCTTCCCCTGTTTCTCCCCAGAAATCAAAACCTGCCAGGCCGGTTTCGACATTGACCACGGCAGTACTACACCGACAGAGTGTATGACACCGTCATCGCTTCCCTTTGGAACCAACTGTTCGTTCTCCTGTAACCATGGTTTCCAGCTCCACGGCCCCCAGTCTCTCCTGTGCACTACAGATGGAGTCTGGAATGAGCTAGTCACGCCCTACTGCCAAGGTAATCACCTATACTAATCCAGGTAGCCCCCAGCTGTTTGTTAGATTGATGAATTGATTTAAAGACTAATTGCAAGACTTTTTTTCCGCACTTTCAGTAACAAAGATTTCTCAGCATTTTACAGCAAGACAATTACATGATTAAAGAGGATACGTTCAAAATAAAATGGTCCAGACTCTTGGGAATATATTGAGAGTAAGAAAATAAAACTGGTGTATTCGTTTCACTCTTACTGTCACCTAACTCATGATCTATGAAAAAGTTTATTTGGTATGTGGAAATGTCAATGGTCCTGGCGTAATACTTGTGCATTGCTGTACCCTGCATTTGTGCCATACTTGTAAGAGCATGTCTCACTTTAATGACAAAACCTAGCTTCTGCAACACTTGTCATTTTCCATGAAATTTTGCCTGTATAGCAGACCATTGATGTCTGCATAGCAAGAGTAAACTTTAACATCACACTGCCTTCCTCCGCACACCAATGGAAGCTGCATTCTCTGTTGTAGTTCTTATCGGCCTGAAACAAACCAACAAACAACAACAATAACGATATGTGATGTCAGTCATACGTAATTATTACAGCTGATTTGCTGAACACTGAATCCATCAAGCCGTCAATGACTGATCTAAAGCTTGTATAAATTTGAAAAAGATTAACATAATAGGAATAACTAATCTCTTTCAATCTCCACCAGCAATGGTAGGTTTTTTAACTGAGAACAGTTTAGGGTTTTGGGTTTCTAGTTACGGTGTTCGTCCACGATTATTTGATGCGGTGAGGAACACGTTTAATCCTAAAGATCCTAAAGAGATTAATTTGATGATCCTGCATGCTACTCGCTCTGCAATCTTCCAACAGATATCCAGGCACCATCCTTCGACATGGAATGCCCTCACGTCATCAATGTGAACGCCACCAGGGGTTTCACCTCTGCTATGATGGGGTACACGGAACCCGTTGCCAGGGACAACTCGGGCCTAAACATCACAACTCGGTAATCTGGATGCGAAAGCAATGGGAAAGTCAAGTACTCTAAATGTATCTAGATCTCTTCTAAGAAATATTACCGAGTACTCGTTAAGTTATTCTTGGGAATAAGAGAGTTAATTAGGTGAGAGTAATGAGAGGAAAGTGTAGATGAGGAAAATAAGACAGGACAAGATTGCGCAATGATGCAAATTTACGCCAAATCACCCTAAATCATCTATGACGATTAAAATCCGCCGAAATGCCGGATGTGAGGCTATGACCATTACGAAAAAAAAAAGAATCAATCGTTTGTCCTAATTTTGCCTACAATCCCCTACATAACTAGAATCCCCCATTTTTCTTGAAATATTTACTTACAATTTGATGTCTGTATCTGTTATTGGTAGAGGGTCTCATGGAGCATAGTAGTTGTTTTTCGGTCAGTACTCCTTTGGGCAAAGCAAGCTGAAAATCAAATGGTATTACTAGTATTTGAAATTATGTCTTTCTCATATTTTTTTTTTTTTTTTAAGAAAAAGGGGGCCAGAGAGCAGCAGCGTATTCTGAAATGGGTTTGACATTATGGTTTCGCTCGTAAAAGAAAAAAAAAAGACCCAAGTCATCTTTACCACTCTGTACTCTCAATTACAGGATCACGTCAGGTTCCGTCCCCCTTGATGATATTTATCCAGAGGGAGTGACAACAATAACCTACGAAGCCACAGACCCCAGTGGACTATCCTCAAGATGCGACGTCAGAATCAATGTCCACGGTTCGTTGTAGTGTTTTTGTCAATGATTTCATATCATTTTCACTTTATTTCAATATCACTTTGGTCAATTTAGATTCACTCCATTTTATGGCATTTCATTTCATTTCGTATCATTTCGTTTCGATCAGTTTCGTTCCGTTTCGTTTCATTTCATTTCACTTCGTAAGTTTCCAGTTTCCACATAGGTAATTCGAGATGATTATTCAATTTGATAGTATGCGTGGCCGGTAAATAGTAAGTATGAAAGCTATAACCAAGTGACAATATCAAATGAAACTGGTATTTCCGTAGTCGTATAAAGCAACTTCCAAAATATAGATAAAAATGAGGATCGACTTGTTTGAAAAATCTGTAAACATGAGAGAAGCATAAATCACTGCACACACATATACACACACACACACACGCGCGCGCGCGCGCGCCCTCGTACAGATATTTTGACGACAGGAACTGGATACAGGGGGGCATTTCATGAAGGAACTTGTCGGATAAAATATCCGACAAGTTTTGAGAAATGCTTTAGTCTGATTGGCTGATTTCTCTGAACTTGTCGGATATAATGACTTGTCGGACATTTTATCCGACAAGTTCCTTCATGAAATGCCCCCCTGATGACATTATGACCACGATGGCTATTTCGAGGAACTCTCATAAGGGCATGCTGAGTAATTTTGTCAGATTAATTCAAAATCTAAACCACTCCCTTCCTAAAAGAAAAGAAAACAAACAAAAAACAAACAAACAAAAAAACAAGTTTCCTTCTGCTACCCATTGTTGTATGTAAGAGCAAATCTTGGAAATAACTCTTATTCATCAACTGATGAGAAAAATCAGTGACAGATTCCCGGATGATCCTTCATCCAGTCTTTAGGTGTCCCAGCCTGCACTCCCCGATACATGGCTCGATGGACGGGTGCGAAGATCCGATCTACGGCAGTCAATGTAAGTTTAGCTGTGACCTGGGCTACGAGCTGATTGGACGTCAATATGTCTCATGTGACCTATCATCTGACTTCACACCTATTTGGGACAGCGCTCTGCCAATGTGCCGTAGTAAGTTGAACTATAAAGCTGTTCTTTATAACGTTATACGTGTATTATTTCTTCATTTTCCGCATTAAATCAACAGTTGTCAAATCTCGCCCCTGCTTAGTTTGTCTCAAGTTAAAACAATTTAACGAACAGCGTCAGCCTTTGAGACCTCCACTGCTTTTTTCTTACACAGTTTCCTTACAGCAATGTATATATACGACGGAAATGGCTTTGAATGTGATAAAGACTACCGATTTACGAATTTGGCCTGTGCACATTAGTTATCGTCACATGATGGGATTGAGTAAACAAGCTAAGAGTAAACGAAGCTACCCAACCCGGTAGAAACGATGCTCTCTCATTACCAAACTGTATAGTTGTAAGTATTTTGTACCTGTAATGTATAGTTGAGAACCACGGAAACAAGAAACTTGACAGCTCTTTTTGTATCCCATCATTCCATCCCGTTTCTTTCCCCCTCCCAGTAAGAATGTGCCCACAGCTCGTTGTACATGCACCCGCCTCTCTCTCGGGATGTAACCACCTCTCCCCGCTCCCGTACGGGACTACGTGTGCCTTCAGCTGTCCCACTGGCTTTGAGGCAATAGGTGAGAAGCAGGTGCTATGTCAGGCAGATGGTACGTGGACATCTGAGGACATCAAGTGTGAACGTAAGTCTAAGTAGTTGACAGTAACTAAGAGTTATTATGCCTGAATATGCGAATTTTAAACATTAAAGCTAGGTGTATTAATTAACTATTTCCTACAATTCTATTATACCACTTCCTATATATTTGACAGTATGTTTTATCGAAATTTCGCAGGAGTTCGATAATTCAACGTGTCAGTCAATTTTTACTATTTCGTACTTTTTGTTAGACGTTGTTGCCTTTTCCCCGGCCCATGTTTGCTTGTTTGTCTCTTCCGCTGTTTAATAATTCCATCTTTGGTTTTTGTCAAAATGTGAAGTCATTCCGCCTCTGACATGTCTGAAGGTGTACAAACTGCATGTTGAGAACCGGTTGCGATTTATCCACTGAAATTTAATCAATTATTACTATTTGATTTATAGAATTATAGAATTATAGATGGATTTAACACATCTACAATTCTTTAAGCTATTTTTAACATCTATTTCATGCAATGATGTAACTTGAACAATTTTCTGTTGTTTACGTTCGCTACTTTTACAGCATTGGAAAGTAGGCTTTATAAGGGTTAATCCTTATCAATGCGGCTAAAATCAACACCACAAAGAAATAAAAATTCTACAGAATAGGTAATGAAAACAATGAAGCACCGGGATTTGCAATGTGTCAAACAAGTTTCATTCTATTCTTTTGTATGTTTCTGTTTGTCTAGGAGAGGCTTGCCCACCACTCATTGAAACTTATGACGTCATTATTGCTCCCTCAACGTGTTTGTCCGACCCTCGTTACCAAGACACGTGTCACCTTAATTGTTCACTGGCGGGCTTTGACATCCATCCGACCGAGCTCCTCGAAGTCACGTGCTCGCCGAATCACACGTGGTCACGTGATGTCGCTGAGGCCACTTGCATTGGTTAGTACACATTTACTCTCATTGGTATCACTTGCATATATAGTTACTTTTATGGGTGCTTCTAAATATCAATGAGATAGCATCCCTTTTGACATAGCTTTCCAGCGTATGATGAGTATTCAATAAACAACATACATTATGCGCATGGTTTGCCGGTTTTCATCGTGGTGTTATATTGAATTTGTTCGGTTATAACGAGAGAAAACTGCCAGTCCCGAGGATTTCGTTATAAAGGGGGTGCACTGTACGTACATACGTACGTTGTTATAACTAGCTAAATCGAATGGTCAGATAATCAGCAAGGTGAAAGTTGTGTTTTCGTCTTTATTCAGGGTAAACCTCTGTTTTTTATAGTCCACTCACAGCCCGCTATGTTATTGTCATCATCCTGTTTAAAAAACAAACAAACAAACAAACACTATCCTGTTTAAGGTCCCTATAGTCTTTTCCGCTAATCATGCTTATAATACCGCAGAAATTTAACGTGGGGGAAAAAAGTCTACACCACTGAGAAGGTAGTAGAAAATACCATTATGTATTATATTGTTTACATCTATCTCAGGGTGGTCCGAAAAAGAAATATAGTGGCCCGAAGTAAGTAAGAGGGGATAGCCCCAGTGATACTGTAATGCCCTTAAGATCCTTTAGTATTATCATGTTTTTGCACGATGCATAGCCACCTCCCCATAGGCTATTCATTATTGTTTTTCACAATCGTTTCTCAAAGCATTTTCACATAATAGTACACGTAGATTGATCATGTACGTCTTCCTGCTTACGCTGTGAATATCTTCGAATAATTCCATCTGTGGTCAAACATATCATTCATCCGAGCTAAAAATCCAATGTCTTCTTTAGAATAAAGAAAAAAGTATACATCTAGTAGGCCTACTCTGCTTACAATACTGTAATTTTCCTTAGGGTTAGTACGTGGCACACCCTATTCACGTTACCAACATTACCCAATGAGTTAAGAAGCAGTAACTTTAACGTTTAATTGTTTGTTTGTTTGTTTGTTTGTTTGTCGCTGCTGTTTTTCGGCACATAGATATTGCTCCCCCAACCTTCACAAACTGCCCAGAGCGTGTTGTGATGTACGCAGACCGCAGTTCCGACCAGGCAGCAGTTTCCTGGACAGTAGCTGCTGAGGACAACAGCGAGACCCAGCCGACTGTGACATGCTCTCACGAACCAGGTTGGATGACGGCCGGTCAACACCACGTTTCCTGTACGGCTATTGACGAGAGACACAATGACAACCAATGCTTGTTCGAAGTTGATGTCAGAAGTAAGCACAATCTCACTCGAAGTAATTTCGTTAGGAAAATTAAAAGTTGCTACAATAATATACAGACACTGGACAGATATTGCATCGAAAGAGGTTTGGAGCTCTATCTTTTAACCACAGTGCTTAGAGATAACTGCTCACTGACGTCGCTTACTTCATAAACCAAGGAGGTGTGTGATGAACCAATAGCCACGGGAAGAACTTATAATAAACTCAACCTAATGAAACAGAATACACGACTTGCTTAGACTCACCTAGGAAACTTAGGTTAGAGAGAAACGTTCCCTCTATCTGTCTATCTTATGATTGGTCATTGCACAGATGAAATTCTCTATGGAATATACAAGAACGTTATATGCAACAGGGTTTAGTGATTGTTGATTGTTCACTTCACCTTTCATTCTTTCCCACGCCATTTTGCCATGTCTCAGTCCGCCGGTGTTTAGCATTGATTCCTCCCCAGTACGGCTTTATCGACGGATCATGTGACACATCCTTTGGATCGGTGTGTCACGTGAGCTGCTTGCAGGATTTTGTATGGGCTGGTTCCTCGGAAGTGAGCTGTGAATACAATGGAACAGACATGTATTGGAAATATGTCGACAAACCAGTTTGTGAAGGTACGACAAAGCAGTTCCCCACTACACTTATACGGATACGTTCAATTTCCATAACTTGATCAGAACGAAACTTTTCAACGCACAAAAATAATAAGGCCTAAAGTCATATAGAGACCTATATTTACACATGTCAGGAAGGAGTAGTCCATATCAACATGCTTAACGTGCCGTTATTACTATTACCGGGTATTTTTATTAATTTATAGGTTTTGGATATTAATTGAGGTCTAAAATGACTGGCATTGAACATCTCTGCCCTACTTTGGCAAAAGGAAGCAAGTGACAAAAGTGACATTTTTCGTAAAAGAGCAAAATGTGTCTGTCATTTACACTGACGTCAATGGACTATCATGATGTCTTATCTAATATATCTCTTAATAGGATGAGTGTTTCTGCATGAAATTTGGCCTGGAAGAAGAGCTCATTATGTGAATTTTGAAAACACCAATAACTCAGATTTGGATGGTATGTCACTTGCTTCCTTTTGCCAAAGTAGGGCAGATCTGTAGTCACATGCTTACTTCATGAATCATTTACGCATGAATGACAGGTATTGTTCCTTTGGAATAATATCCTCTACCCTCTTCTGCTTTTCATCTTGAAGACAGTGCATGCTTTCATCCATTCTCACATTCACTTAGTATAAATATTATTCTTCCATTATGACAGACTGTCACGGGCAAATTGTAGATAGGACATTGACTGTGAATTTGATTGATTCTTTTAATGAGTAATTTGATTTACAGAAAAGAAAACAATTTCAAAATATTTGGAATTTGGCTTTTAAATGAATTAGAGCTCGGTTGCAGCGCCCTCTCACGACCGTTCGCTGAACTTCAATCGAATCCTGAGTATTGCTTTGGGTCTGGTAAAGTGCCCACCGGAACCACTTGTACCTTTAGCTGCAAACCTGACCTGACCTTCCTAGGTGATCATCAACCTTTGACCTGCTTATCTTCTGGTGACTGGAGTGACGAATTTAACCTCCTTTCTCTGGAATGCAAAGGTAATGTTTATTTGTTTCTTTTTATTAATACCAGACAGTTTTGCTCCAGCTTTAGTTCATAATAGATATTTTTTATGTGTTACAGAGTTTCCATAATCAGTATGGTATTCTATGCAGTATGCAACACTATTGACTGTACTGTTTCTGCCCAAGTTTGACCAAACATTTGAGCCACGGTTCCTTTTAGTTCTCAAGTAATGCATGTACTCTTCGGCCTACTTACAGAACTTCTTACAGCAATATCCGACTCAGCAATAGCAACTATGTTTGCAAGATTTAAAAATATTAATATTTGATAATTACATTTTATGACAAATGGGGAAATATTGTCGAAAAATAATGTGTTTTCTAGCGAATTCCTGGTGTAAAGCTAGTGTTTCTCTTACCCCGATTTGATCCAGGTTTTTCTTTTGCGACATAATGCTCGAAGTATGGTTGGGTGTTCATAATATCGGACACCTAACGTTTTTTTATCAATAGAAACGTGAAAAATCTCACAATTTGCCTGAAATTTTACTCACGTGTGGAGAAAATACTCCGGATTCACAAGCGCGCACTGAAAATGCGATCTGAGGTACGCGCTCTAGATGGCGGCTTCGAACGCGTGGGGTGTCATTTTTTCCGCACTCAGTTGCCGGGCTCATATCGACCGACCACCCCGCCCTCTATTGACAATACGTATAAAGCGTACTTAAACGCGTTTTTTCGACAAGCTGCTGTTTTTTTCTAGTCGTAATTTTTTTCCCCAATAATATTTGAATATATTTTGAATCCTTCGATATTACTTTTGAAGGACTGTTTGATGAATTTGACTTGATTTTCATTAGGAAACTTTTCATCGTAATTGAAATAAATTAGATGAGTCGGTTTGTTTTTTCACATTCATTTCTCGTTTCTGCATCAACTCGTACGGTCGTAGCGGGCGACAAAATGTTTATGTCATGTGTATGTGTAACGTGTGTGCACGATCGTACAAGCGGCGGTGACAATTTTGCGGTCAAAATCGTCAAATTTATTACGGAAGGATACTCTACATCTAACAACGAGTTAGCAAAAGTAGGCCTAGTTATATGTAACGTTAGTTACACGATAAACCTTATTCGATTTTGCTAAATTTCGGTAATTTAGAGGGAATACTTAGTTGTTTTCGCCACATTTTACTCGGTAGCGTAGCCCAGTGAAGAATCGAACACCGTTGCGCGTAGTCCCATGCGTACATTTTCTTTCTGTACGCGCAATGCCATTATAATGCGCGGTCGGTCGTTATGGACCCGGTCGGTGGGTTGGACCCCTACCATACTTTGTTTTTTCTGTCTGCTGTTACTTCTTCCATTTTACTATTTCCTTTTCTGTCTATTTTGTCCTCTTCTTCTTCTCTTTCTCTTCCCCACTTTTTGTAGTGTGTGTATGTTCTTTTTTCCTGTGGATTATGACATAAAAACATACCGTTATTTTCGTTTTTTGTGTATCATTAAAGATGCATGTCAAATCTCAATAATTATATCGTATATTTTATTGACAAATCGTTTTACTCGAATTGAATTTTGTCAAAACGCAGACACCGAGGCTCCGTACATCACCTCTTGCCCTACTGAGCCAATCACCGCCATTCGAACAGAGATTTGGGGAGTTCAGGTGACCTTTGACCCACCCACTGCTGAAGATAAGGTCACTACGGAGCTAAGGGTCACTACCTACCCACCTGACCTAGGTTCACCCTATAACTTTACCTCCGACACGACTTGCCGCTACACATTCAGCGATTCAGCCAACAACAGCGCATCCTGTGATTTTGACGTGTCGGTCACAAGTAAGACTGGCTCTCATATATGTCTCCTCTTTATACAGCTGATCATCTTCATTCATTGGCACATCGAGAAATGTGAATCTTTTTACACTTCTGTATAATTACAGTTAGCGAAGTCCTTGGGACGGGCAGTTTTCTTTCGTTACATCGAAATTTCGTTATTACCGTGTTCGTTATAACAGGAGTGCGCTGTATAATTCTGATCACGTCCGCTATGACCGCAGGGCAGCGTGATTTCATAGCTGATTGTAACGTATTACGATGTATATCGATTATGGCGTTATCCATCAGAAAGTGTAATATTCATTTCACAGCAAGACATTCTCAGATCTTTATCTAAACTAGGCGCCTAATTTTTTTCTAAGTGCTTGTCATCAGGTTTATCTTTCCCATGTCTGACCAAAAATGAGATTAACCATGTCAGACACAACATGTAACGAGTACGAGTACGTTACAAATTACCTCTTGCCCTTTTATTATTGATGTAAACGCTTTTGAAAGGGAAAGTGCAGCGAAAGAAGAAAGCCATAAGTTTACGTATACTAAGATTTCGTGAATTGAGGTAGATTTTGTAGCTAAGTTGCTGTTAATACTGCGGTTGATGTTTGTTATTCCTTTAGGTCTGTTAATCCGAAAATGAGAAAAAAAGGTTCATTAATCCCAACATTTCTAGCGTAATTCTGAAGGTTCGTTATTCCGAAGATTCGTTGATCCAAACATGATATCAGGTTCGTTATTCCGAAGATTTGTTAATCAAAAAGGAAGGTGCCTACTAAAGAACATTATAGAATTACAAAGCTTATTTCGTTTTCGGGTTAGGTTAAAAGAGCCTTCGGAATAACGAAATTTGTTTCATCTTGAATAATTCAGACTAACGAACTTGCGGAATATCGGATCTTCGAAAGAACGGACTGTGACCTCTTTTACTGATCTTTTCCTATTTTTTTTATTTTCCTGTCAGATGAGGTGACGCCTGAGATCACGTATTGTCCTCCCGGGCGAAACATCACAACAGATTTGTTTGTTTCTGAAGTTTTCTGGGAGAAACCGACATACCTTGATGTACCTGACATTGAGCTTCAGGTTTTCTGTAACGTAGCAGACAATCCCATACAACTACCCCTGGGTGATCATCAAATCGTCTGCTATGTAGTCAATCCAGAGAGCCAGCTGCAGGTGGAGTGTACAACAGATATCAGCCTTCGACGTGAGTTCGAATTCCAGTGTGTCTGAACTTAACAAAATGTGATCAGAAATTAGAAATGTAGGTTAAATTGTCGTATTTTTTTTGTTTTTGTTTTTTTGCTGTATCCATAGATCAGTCAAGATTTCCTGCACAAATAAACAACAGTAAATACGAAACATCTGTTTTCTTTAAAAAAAAAATAACCAAAAACCAACGTGATCAGAAACAACAGCAATGCCGAAAAAAGAAAATGGGATACTACGGGAGGTGACTGTCTTGACTCAGCTAGTTAGAGAGTTACATTATCGTTTTTAAATATAGAGTTGCATTTTTGTTCTAAGAATAATGAGTTTACTAGCCCTGTCTGTGCTGGAAGTAGATGGATTCTCCTTGTTCCACACTGTCTGCATTTAAGAAAACGATCTTGACAAGCGTATCACAATCGATGTATGAGTGCCAAACGAATGGGATGCGAGTCACACCTGCTCGAGACTTTTAACAACAACTGAAAAAAAAAAACATTCACGAGGGAATAATAGCAAAGGCATATTATAGAAGAGAGAAAAGGTGGATGGCTGATATCACACCATCACTTTCGTCTCCATCTCAACCCGAAGATCATTCCCAGTCCTTGTCAGATAGCCGTGTATGCACTGAAATCACATCCGGTATGAATGCCGACATAATAGCCAGACAATTATTTTTGTCTGATTTCCTTCATTCAGCGGTGGAGTGTATTCCTCTACAGCCACCGAGAAACGGCTTTCTGGCCTGCGACGAGTTTGCATCCGGGCGATTTTGCAGCGTCTTGTGCAACGACCAACACGATATACCGCCCCCTTTGTCAAGGAGCATTCCCGCCCTCTACGTCTGCGGGATGTCTGGCAGCTGGTTACCAAGCAACAAGGTTCCTGACTGCACAAGTTAGTGTAGAATATACAAACACAGGCGACTCCCGTTAGGCTGCTTTCACATAGAAGTATTCGGTATTCGCTATTCGCTATTCGCTATTCGAGCACCGAATACACCACCACCCGCACCGTCAACTCACCATCCCATGTAGTGAGGATTTCTTCCTCCTACATCGCAGCAAATCTTATTAACAATTTCTAAACTGCATCAGAATGTCGGTCTACATGCTTATATTTGCTAACGGGCAAATCCAGACCAAAAGTGTCATTATTTCATAAACGAGAGACGGTATACGCTGCAAGAAAATCGAACAAGCTCGATTCCCACTTTGCTATACTTTTCGCAGGTATTCGTTACTTTCGAATAGTGCCCTCTTATGTGAACCGGTGTGAGGAAATCCTATCGTTCGATTCAAGCTATTCGCGTGCCCTCGAAAAACGAGCCCGAATACCCGAATAGTATACTTCTATGTGAAAGCAGCCTTATGGCGTATTCCTCGGAACGCGCTTTTTATCTTCTTCTTCTTTCATAGGCAAGCGAGAGGTTATCTCATGAATATACATTACACAGACAGTGGAAAGTCCCGAATCTCTCATAAATTAGCATAACTCAGCGCGACTGCAACTACCAAGTACTATATACATTATTGTGTACCAAAGGAGGTACCACCTTGCGTGTAAACACATACATTGTAGACGTGTGTGTGTGTACACGAGCACAAGATATTCATCTGTGTATTGTATCTGTCTGCATCCACTGCACCCACAGTGAGAAAATGAATTACTGTGTGAAATACAAAAATCATTACAAGTACGTACATGTACATGGAAGTAAGTTCATTGAACAATAAATGACGAATAAGGAATTACATAATAGATAATATAGATCTACTGAAAAGCAGTTTTAAATAAATGAGTCTTGAGGGCAGGTTTAAAACAGTCAGCATTCGAAATAATGGATAACTTGAGGTAACTAGTTCCAAGGTAAGGTCCAGCACGTGCGAACTTTGGGTTTAGTGTTCCCTTTAAATCATAATTAGCATGCGGATTCTGGCATGGCGTCGAGATTGGTCTTGTCAACAACATATTGACGAGGGCCTTCGGTGCGGTAAGTTGGTTGCCGATTCGCTCGGTACAGCAGAGCTCACTATCCAGCTGTTGGATGTTCCAGAGAAATGTGAACATTTTTGAACGTTTGAACTGAGACGTTTGACGTTCGACTCACCTCCCTGAATGTTCCTACTGATCTTATCATTCGGACAAGTTTCTTGTATACTACCATCAGTCTGTTCTACGAAGGACATAGTTCCATGGTTCTACCAAGGAGGTTGTTATGGGATGTGGGGTGTACGTGGGTTGCTGGGTGCTGGGTGTTTCTTTCATTAACAGTTGCCACGGAACTTTTTAATTCTACTTCTTCAAGTTCAGATCGCATTTGGTGCACGCAACCACCAGCTTGCAGACAGTTATCAGTTCACCGACGATTTGTGCACGCGTACACCAACGCACACAGACACACACATACACACAACACACATCTCTGTTTGAACACACGCAGAACTATGAAAACTTCAATAAAATCGAGGTTTCGCTGCCCTGCCTAATGAATATTCATGATGTAATCTCTCGTTTTGCTATATACGAAAAAAAAAAAAAAAAGGCCAGGGAGTTTTCTTTCGTTACAGCCGCACAAATAAGTATATGAAATATAATTACAGATAATAATTTTTGGACCTAACTATGAACTTGGTTGTAACGAAAATTCATCGTTATATCCGTGTCAGATGAAACTGGTATGCACTGTATGCAAATTTTGAATGTGGTATCTCTCTGTACCGCGAACCTCTACCGAGTGTATACTGTTAAAGAACGGTTGTATTTCAAATTGTCATTGCACGACCAAAAAAAAAAAACAACATAAAAATGTATTATATTAAAATTTCCACATGAGGCAAGGGCGGATCCAGAAATTTCGTAAAGGGAAGGCGCCTTTACAAAATATACCAGTTCGTAATTCCACTTTGCGTATGAGCAGAAAAAGGTCATTTGTACCAACAGGCATTTTGGTTTGTAAATTCACTGAGATAAGCATCTGTGATGCGATGATTATTCACGTGATCCTTATCTAAATGGTGCTTGCTAATGCCAGCACATCCACCTGACAGCGAGAATGGTATTTCACAATATGAAAGGAAATAGACTGTTATTGCATTCTTTATTGCATTCAATACAAAACAATGAAATGGATGCCTGCTAAATTGTCAACTGATGGAGTATTCTGAGCTCACGACATTCTTTGAACATGAATTCAATAAATTGTTACGTCGGGCAAGCTTATGTATTATGCCGCTTTGAGAACGAGTGAAGTGCCTAACCAACTGAGAAAAAAGAAAGGTCATTTGTTCCAATGTGTACATAGCTAATTACGAACTGGCTTATCAAAGGGGAGCGCACGCGCCCCATTTTTCTTTTTTATTTCTTTTGTTTTAACAAAAAAGTAAAGAGGGGGCGCGCGCCCGGTGCGCCCCCTCTGGATCCGCCACTGTGACTCGGCCAACTTTACAGCAGTGAAGACAGTGTGTGTGTGTGTGTGTGTGTGTGTGTGTGTGTGCGTGTGTCTGTAAGCATGTGTGATTATTTGCTGTTACTACGATGTCCTTGCTGCGAAAAGAAGAGACTGCTGTGTGTGTGTGTGTGTGTGTGTGTGTGTGTGTGTGTGTGTGTTTTGTTTTGTTTTTTCCGGAGGATAGGATTGTAGTTAACCAAGATTTATTCATGATGGTTGCGTGTGATTTGCAATTGTTGTACCCTATTAAAGTTTCTCTGAAATATAATTGCACGAAAATGTTACTAAGAACAAAATCTTAGACACATTAGTTCACAAAATAGGCCATTAATAATGGGCGTACTTTCACCAGTAAGCTTCAATACCCCGATGCAGGCAAGCGCGTGGCTTCCCGCCTGAACCTCCCGTTGGATGTCATGTACTTCGACGGTGACTGCTCGAACAAAGACGGGCTGAGAGAAGCATTCATTGCGATATTCCGCGAGAGCAGCTTCGCCGGCCTGTGTGCAGTGGGCTATGATTGCACGGTAGATCAGGTTTCGATATCCTGTGGGCCTATCGATAGTAGGAGAAAGAGATCGATCCTGGCAGAAAAAGGACTGGACAGCCACGATAGTGACGTCATCAACACAGCTACCGTGTCGATTGTGAGTTTCTAGGGCTGGAGATAATCTCTGAAAGTGAGATACAAGGCCTATGATTCCCCCCGTTTATTTGGTAATCAGAATTAACGGCAGTTACAGTAACTCCAAGAACATTATAAAGCCGCAAAGGATAACAAAGAAATAAAGAATTTGATTGTAAAAGGGGTTAAACGCCAATATAAACATTTCAAAGTACATTCATCATTATATAGAGCAAAATAAAACATTCCCAGTGATACCTCACTTGTATCATAAAAAAGAGATATCATTGAAGTTATGATTTAAGATATTCAATATTTGTGTTTTTTTCATATTTCTCGGTTTTAAGGAGCTTTAACCTCAAATATCTCAAGTTGTCAACAGCAATGGAATTAACTCATTCTGCTATCAAGCTCTTCATTTACTAGGAATTGTCTCACTGAGAAGAGACGGATGGCATCTCATTTCAGAGTACCATGTCATCTATGAAATCAAATATGTGTAATCATGATAATAAAAAAAAAACCCACTGACAACAGTTGGCAGGCCGTACACTTGCATTCTTTTCCCACTGAGATAGCAGTGTTCCACCTGTCCTCATTTTCATCAAAATGTGTCTGCTGCAGGTGGTTGGAGTGAACCCAAACAACTCTCTACCTGGCAACCCGTCGAGCCTGCGGGCTTCAACGATGGTCAAAGACATTACGGCACACGTACAGCAGCGTACTGAAGAACTCTTCAGTCAGACTGGCGAGGCACAAGGGACTGGGCGATATCGAACATCCCTCCGTTTTGGGCCACCTAGCATTGAGTGCGATTATGGCTATGTAGCAGACAACGACAAGCATATTTGCAGTAAATATGGATTTTCATTCTTGGTTTTTATCAGAATTGATTCTGGTTTGTATTCGTGAAACCATAATGATTTTTGATAATTATGTTAATAGAGTCATTGTTATGGGGGTTAAGACTTCAGCAAATATACAAATACATATGCATCAGTTGGTTTTCAAAACAGATTGAAACTGGCGTAATGTTAATTTTTCATCCGTTTAGAATGAAAATGGCCACAGTTTATTGCATGTATGCCGAAATGAAAAACTTTAGTCAATACACTGAATGAACACAGCGATTTATATGAAAATATCAACATTTTACAGAAATTAACCAAGAATGAAGAATGGAAATTAACCGTTTGCAGTAGACTTACAGAAGTTGAGTACAATGGACTCGAAAAAGATTTGGAATCAAAACAAATTCAAGTAAATTCAAGGCATTTTGTGGGTTCTTTCAGTTGCATGCCCCTCAGGTTACTTTGCTCAGCTAAAGACTAACGAGTGCGCCCTATGTGGGAGAGGTTTCTACCAAGACGAAGAGGGTCAGACTGAGTGCAAAAGTTGTCCAGTAGGAACGACGACAGCTAAACAGGGAGCTAGTGACATCAGCCAGTGTGAAGGTGAGAAAAAATCGAAGAACACTGAACGGGGCACGATAGGACACTATCATGAGCAGACATTCCGTGATGCGACACAAAATGAGGACACTAAACGCTTAAACCCTTGTGTGTGTAAAATGTTTAAGACTAGAGAATACGCCAGTTCGGGACTCCACTTTCGGCAAGAGCACAAAAAGATTTTTGTACCAACAGGGCATTTTGGTTTTTTAAATTCACCGAGATAAGCTTATGTGATTTTATGATTATTCAAGTAATCCTTACAAATGGTGCTTGCCAGCACATCCACCTGACAGCAAAATAGGTAATTTGGCAATGAAAAATACTGTATTAAAACAATGTAAAACATTCAACGCATTTAATGGAAACTTTCCCGCGTGTTCATTGATTGATTTTTCTGGTCACATGTTTTGTCTACGTTTGTTCATTTTTTGTTTGTTTGAACATGACTGATGAATTCTATAAATTGTTAAGTAGACCAAGTTCATGCATTCTGTCACTCTGAAAACGAGTGAAGTGCCTAACCAACTGAGAAAAAAGAAAGGTCATTTGTACGCATGTGCACATGAGCTAACTCTGAACTGGCTTATTTCAATTATGTGTTATTTTTGAACTTTTAATGATTCCATGGTCTTGTTTGATATGGCCTTGTCATTGTGTGAGAAAAAAAAGACTTATCAAGAGGTAAGTGCAAGTGATCATTCCTTGAGATGAATCTGTTTCACGATAATTGCTGTATTATATGTAAATGACAGTTTTAATATTTCACATTCATCTCATCGATTTACATGTATTTATTTACCGTCACTTCAGCGATCGCGTCATAGTGAGTGGACAGCTTGTTTGATCACACACACACACACACACACACACACACACACTCTCTCTCTCTCTCTCTTCTACTTTCTCTCCCCCTCCAGTTCCATGTCAAGCTGGTACCTACTCAGTGACGGGTTTTGCACCCTGCTTCATGTGCAAGAAGGGCTGGTATCAGCCAATCACAGGCCAGTCTGAATGCAGGGCGTGTCCTGATGGCATGACGACACCTCACCTGGGCGCCGTGTCGCCTGACACCTGTAGAGGTAAGTACTAAAAGCCTTGATGTGTTGGGAAGAACAAAGAAAACACCACCACCACCATCATCATCGTCGACAACAACAACAGCAACGAACGCAAACGAATAGACAAACAAGCAAAACAAATGAAATAATCCAAAGCGTTTACAATTATGCCATGAGAAACATTACATTGGTTATGAAGACGTTAAAATGGCAGACAATGAACATGTAAAATAATAGTTGAAACATTATGAATGAACCAAGGTGCTATGGCTACAGTACGCTATGTTCGTCTTGGATCAGTACGTGGATGGTCTCTTTTTTATGGCTAGAGTTGGATATCGATTCAGTATGTATAGTATGTTAATTATGTTTTACATGTTTATGGCCAACATATGCAATCATGTTACCTGGTATTCTATTTGAATCTTACAGATTGAGATCAAAAGCTCTTATTTATATTTTTTTTTGCCGAATTGTTTATCTTGGAATGACTGTTTACTTCCGTGAAGATCAGTTCAGCAATGAATGGTCATACGTAATAGTTCGCTCATACTTTCGCAATTTAGAATGGCAAGTGTAATTTCCATTATGCACGGTCATGGATGACTTTGTATGTTTTATTAAACTCGTGAACTATGTAACTTATAACAGTAAGTAGTTCATCTCTTTTTCATTGTGGAGAACAGTTTCCTTCGTAACCTTTACTTGGGCAAGGTTTTTGTTTTCATCAGGTACTCCAAAGGCCCGAGAACAACTGAAGCAAAGTATTTGTTCTACGTTGTATAAACGCGCTCCGTACAAAAGACTTTTGTCATACCCCCTTCCCCGTGTTGAGGTCTTGTTCTGAGCATAAATAGCAACGCAAAGCTCGTTTTGATCTACGGTTACTTGATCTTAGTGTTATATTCGCGATTTTTCTTTCTTCCTTCCCATTAATTGATCTTGAGGTTTGTTTTTTTCTCTCTCATTGTGGTGTCACCTTCTGAGCTAACCTATACGATCTCCGTGCTCAGCACACCATCAATGTGGTATAATATGCAGATTAACCTAACTAAGTAAATTAGCTCAACCGATGGTCTATTTTAATACTTACAATACTAATACATAACCTGTCCTGTATCCCAGAACCTTGAGCAGCTGGTCACATATCACCCTCTGGCCTACAACCTTGCCAGCCGTGTCCGCGAGGTTTCTTCCAACCCAAGGCTAGGAAATGTAGCAGCTACACTACAACGCAGGCTGTAGGAGCGACCTCTTGCATAGAGTGTTACCCAGTTACTTCACACCTCAGTCTTGCTTAGTGCAAAATACTTACTATTGTAGTTTATGCTATTATGTTATAAGTTTTGTACTTATGAATATGAGTATGAATATTATTATGATGATGATTATGATCATTATTGGTGTTAACATGATCATTACTACATTGTAACTGTTGTCATCCTTCCCGTTATAAATAGGGATTTGATTTTGAATTGATTTGATTTGATTTGATTTATTCTCTGTATGGCATTTCTTTACGAATACATCAACTCTCTGTAATTTCATGAGCGTTGTACAAAAATGGCACTGCACAGTAACAATGACTGTTTTCATATATCTGTAATATAATCACATGCGTTACATCTTGATTTCCGTACTTTAATAGGGGGGGGGGGGGCACCAACTTACCAGCAATCTTGATTTGTATTGTGTCATTTCATTTCATTTCCAAAAGAAGTATTGAGCGCAGTATGATATTTGCTCATACATACGAAATCAATGCAGCTTTTTTTTTTCTTTTTACAATAAAAAGAACATGGTTTTAAGGGAATGCAATCATGAAAGGCAAACTATAACTGAATTATATCAAGAAAAAGTTGTCAGGAATGGAGGGAATTGCTGAAAAGCCTGGCTTGTACAATGCCGTCCCCTCTATTGTCATAGAAGACACAGCATTTTTTTTTTTTGCATTTCACAGTATTTTCCTCAATTACATTCAATTACAATGTTGTATCGACTTTGTGTAATTATGTTTATTTAAATGTCTTACTGCAATTAAATTTTTGTTGTTGGAAATAAAATAAATGAAAAGAAATGACACTAGTATAGAAGGAGTAGCAATATCGTAATTCTGAATTCTAATGTGCAGTTGCCTCGGCAAGAACAAGAAAGTTTCTGAGAATACGGAAGCAGTTCATTGACATTTTTTTACATTGTTTGGTTGTGCAAGAAAGTAGACAGTAGGGAAAAGTGGGGAAATATACCCTTTGCCTCTATACTCGCCTGCACTATACCTAAAATTGCACCATTGCCCAATTCCTTTTTTCAATGAAAGCGTTTTTCAAGTGAAAACACGAAGTGAAAGGTGAACCTGATGTTGTAGTAGGGTTTCTATATCTGTCTCTGAATAATTTACCTTTTCTACTTTTGCAATTTTGAGTGTCAAGCAGGAAGTGATGTACGTATGAATTCGTATGTATTTAAGCACGGCCCCGCTATTTCGCAAAGGTCGTTGTGGGGTAACACCGGTTCTTCTTCTTGGGCCAAAACGAAGCCACTGGTGTGTTTTGCCCTGACGTATATTACACGTATCACTATAACAATAGCAATGCTCTTTAATACGAGGACTACCTTTTTATATGTATTTGTATAAAAGGTACCATGATTTCAGGCAAAAAAAATGGGAAAAAATCCTAGCGTGAATATCACGCAGTGTGTCTTTGAATCAATATAGAGAGGATAAAGACTGGTAAGATCGTCAATGGTTTGTTTTTGTTCCAAGCTAATTTTCAAATTGGTCATAGTTCCTTGACCAAATGTGACCCTGCACCTCAAAACAAACAAAAAGTCGCCAGACATGAATTTTTAGTTAAGACCA
This sequence comes from Diadema setosum, assembly GCA_033980235.1. NCBI lineage: Eukaryota > Metazoa > Echinodermata > Echinoidea > Diadematoida > Diadematidae > Diadema > Diadema setosum. The sequence continues at coordinate 20,040,220 of CM067075.1, forward strand.
GATTCTGAAAGAGCAGACTTTACGCTTTAAAATGATGTATAACTCAAATCAAATGGACTCTCCTAACCTATCTAAATATTGGAAAGAAAGCACAAACTCAGGGAAAGTGTGAACTGAGAAAAGAGGCTCTGAAGTACAGTGTCTATTCAAGCGCTTAATCTTTACCAAACCGTGCTGGCTGTGCGATGAATGGGACAAAAAAACAGGAAGTAAACCACCAGAGTAACAACAATGAAGGGATTATCAGATTAAAGTGAAATTAAGCATGCCTCATTAACACAATCTGTCCATAATTAATGTCAACTTTCAAAGCAGTAGCATCATCCTTTCAAAAGTTATTAGAGTTGAAAGTGAAGAGTGTGGACAAGGTTTTTTCAGAAATGAAAAAGGGATTCTAAAGATACACCTAATCACACTATTCTACCAAAAATGTTCGAGATAAACTGCTAAAAAAACACACTTTCCTGCCCGTTTTATGATACCAAATTTGAGCATAATGTAAAAGAAGACCCGCTCTTTCAGAAAATATGAAAAAGTCAAGTTCGGCTTGGTTGACCCATTTCACTTATTTTCAGTCCTCACGCAAAATCAGTGTGTGCGACTTTATGTTCGTTTTGAGGTGCACGGTCACAAATTCTGTTTTAATAATTCAAAATGCTGGTTCGTTTAAGAAAGGAGAATTACGTGCCTTTGATAAACCTACGGACAAGTAGCTCACTCAACTTAGAATTACTGCAGATTTCATACATTATACTGCCCATGTACCTAGGTCTGCGTTATCCTGTTTAGGGGTAAAACGAATCTTCGCTCAAAATTTCTTTAATCATTATTTTGAAGAAACCTACGAAATTCTGAAGAAAATCAAATTGTGTCCTGTTATTTCTGACAGGAATATGACGAACCAAACCTACGGATCCGTTTTACCCCATATTTCCGTGCTAAGTGTAAAACGCATATCATTTTATTCATCATGTGCATAGTATATTGGTGTGTGGTCGTGATAATAGCATAAACAGGGTAAAGTACAGCACTATTTCAATGTATGTGACTTCTTAGCAGGCTGTCTATAAAGCAATGCTAGACGGTCTTTGCCTTCGAAATGCACGTATTATGTCAGTTTGATATGCCCTGTGCCGGTAAACATCGGGATATATATATATATTTTTACACCTTAAATACATGTTTAACTGTTTTCTGTTATTAATTCAAATAATGATAATTTCAGTCCCACAAATCGACCAATATACTAATATTTTTATTCTTTCAAACTTTTATTTTACAATATACCTCTTACATGTAACAGTAATGATTCCATGCACGATTTAAGTGTCAAGAAATAATTATCGCCCAAACAGATCAAGGAAAGGTTCCTGCTTGAAAATTATCAGTCCGTTCACACCGTTATACGACTGTTAAACATTTATCAAAACGTACCTCAACAAATACAATCGATATTCCGTAAGTTACCATCTCCTATCTGAACCTGTGAGTGATGACACAGGAAAAGAGACATTTAAGTCATGTCCTACACCAGTGCAACGCCTTGTTTAGGCCTTATCAGGCTATGATTACAAATATCATATTCAAATCATGTCTTAATTCTCTCTTATCTGGTCTATGTTTCAGATGTGTAAAGGGAGATCATCTTCCAGTCATTGTATATGTTTTTTTAAAATCACGAAATATACTTACGTATTACTCCAATTAATTCATTCACGCATTCGCACAAATGCAAGTGTAATACACTTGCTCTCAGTCGTGAAGCATGGGAATAATGTAATAAATTGCCTTTCAACTAATCGTATTCATTTGGTGTTCCTTTAAAATGTCTATCCATTTTCCAGTACCCGCTACATGGTAAGTACGCTTTAACTGACGACGTGGGGATAAATACTTTCATTAGTTTGTAGTCACTAAAATTCTAACAAAAACGAAGACTATGACGAGACGGCAAATAAATGTTCTTTGAATCACTGATTGTATTTCGAAAGAGTCGTATTACCGTTGTAGCATTATTCTTAAAAAAAGAAAAAAATATGTAACCTGGCTTACTAGCATAACAAATTGCCTAATACTAAATGTTTCAAAATGAATTTATTATCAGTGGTAGATTCTTGAGCAATGTTGTATATACGTAAAATGTTCCACGGTATTTCAAGACTCTAGTACAAACAGAAGGCTTAAAAAAACAACAATAAAATGCCGTTCCAATAAATCAGTTTTCCTAGCGAAGGAAGAATGCAATGAAGGCAAATAGCAAAAGACCGAGTTGACTTGTGGGGACCAGTCTGCTGGAACCTGTGAAGAAATGAAATATAATGGAAGATAATCATGTTCATTATCATGCCTTAAAATATGGATGGAAGGGGAGTTAAAATATTATATAAATAGAAGAAATGTTGAGATTTTTCGTTGGGCAAAAACACAGTTCCGACAACATCAGCAGTATTATGATAAAGGCGGTTATAGTAAAACCAAAAAAAAAAAAAATTCAAAATAAAGTTTGAATTTGAATTTGAAAAATTCGAATAGAATATTGAAATCTGAGGTAAGTCCTTGTCTGTATACAAAACGTCAAATTTCACACAGCCATGTTTGCATGTGTTTGGATTTATTTAACGTGATCCGAGGGCCCGTCGGTTGTCCTAGAGTACCTACATGACGTACATGTACATCCACTGTTGACAGCGAACTCGATCCTGAGATCTCCCAATATGGAGAGTCGTACAGTGGTGTTATCCACCGAGCAACATCGGTTCTTCAAACTCTATTCAGTGCACTAGCCCGTTATAATGAACACGGTTAAAGTGAAATTCTCGGTACAACGAGGTAAAAATTCAGATCCCAAAATTACCCTCTATACATCCCTTATATTTCACCTTTCAGCTGTAACGAAATTTCGAAATAACGAAAGAAAACCGCTGGTCCCGAGGACTGCCTTATAACGGCGAGTCGCCTTTACTCAAAGAATTTAATTCAGCTAAGAAACAGAACAGTTGACCAGATACTTGTTTATAGGAAAACGACTCACTGTTCTCCCATCCGACTTTATCTCCGTTCTCCTGGTTCGTCGTCTGTAGCCACTCCATCAATGGCTCGAAATATTCCAAAATGGCGTCTGCGGACATCTCACGTTGACCGGTCAGTGCCTCCATAGCCTCCGGCCAGGGCTGGCTCTTGCCCATCGATAGCATGTTCCTATCGATAGACGTGAGCGAAGAGATTAGTACAACGCATCGCCATGTGACGTACAGTGATAAGATCTTTTGTTGTTAACGAACATTCTAAAAAATGGCAGGGCTAATTCATTACAAGCCTATACAGATAATTCCCTTTAGTTTTAGATGAACGTCGTAAGTATAAAAAGCTCAAGTCCAAACGGTTGAATATACAACATGAAACAACGGATTAACAGTTTTTGTTTTTTGTTTTGTTTTGCTTTGCTTTTTGCTAGGTTATACAGGGCCCCTAAGAATAACGGTGTATAAACCACTGAGAGCCACTGGAGCTGCCCTAGGTAAAGCATACTAAATAGACAGGTAATTTATAGATAGATAGATAAATGAATAAATAAATAAATAAATAAATAAGCAAACGGCGTTCGAGGATATTAATTTCTCCGTTAGAATTGATACTAAACTTATTATTCGGCTGTGAGCATGAGTCTCCTGAGACAGCTGACATCATGATGATTCATATCTTGATTTGCTATAAGTTATCGTAGTCCTGGCACAAATAATTATAATATTATATTACTCGACACAATTTGGTAGCCAGTTTGTCACCAGTAGTCTGCTGACACAGCGTATAAAAATGGTAATTTTAAGAAAAATAAAAACAAGACCCGAATAACTTTTATATCATTGAAGTGTCATTTAAATGTCACTTTAAAAAAAGGGTTTCTTTCAACTCACGCAAGTTTGGTTCCGGCTTCCTGAGAGTTATAGAAGTCACACTTATACAGAGGTCCCGTGTGGCCTGCCTCCTCGCACAGTGACTTGTAGAATTGGAACTGGATTACGGTACGGATGTAATATCTGTGGACGGCAGCATTGATTATTCATGGTAGGATGGCTGCTGCCGTTAAAGGCTTATATTCTTATGGCACTTGTTAAACATGTTAGACAAAAATGATAGCAAAATTTGATATAACTTCATTTTAAGATTATGATACCGCAAAAATACCTCATGCTGGACATTGATGAAAGCAGAACAACACTGTGCCCCTTAGCGAAACAATAAATGTCTCTTAATGTTTTTCTAACAAAAAAAAAATCATGTTCTAAAGGCAACATGCATAATATTATGTGCAAGGAAAGAGAAAGAAAGGGGCGAGAAAGGGGGAGGGATGAAATCATGGTCTAAGTGTGATATTAATCATGTCATCTGCCCATCACACGGAAGCTCGTTCACTTACCCAATGAAGGGATAAGAGATTATGATGTGATACATTGCTCCAGGGTCAAAGTCTTCTTCGGTTCTCGTCACCGGGGCCTCAACTCCGATCATGTCTTTCCTGGAAGGTACAAAATCAAACACTGAAATATCTTTCTTTCTTGGGGAGGGGGTGGGGGATTTGGGGGCAAGAAGCAATACCCTCAGAGCTTTGAAGTTATATATATTTTTTTCATTACCTAAAAAGCTCAATCAACATACTACCAGAGCACTGGAGACTTCATCATTCGAATGTTCATCACATAACAGTCTGTCATTATTTCACGCCAATCACGGGGGGGGGGGGGGGGGGCGGTTTTGAATCTTACTTGAGCTGCCACCATCTCTCCATACCGCTGTTGACGTCCACATCCCCGGCAAACACGTCCCATCGCCACTGCTCCAAGGCCAGACTAAAAGGGATGGTTGCTATGGTAGTGAGACTCATCTTTAGCAGGAAATTGATGTCAGTTTCTGTGACTAATGGAACATGAATAGAAAAGGGCAAGAAAAGAGAACAAATGATAGGAAATAAACAAAACAAAAATAAAAATAAAACGCGGAAAATAAACGAAAAATGAATAAATGAAAATAAAAGGGTATAAAGGATAGATGTCTATGAATACATAAGAAGATGCAGCTTCATCAATATCCGAAATATTCATCAAAGTTTAGGTTCTCCTTTGTATTTTAGAGGTATACCAGTGACAAACACATAAAACAAATCCATCGACAACAACAATAACAACAACAACAACAACATAAAGTGGCTGTAGATGTGACATTAATGAGATTAACTACTTTGTTCTTGTTTCTCCATTTGATGAGACAAGTACATTGTATATCAAAAAGGCAAATGTATTATTTGGGCCTTCAAATTAAAGCCACATGATGCATTCTTTTCTTTTTGATTTTGTCAAAACAGTGACACAGCGACAAGGATTCTTAAAACTTTTGGGTGATTCCTCGTTTTTCACGTATATAATGTAAATAACTTCGCGTGAAAAATAGAAGAAAATTAACTAATGAAACAAACACACATAGATAAACAATAATGGTCTTGATAATGTTGCTTGAGTTGCAGAGGTCACATAATTTGCAATCGTCTTTGCATCTAAATGTCATTGGTAATGGATTTTTTCAAGGTTTTGAGCGACCCCCCCCCCCACCCAACAAATCATCTGTCTAAGGACCTGTGCGCAAAGTATAATCTTATGTTCATTTGATATGAGGGTTTGATTAATATCCATTTTTAAAATTAGGTATTTTCCAATTCACTTCATTCTCACAAAAATCAAATAAGTAAGTGTTGTTGAAAAACTCTAGAGAATATACGTATTATTATTTCATTAAAGAATAATATGCTCCCAATTCACTAGTTTTGTCAATACGCTTTATGGGGAATAGACATGCACCAATGCTCCCTTTCACTAACTATCTGGTTTGTAATTTGATGAAGTACGTTTACTTTTATTACTAAAAAGGGTAAATGACTAAGCCCTATTACACAAAGTTATTTACCTATCGTCGTTCATTATCTGTACGTGTGTCTCATGTTTTTCCGTGATTAGTTAAAATATACCTAGGGTTAAGTGTTCATTTTCAAGCAAAATAACCTCCGTAGCAAGCGTTGTTATGGATTGTGGAAAACACACGCCTCTCCCTACATGCCATGAGTAGTATCCCTGTCTAGCATTTAGAGAAGTATTTGGATTGTCTTGTTCAACCTTCGTCACCGTCATCAGCTCCTTCAAACAACCCAACAGCTTCAAGGTGTTTGGGCGTGGCCACAGACTGGGCCATAACCTCCCCGATGGCCTCATGGAAGGCCCCATTGGCTCCGTCTCGGAAGGCCACAGGCTGGTCCTTGTACTGCATGAAGTACTGGATGTGACCCAACTCGTGGTGTATTGTCAGGAAGTTATCCATGTTCACCTCCGTGCACATCTTGATTCTGGTCCAGCGAAAGATGAGAAGAATTCAGTGAACCAACTGCCAACGAGCAACAAGAGTTTTAGCTATGTACATGTAGAGGTCGTATATGAAACTGCGCTGCAAACATAGTTATGACGATATTATTTTCTATCGACCTATGGTTAAAAGCGTGTATGTACTATGATTAACACGACGTGTGTGAGAACGGATATTCAAAGTCCGTTAAGAGACAAATCGAATTATCAGCTGGGGTTAAAATTACAGAGATAGTAACAGACGTAGGAGGGAACATACTCAATGTTTATTTGTTTGAATTGTCTACTTGTAAGGTAGTAATGGCAATGACAATTGAACTACGATGTGATAAAATCAGTGGTAACTATATTTGCTCATGTATGACATTTATAGATATACAGGTACACCAAAAGATATAAACATACGTGTAAACATCGAGAGCCTATACATTTTGAGTTACAGACGATCCATTCGACGGTTTTGAAAAGTAACATCGAGGTTCCGAGAGGAAAAGTCAACAGTAACCTTCCCGAGATTGCATTTGATACTCTCCATGTCTAGTATGATCTTACATACTTGATCGCTGATCATTAATGCAATAATATGGCGTTGTTGATGGCAGATCTTACCAATGCCAGCAAACAGACGAACAGAAACAACATTTATGAACAGGGAGTTACTATAAATCTTGTCATCCGCCATGAATGCGTACATGCTGTTAGTCAGAGCATTGATTGTAATTAATTACTGAAGAATGCATGCAAAAAGGCTGCTACACTTTGGCTGACACAGAGACGTGCTAGTCTCAGTTGCAATCTTGTAATGTTCAGGCGTAAACCAAACGCCTACAATCAAAGTTTTCAACATCTACAGCTTTCACTCACAATTACTGATGATGAAAAGTTTCCAAAGATGGTACATATGAAGTAATCAACTGTTGCTTAATTGAAAGAGAAGTAGTAGGGTTAGAAAAAAAAACACACTTACGCCAAGTTACTAGTTCTAATATTTTGGAATAGATTGACCAAGATGAAATGATCGTAGCATTGCATCATCCGAATTCTTAAATAAACCTGGGTAACTTTCTATCACTGTTATCGAAGCCTGACTGACAGCATTTGGGATCAAGAAAAAACACACCAAACAATTACTGACAGCCAATTATGACGTGACCCACCTGAAGTCCCTACGATTATAGAAATCCCAAGCCGAAGCATGACACACCACGTCACGGCCGTCGGTGGGTCTTTCAAACAATGAGTTCACCCAGAAAGCATCATTGGCCGGAAGCAGACCCATAGAAGTGTAAAACTCATCAGCCATTCGGAACATCCGGGATACATTGTAACCCTGAAATTTCAATCACAGACATTACTTCAAGTTGATGTCGTGCATGCTGAACTTGTGTAATATGCGTGACACAATACATCAAATAGGTGTATTTCGTATCAACAAAGCTAAAAAAAGATAAAACGTAATGTATAAAATTTAATGCTGTTTTCACGGAATTCATAATTACCTGCTCAATCATGGCGTCTGTTACGTCAACGTTTGGACGATCGGGAAAGGGAACAACGCGGCTGTAAATGTTACCCCAAAAGCGCCCCCACATGTCACCTGGGAAGAAACATCATCTCATTAAGGAAATTAACTTTGTTGTTCCATTACAGGAACTTTTGTCAATACTGTTCTTGGGTAATGAATACACATGATCATAAAATGATGAGCACTGAGCAATCCTGAATGACCTGAATATAAACATAGATTCATTTTCGTTACGTTACTATTACCATCGTCACGATCGTCGCTGCTATGGAGCGACGAAACAATGGATCGCATTTTATTTATTTATTTTTTTTTGTTGGAAAATCACATTTTTAGATTAATCGTCAGGAATAAGAAAATTGATACCCTGTCGAAATCCTAGCTGTCTAACCCCTTCAAGGAAGCCACCACACCATGACAAAGGAAAGATGATATACCATTTGTTTGTTTGTTTGTTTGTTTGTTTGTTTGTTAGTTTTTTCCGGGGAGAGGGGTTGCTCTCCTGAACAAAATATTGACATCCCAACAGCGCCATGTCTACTTCAACTTCCTTTCGTTCTACCTCCTGACCAAGGTTTATTATTATCATGGATACCTGACGATTCCCATTAGTGTGGTGATGATAACGGCAATCTCCTCTTGGAGAACGACTCCATATATAGTAGGCCTATACATTCTAAGTTAAGACCATTAAATTTTTCACTTTTGCAAATGAAATATTGGAGTTTAAATTAATATCTTAGAATCCTTAAAAATGAAAAATTTGGATCATCCAGATTTGGATTCGGATTCAGCACCCTCGAAATACGGTAAGCCTTCATTTTTCTGGTGTCCAATTTTAGTACGCGATTTTAAAGGAAGTATATAGACATTTCAGATTTTAGCAGCCATTTAGGAGGCCATTTTTAATATCTCAAAATCCTTAGGAATGCATGACTTGAATCATCCAGATTCGGACTCGGCATCCTCGAAATCGAATAAAACCATTAAAAAAACATCGGGTGGACGAGAAAACAAGGTTCAGCGTCTGACACCCAGACTCACTCCATATCTGATGATAAATTTTTATCGAAAGAACAGTGCTAACACCACAGAAGCTATCATGGGTAAATAGGACCACGTTATTGTTTCCATCATTATCATTACTACAACGTAACATAGGAGACAATCAAAGACCAGATTCTGGAATAGGGTATATTATAGATAGTTTCCCACCTACCAAGCACGTTAGCTGGTAGGTATCCATCAAGTGGTACTTTGTCCCCATAGATGCCGTGCAACTTGCGCCGCACGTACGCGTGGAGCTCCTTGTAAAGTGGCAGGATGGCGTCGTAGAGATCGTACACTTGAGTTTCTAGATCGTCACCGTAGTCTGATCTCCAGGAGTCGCCCAGATCATCATAACCTGTCGTGGATGGAGCATAATAGATCGATCGTACATCTTTGAGAATCTGTTCCCTGAAAGTTAGCATGAGAATTGGATTTTATAATTTGTAACACTGATTTGATTCAAGCGTGGTCCTATAATGCGTCAAATAGTGATTTGATTCACATTGGTGCGGTTGTTTTGGAATTGTTATCTTTAAAAGGGAAATCCAGTCCAAACATAACTTAGTCTGATAAAAAAGTAAAATCTTACGAGTTCAACGGTAAATGTTTGACTGAGATCGGATGAAAGTAAGGAAGTTATGACATTTTGAAGTTTTGCCAATCTCTACAAAAATTGCAAATGAGTGAGCTGACCATGTCATAACCCAATACTTTCCATTCGTCCTGTAGGAAAAATGACGAAAATTCAATGTTTCTGTCATTGAAGTCTGAAACATAATATTATTCCTGGTTGAATTACTTCAGAATAGTGATCAGCAAGACATATCAGGATTTGAGCCTCGGGCATAATTGCGTTTGAATGAAAAACTGGAAATTTCAAAATTTATAAAGAAACTATAATGGCAACTTGTGAGGGTATGACACGCTCACTTTTCCATTTGCATATTCATATTGACCGTTCAAGAACTGTTTCCTGAAAAATTGGCGAATCTTTGATATGTCATAACTTCCTTATTTTTCACCATTTTAATCAAAATTTTACCGTTAAACTCGTAATATTTCACTGTTTCTTATCAGACTAACTTATATTTGGACTGGATTTCCCCTTTAAGAGATGGACTCATAATGTAGGTCTACAAGAGTAGTGTAAAAGTACAGTAATACAGTATACCGGGGAGGAATGCACATTTCGTATAGATTGGTTCTCTTATCACTCTTGAACAGCAGGCAGTGGACAGTGGACAATAAACTACGAGAATTACAACCAATACCTTTAATTGCTCTTATTTTCTGTATACCCAAGTGCATAAAAGACCTTACATCTTACAAACATAAAACCCTCCCTACGCATTTTATACTACCTGTATACTGACCTAACATTCTATCTATCTATCTATCTATCTATCTATCTGTCTATCTATCTATCCATTTATCTATCCATCCGTCTGTCTATATACTTGTTGTACGACTGTTTATTTCAAAGACATGAAGTAAACATTAGAGAAAGAGGCTGAAATATGACACAATAAAGTTACCACAGAACAATTATTTATCACGGAAGTCATAATGACTTTATATTCCGACATTGGTAAAACTACCCCCGTTTGTCCCATGGTTTTGATCCTCATATTTACCGTTTGCCTGCGCTCCTTCGTTGGCGATCTCGACATACCTGGCGTAGAGGGGCTTATTAGCCACTCCAACCACATCACGGAAACCCTTCCAAGCCCAGACGAGCTCGTCCCAGTCTGTGGAGGTGGCCATCACTTCATCCAGTCCTTGTTGTAACAAAAGAAAGCAGACGACAGTTAATGTACGATTAGCAATCACTATAGAAAAGACCCAACACCACATCCTCGATTGAATGAATTTTCATAACTCTTCGGGTAAAAATAAACACTTGCCAATCACTATAGTGTATGCCTTGTTTAAAGGACAAGTCCACCTTCATATACATATGGATTGAGTGAATGCAACAATATTAGTAGAACACATCAGTAAAAGTTTGGGGAAAATCCGACAATCCGTTCAGAAGTTATGAATTTTTAAAGCATCTGCGCAGTCACTGCTGAATGAGGAGACTACTACAGTGTATGATGTCACATGCGTACAACGGTATAAGGAAAATAAAAAGAGAATTTCACAAAACCTTATTTTTTTTTTTAATAAAGTGCACATTTCTTCGACTCGTTAGTGACATATGTTAAGGGAAATATTATTCCCCTTGCTTTCTGAAAGAGAGAAGTCGAGTGTTCTTTTGTTATGCGAGAAAAGTGAAAATATGTTGAATTTTCTTTATACTTTCATTATCGTTGTACTCATGTGACATCACAAGCTATAGCAGTCTTCTCATCCAGCCGTGACTGAGCAGAAACTTCAAAGAATCATAACTTTTGAACGGATTGTCCAATTTTCCTCAAACTCTCACTGATGTGCTCTACTAATATTGCTGCATTCACTCAAACCACATGTAGTGACATGTCTTTAAAGGTGAACTTGTCCTTTAAGTTTTACCTGATTATAGTCATATTCATCATATGTCAATCAAGGACGGAAGAACCTTCTACCTACAAGGAATTGCAATATTCACATGATCCCCTTTACTAAGATCGTCCAATAATAAAACAGCATCAACAATGAGAATGTTAGTAACATTGGCAATCAAAGTGTGTGCAGTTAATTCATGGCTTAGCATGGCCTTTGACCCCCTCTTCGATCACACTGAATGAAATCTAAATGCAACCATTGGAAAGATGCTACAGGCTTGAGAAGCGCAATTATCAGCTTGTGACCACTCTCATCAATTTTTGTTATCATTTTTTTTTTCTTGGCCTGAACTGTCCGTAGTGGGTGAGGATGGGATATATTGAAAGTCCTGAGCAGTAATGCTCATACACAATGAATTCAGATGAATCCCATCGTGAACAAAATTGGGCGGATGCTACAATAAATGAGGATTTTGCGCTCCGCCCTACTTTAGCAAAAGGAAGCAAGTGACAAAAGTGACATTTCTCGTACTGTCGTAAAAGAGCAAAATGTGTCTGTCATTTACACTGTATGACGTCAATGGACTATCATGATGTCTTATGTAACATATCTCTTATTAGGATAAGTGTTTCTGCATGAAATTTGGCCTGGAAGAAGAGCGCATTATGCGAACTATGAAACATCAATAACTCAAATTTGGATGGTATGTCACTTGCTTCTTTTTGCCAAAGTAGGGCAGCGTAGGTCTTTACTTGCATATTATGTCACGCACTTCTGTACTGTTAAGTAACATTTATTGATAGAAAAACTATTTTGGTTCGTGCACCTCGTAAGTGACTATATTACAGACAATATTGCTCGTCATCGGACAAACCTATGATACACAACGGTTTCAATGAAATGCTCGGGGCGAAGAGAAAGAGGCTAAATACAAAGAAGACGGCATTGTTACCAGGGTCGAGGAAGAGGCATTCCGTCTGGTCTTCCGGGCGGCACACTTGTCCTGTACTATATATAGAGTTCATCTGAGCCATGATGTTGTTATACTGAAATAGAAAATAGAAGATAAATGTTTGTTGTCACTTTCCAAGTTTTAAAGGGACTGCACAGTACTGGTTTAGGTGGGGAGATGATAAGAAACCTCGTATGAAATATGAAAGACCATGTAATTTCAAGAAGGATTCAATGTTTATTTGATGAAAATTGGCCTTGAAATGGTTGAGATATCCAAAAAAAAAAGCTATCCTAGTGAAATTGACAGGCCACGACTTTTATTAGGAATTACACAGAGGAATTACACAGTGGAGCAGGGCCGGCAAACGGGGGGGGGGGGGGGGGGGCTTTTTGTGCATAACATGTAGGAATACATAGAGTCTTACTACTTTGGTCCCCTCCCCTTTTTGTTTTATTCCGGTTAAGCCCCCCCCCCCCCTTTTCTTCCCTTTGCTTGTCAGCTGATTGAACCCGGAAGTGGCACCAGAAATAAAAACGTCGCGCAGGCCCTGTAGAGGGATATATATATATATATATATATATATATATATATATATATATATATATATATATTCATTGAACTAATCAGCATTGTTCAAAGGGAATCTCTTTGCATTTTTTTTTTTTATGTGGGGCAAAAGTCAAAGGTACATGTATCTCTTTCCGTGACTGCTTTAATCACTTTAATAGAAGGTGGCTGGCATGCTACAGATCTTGCTGAGAGGTGAGGATCTAATCACACAGATAACCGAGACACTCATACCTTATAAGTATAAAGGTAGAACCTACTAGCAAATGCAAACAAATAGCAGCTTGAAGGTTAGCCGTGATTTGCATAGTACACAATAACACGGACAAACCTATACTCCTGGTTGCACTTTAGAGTTCATAATGGACTCGGGAGACGTCACATGTGTGGTATTTGAGTGGAGGTGTTTTGGGGATAGCAAATTGAAGAAGTACCATTCCTCAAAGTTCGCAGTCTAAATGTGATTGATAGGTTAACCTCTGCAGAGAACATTAATTTTGACAAATACGCTTAGGTTTCCATTGCGAACAAAAAATGAATACTAATTTCTACCAGTGTTTCAAAAGAGGGCATTATAAAAGAAAAGAAAGACGTGGCTTGAAGTGCATTTTCTACATTCATTAGGGCCAATGGCGAAGCATACTTATCAAAAACAATAAAAGCAGCAACAACCACAAAATGTTCCAAGTATTTCTTTAAAACAGAGTTCAGCATGCTAGAGTTCATCTGCTGGAGAATAATCTCTTAGATAACCGTCAGTCAGCATATCGGCCGCATCATAGTGTTGAGACCTTACTAGTTAACTTATCAAATGATATTTTGAGAGATATGGATGATGAAAAGATTACTGTTCTGTTACTGCTTGATTTATCATCAGCATTGATACTGTTAATCATACGATTCTGGTGAATACTTTGAAGTCATAAGGTGTTGATGGTAAAGCTCTTTAGTGGTCCAAGTCAACTGAAAGGTTTCAGGTTGTTTGTGTTAATAATGCAAAATCCGATCCTGCTCCATTAGACTGTGGTGTCCCACAAGGATCTGTCGGGAGCCCAAACCTTTTCTCGATTTATCTGACTGGTTTGAAAGAGATTTTACATTGTCACTCTTTTAACTATCATTGTTATGCTGATGATATCCAGGTATATACATCATTTCTACCTACCCAAACCAATGTCGTTGACATCATTCAGAAACTTGAGGCTTGTATCCATGATGTCAAAAAGTGGATGAGCTCTCATTCATTGAAGTTAAATCAGGAAAAGTCAGAGTTGTTATTACATATTGGCTCCAAAGTTCTACTTGACAAGGTCAGTCTTCCTTCTTTAATGGTTGATAATGATGTGGTTATTGCTCCATCTAAATCGTGTAGAAATCTTGGAGTAATATTTGATTCTACAATGTCCATGTCTGTTTAGATTTCTGCTGTCTGTATATCTGTGAGGTATCAGCTACGCAATTTGGGCATTATTCGCAAGTATTTAACTCGTTCAGCCACAGAAAAAATTGTTCATGCTCTTATATCGTCCCGACTTGACTTTGGTAATGCACTTCTATTTCAGCTACCACAATCTCAACTTTCACGGTTACAAAAAAGTTGCACAATTCAGCAGCTCGCATTGTTACCCTTACCAGAAGAAATAAATTACCCTGTTTTGTCCTCGTTGCTTTGGTTATCCGTTGAATCCCGCATTGTATTTAAATTATTACTGTTTGTTTTTCATTGCGTAAACAGATCTGCCCCAGAGTACAATGTTAATTTGCTGACATTTTATAATCCACCCAGATATTTAAGGTCATCCGATTGTAGATTGCTTGTTGTTCCAAAAACGAAGAAATCATGGGGGGATCGGTCATTTGCACATGGTGGACCTTACCTGTGGAATCAGTTGCCTCAAGCTATCCGTTACATTTCGAATGTTGACTTCTTGAAATTTGCCCTCAAGACTCATTTGTTCGTAACCGTTTTCCATTAGAATTGCATATTATGATTTTTTCCATCATCATTATTGTATTATTTATTTTCATGTGCATGTTTGTGTAATGATTTTTGTACTTCCAAACTCACTTTTTCTACTGCGCCTTGAGCACGTTAGTTATGTGGAATTGGCGCATTATAAGTACCCTGTATTGTTATCATTATTATTATTATTATTATTATTATTATTATTATTACTATTGATATCTAATATATGACACTGAATGTGAATGCAAAACGTCTTTATTTGTAATGAATATATCTATCATGTATCTAGTTCTATCAATTTTTCGTATTTTGTTTCATTTACTTCGTTACTTCGAGGCCCACAACTGGAATGATAACAGGAGTAAAAGTCCAACCATCCTTATCAGAAATGCACACACACACACACACACACACACGCACGCACACATACACACACACACACGCACACGCACACATACACTCACACGCACACACAAACACAAACAAACAGAAAAGAGTCAGACTTGATTACTGAAAGAGCTTGAAGCAGATAAGCATGGTCTGCCATTTACTATGGCTATCGTGGTTATAACACAGAAAGAGTACATGCCTATGATTTTAGATATGAATCAACCAATGATGCATCACCTGATGAGGTTAAAGGGGAATTAACCCCAAATATAATAGATAACATGTGGATTGAGTGAATGCAGCTATATTAGTAGAACACATCAGTGAAAGCTTGAGGAAAATTAGACAATCAGTTAATAAGTTATGAATTTTTGAAATTTGTTGACTAGGCCGCTGGATTAGAAGACTACTACAGATCATGACATCACACATGTACTACGGCATAAAGAAAATTCCACGAAATATCATTTCATATGAAAAGTACACATTCCGTGGGCTTGTTACTGACATTATGTCAAGGGTAATTTTATTTTTGTTTTCTGATGCTAGAAAAGAAAAAAAAAAGTTTAATTTTCTTTATATTTTCTTTTGATGGTAGTACATACGTGATGTCACAATCCGTAGCTAGTCTTCTGATCCAGCGGTCTCTTCACCAAAACTTCAAAAATTCATAACTTTTGAACGGATTGGGCGATTTTCTTCAAACTTTCACTGACGTATTCTACTAATAATTGCTCCATTCACTTTTTGGGTTTTTTTTTTTGGGTTTTTTTTTTTGGGTTTCATTCTCATTTAAGAAAAGGCTTACTTCTTCAACGGTGTCGTTGTCTAGGGCAGAGACGCCGATGTCCCCTATGAAGCGGAGTTCCCTTTGCATTGTTTCTGGGAACGTCGACAAATCGTCATTAAACTGCTTTGCTGTCATGGCCGATTTCTTGCTGAAGGCGGATGACCGGAGACTAGCTTCCACCTTGCAAAGGCACAATATGAAAATCTCTTCTCTATAGAACTCGTAGAATAAACATCATAACTCTATAACTCTAGTATCCTCCCAATGAAATTAGTCAGATCTACGCAATCGTAAAGACACGTTAATTTTTGTTGTAGTTGTAGAGGTAGCCGCTATAGACAGGGCTGTTAACAAGGCCTTTCTCTCGGGGGAATCATGTTAAATAGTCGGCAGAAGGCCGATATAGACGGTGGTCGCTATAGACAGGTTTGACTGTAGTTTGTATAATTACTTCATGTATGTAATCTCTGCTTATAGACTTTCATGAAAACAAAATGTATTATTGAGTGGTAACAATTGCTGTTGATTTTCAAACTTTTCATTAAGAGGAAATGATGTACGCGAATGTGAATAGAATTGCACATAGTTACATGCTGTAAACAAAGAGTGCAAAACAGAAAATAGGCAAAGGAGCACAAGTTAAACCAAAAGAAAAAAAAATCTTAATATAATTACCTGCTTCTGTGCATTTTCCGTGGTTAGGTTCGTATAGTAGACCCAGCTTGCTTCGGCGCTGCTACTGAAGACAACCTCGGCCTCTGTATTGTACTGTGCCAAAAATACCACAGCATCGTTCTGGGCGTCCCGACGTTCGCGTGGCACACCCTCTCTTTCACGATGTCGAGATTCAACTCCTACTGACATTGAACCACTCACAAATATCGCCAAGACCGCTGCCAACAAAAGCGATCTATATCGCGCCACAGCCATAGTGGTCGTCTCGAAACCTCTTGTTGGTAATCTTCTGTAGGGCAGGCTTGTCTTAAGCGTTTAACTATCTGTTTTTAAGGACCAAAGACTTCTTTCAAACCTTCTAAGTGTGCATTAACCTAAAATCATAATAGTACTTCATTTCAAGGATATATAAAATGTGTTCATGATTTCTCGATTTCAAAACACCCTAATAAAAACTGAAGCCCCTGAAGAAATAAATTGAGTAGCACAAATGCGAAACCTCAACTACGCCAGACACACCAAACGCAGATGATTGTATACCTCCAAACTCGGCTAAGTCATGTCAGCTGATTTGCAGATATTCTTAGCGCTCCTGCATGAGGGCTGATTTCACGCAGCACGCAAACGATTTGCAAAGGACGCGAATGGCAAAATCCAACATTCGTATTTTAGTCTGCAAGAGATTGCGAAACGAACGCGGGGGTTCGGAAGTGTCGTCTAATGTTCGCGGATGTCGTTTTTGCTTCGGAGAGAATTTCAAAAAAAAAATGGAAAATTTTTTTGCGAACCTTTTCCGCACACTGGGTCGTGATTTGCTCGTGATTTGTTCTCGGAAATGTCTTTAAAGCCTCGTCATATGCGCCAGATCTTCGCAAGACGTGCGTAATGTTCGCAAAATCTTCGTGAAACCCCAAACAGAACCCGAAACTTTGGAGAATATCTTGCGTATGTTTTGCGAAATCCGCGAAGTTCTTCCGATCACTTTAACGATTTTTAACTGTTTTAACTTTAACTGTTCGCGTACCTTTTGAGACATTCTCACGAAAGTTTGGCGCATGTTTTGGGGCAAATCCGCAGCTCTACGTTTTCTACAAATCAAAATCGTATCATACATCCACACATTAAACAACTATATGGGTGCCTAGTAACAGAAATTTAAAAAGCCAGCAAAGAGAACGAAATTTCTGTATATAAAAAAAAAATCACAGAATACACTTAAAATGACTCTAAAGTACGCCAAAATAATATATTCAAAGTTTAAGATAATGTGTGGGAGAACCTGCATAGAATCAAATGCTTGTGGGGGTATGTCCTCAGAAGAACTGTCGGCGCACACACACACACACACACAACAGAGAAATGAAAGGGAATGAAAGGAAAAATACAGGAACAGAAAAAAAAAATTTCAACTGAAGACAGCTATCAACTCTCCTTGGAAACATTTCTCCCATGATTATCAAAAAAAAAAAAAAAAAAAGCGTTCTTCGCATTTCCGTCGCGTGTTCTTCGTGTACGTAACTGGCTGCACTTTAGCAATGGTACATACGACATTCGCACATACATCGCGAGAACTTCGCACAAATTGCGCAAGAATGATTTTCGGCTTCCTTGTCGGAACACATTCGGAGAAAAACTTTTCCGAATGTTGGAATTTGCCATTCGCGTCTTTCGCAAATCGTTCTCGTGCTCCGTGAAATCAGCCCTTATAGAACGCACCAAGACGTTGTGCTAACGATACGCCCGCTTATTAAAACGATTAAAACTAATGACCTCTGATACCTAATCGCTGTTTTTACAATCGATTTGATTGCTTTTTTTTTTATCCATGACCCTCTGAATTACATTTACAGTGATGTTATCAGAGTTTATCAGATTTTTGACGATTGTTTGAGGAGTGATGTAGGAAGTCTTTTACAGATTAGTTTATGTAGAGATAGCTATTTACTAATGGGTGACATCTTGTGTATTTGTGAAAAAAGGGGTGTTCCGTACTGCATGCATGGGATGAAACACTTCGGTGTCATGTGACATAACTCTTTTAAGGATGTTAGTTATGATGACGAGCACTGTTGTACTGTGAGATAAATGATACCTCTAATAGTACCTCTGTATAATAGAACCTCTACTGTTTGTATTTAACTTCTTGCTACAATCTTCAAGTACCATCTGAAGTAAAACCCGCAAAGGAGACTACAATCTTCAAGATAGGAGACAAATTATTTGTCAATACTCATCTCCCCAAAATCTCTGTTAACTTCGAAAATCTTAGAGATAATTGTTTCTTCAAGGACGATCACCTTCCTTCAAAACCACAACATCATATCTGACTCCGGATTCGGCTTTAGAGAAAAAAACATAACACGACTCATGCCATTCTAAGTTCAGTTTCCATTGAAAAATCCTGTCGTACTGTCGGTTTGTTCTTAGATTTCTCTACAGCGTTCGTTACTATAGATCACAACATTCTATTATACAAACTTACGCACTAGTATCAGAGGTAAGGCCCTAGAATGGTTCGAGAGATACCTTTCTGGAAGAAAGCAATTAGGAAATGACTTGTCTGTGGTTCTAATCAGGTGTGGAGTACCTAAAGGAAGCCTTCTTGGCCCATTGTTGTTCTCTATCTATGTAAATGACATTCAAACTTCTGTTTGAGTCTTCGAGTGTTCTTTTTTATCCTCTTTGCTGAAGATTCAAATTTATTTTATACTCATAGTGATCCTAATAAATCAGTACAATGGATAAAGTCGAATAAATTATCTTTAAATAAAGAAAAAACAAACGAACAACAACTGTATGTTATTTAGTAACTCGGTAACTCACCTTCCTGACCAAGTGATATTTGACGATGTTGTTGTTAAAAAAAGTCAAGACTACAAAGTTTCTAGGTACAACGTGTATTACAATTGACAATAAGCTAACCTGGAATTACCGTACTGATAACATTTGGAACTTAATAATTTCAAGAAATATTGGAATCATCAACCACGTTAAACGAATTTTTCCCAAATCAGCACTTTTTACGTTGTATTCAACTCTTCTATCTTACCTCAATTATGGCCGATTGGCATGGGGAAATGCAGTGCAAACAAAAATAGACAGAGTACTATTGTCACAAAAAAAAGAGCAATGTGATTGATATGAAATGTCGCTTATAGATCACATACTAATCCTATCTATTCAGCATGTATCTTGAGGCCACGGGCATGCGTAATATGTCACAAAAACATACGATGCAAAAGATGTTTTAGGTATTAGAATTTGTGTGCAAGTCGATGCAGAGAGCAATAACAACATTACGCCATTTAATTAGCTGATTTAATCTCAACAATATCACCGTTCCGAGGAAACAATGTTTTAACTCAAGGATTCCACAGGTTTCTTACTTTCATACGAATTAATTGAAACTTGCAAAGCGTTTTAAGTGATATATTTCACTCTAATCAAGTTTAGCCTGAATATGTATGGAGTGACGTTTCGAAGAATGAAATTTAAGCATGGTTATGTAAGTCTCGTAACAGATTCTAAAGACAGAACTTCTGTTTCTTACCAAAGAAAATAACATTTATAATGATCAGTGATGGCAATAATGATAGTATGATAGATGTGATGATGATAATGACAATGATAATGATAAGAATTATGATAACAATCATCACTGTATTGAAGTTTTCAAAGTAAGTGGCAATTATAATGATAGAAATGATAACAATACCAAGAATAAAAGTCATGATGATAATATTAACCGTCATTATAGTCATCATTGTGAACAACGAAAGATACTAAAAATTCTTAACCTATTCAACCTATGAGATAAAAAAAGAAGAAGTTTCGAATATTCTGAGAACTGGCTCTTCATTAGATGTGATCACAGTGAGTTGAAACAAGCGGGGTCATCCCACGAAACGAGTCATACAGCCCATGAATTAGACATTTAAAAAAAGGTCCTTGAGTCATACAGCCCATGAGTTCGACATTAGGTAAATAAAGCCCATGAGTTCGACACAAGGTAAAAACAGCCCACGCGTTCGATATTACAACACGGGGCTTAATGTGTCGGTCTCGTGGGCCTTGTTTGTTTTAGTGTCAAACTAAAGGGCTGTATGACTCGTGGGCTGTAGGTTCGTGACGTGCACCCCAATGCCAATAAGATTGGAGTAATTACCCTAGCTGGCTTGAGTAGAATTGGCAAAAGTTACCGCGACAACGTCCAAACAACATTTTACGGGGACTGTTTTCACAGGAAAAAAAAAAGAAAAAAGAAACCCTGCCCAGACGTTCTTGCGGTTACTCTGGTTTGAGAGGCTCTATTAAAGGGGATTCATGCAGTGTACGGAAAGATACCGAGCGGGGGAGGGTGGGGGATATCCCCCTCCCACGCGAGGGATATGTTGCATTTTCAGACTTGAAATTCGACGGTGCATATTTTGGGTGAAATATTAGGACAATCGAAAAAAAATGCCAATTTAGAAAAAAGAAGAAAGAATTGCACATTTTGGGAAGTATTGGAGAGGGGGATGCCCCCCCCCCCCCCCCCCCACCCACCCCGATTGCGCCGGCCCTGATCAAGGTTCGATTCCAGAGTCTAAGTGAGCAATATTGTGTAAAATCGTACCGTCCCTCGTAAAACACTTTGTCCATCGGATAGGACATAAAAAGGAGGTCCTGCATGTGTGAGAGAGTCACACTCTTGCACGTAAACATAGTGTAAAAGATCCCGGTTCATTCATTCATCCCAAAGAGCAGGGTGCATAACCCGGTGAAGTGGTCCGTCCTCACATCTATCTGGACCCCATGGAAGACCAGCTTAGCATAGCTGAATATGGGCTATCTAGCCATCTTCTTAGATGGAAAATGAAACCAACCAACAAACCGACCGACCGACCAACCGATCAACCAACCAACCAACCAACCGACCGACCAAACAACCCTCTTCCTTTGTCCTGATCGATTTGGAAATCCCCAGTAATGCCTACCGCTCTTAAGCAATTCATGTGTTGAGATCAGCTTTGGGAATCTCCGGCTATGTTACTTTCTCGTCCCGCGTCGTTGTAAACTTAATGATGAGATAGGGAAATTCCTCTGCGCTTACTTTCCATGCATATCAAATCATATTAGACATGCTCCAGAAAGCTAATTGCGATGTAATGATTTCCGTAGTTAACAACATCGATTTCAAAACGACTTGAGTATGTTTTCAAACATTGTCTAACTGAGCCATTGTAAATGCAACGCCTCGGAGTATACACTTGTATCAATCAACACCTTGATTGAAATCTGTGACATTATTGGAATCACGTGATCATGCAGTTGAAAGAGTGACGAGTTACTATGCATATAATAATGGTGATGACACCATTTTTTTTTTCTTTTTCACGTTGCCTCGAAATGATATGGGTTAGCAATGGTTAGCATGCGTTGAATGGAGTCACCGATCCAAACAGACTGAATTGCGTGTGGGAGGGACAAAGAAATCTACGTTTGCATCGATGGTTTTCGGATCTCGAGCCAAGATATGGACAATTCTCTAAAATTGGCCTGAAGACGATTGCTTTCGTAGACACAAACCACATGCAGACTTTGTTCCCGCTAAAACTAGTCGCTAAAACTTTGCCTTGATTCTTAATGATTCTATCCACCAATTGAACAGATATGAAGCTGTATTCACAGTCTGCAAGATGAGGAACTTCAAACTCATCATCGTATCTCTGAGTGTTCTTGGTCTAGTTATCCACCAAACTGGTAAGTAATAATAACAATATCTGCCGTCATAAAAAGCAACATGTCGATTAATAACACCAAAAGTACCGTCACCTACTCAAGATTTCCACTGTTTACTGTTGTATTACAATTTACTCTATAGAGATATCACCCCTACCGTGTATCATCAACTTAACGGACAGTTCCGAATCCCCATATGGGTGTCGTATTATAGTGACTTCTTATTTTGCGTTTATTGTTTGTGTGTTTGTGTGTGTGTGTGTGTGTGTGTGTGTGTTATCAACTTGTGGTAATTCTTTTGATTGTAGTTGTTTTCAAAGCAAAACCAAATGCAGTTACTAAACAAAGGGACTTGAAAATACAAAAACTAAATTAGGTAAATCTTCCCTCTATACTGTACTTCTTTTAATTAAAAATGGGAGCAAATGATTACCTTTTCTTGTTGTGAATGAAATATTATATTTATCCAATCTTATAGCATATAGATAGCGCGTATGTCTTCTGTGGTTGTTTTTTTTTTCTGAGCCTTTGATACCATCACAGAACACAGAAATTATACATGTGTATGCAATGAAAATGAGCTACAGTTGTGTGAAGACAGTAACAGTGGTAGTAGAGAATTTTGATTGTTCATCTGTAGCAGAGATTTGAAAGGATTCCTCCTTCACTACATGCATGCAAGTGACATGCCTGAATTAATGTTCTCGACCCCCACTGTAGAAAATATACTGAGTAGGCCTGTATTTAGTATTCAATATAGAGAAATACAATCATCACGCTCCATTGGGTGCTTTCATTAACTCAAAATCATACCGATGACAGAGCATCTGTTTTCATACTGGCGTGATTGTATGGCGTCTGTGAAAGAATTAAAGGGATGGTATAGTATTGGTGGAGCTGAGGATTTGGCTTTTAACTTTTTGCAAGATACCAAGAAACCACTTATGAAATGGTACAGAGCATGCCATTCTAAGAGCAAATCAAAGTTTATTTGATGAAAATTGGTTTTGGAATTGGTGAGACATCAAAAAACAAAGTAAAACAAAGCGATCGTAATAAAATGTGGGTCCAAAATTTTTTTATTATTGCCCTGTTTTGGGTATCTCAGTCATTTCATAACCAATTTTCATCAAATAAACGTTGAATTCCTCTTGGAATTACATGAATTACATGCTCTTTCACGTTTCAAAAGATGTTTCTCATTATCTTACCCAAATAAGTTAAAAACCTGAAGTTAGGTCTCAACCAAAACTATACGAGCCCTTTCACACTAAATGTGCACAAAATGTGCCGGGGAATACCCAGCGAACAACAATACCAAGTGATCAACCTCATAATAGAGTTCTGGCTGGGTGAAGAAGCAGCTCTACAAATAGTCAAAGCAAACATAGGATTTTTGACTAGGCACTGCCCATCCTTTCAGAGTTAAAAACCAGCAAAACACCCTCTGCTCAATCGATTATATCAGTTCAGTTCAGTTTAGTTCAGTTTTTATTTCTGCATTTCAAAATCAATACAAATCCACATATCAACAAAATACTTACATAGTCATTTGCACAGCTAATATTCGTAACGTTTGGATCTTACATACATTTTTTTTTTCAAGAACGAATATCATATATGAAAGGAAGCAATAGGAAATGATAAAAATGAAATGCAGGGGACCATCATCATAAGCTAAGCTTGACGAGGAAGATGGCCCCAGGTAAAGAGATACATACAGAAAATCTTGCCACTCACTGAGTGGGGGGTAATTGTGCAAAGGGCACAACGAAGAGATACATAAAGAAAATCTTGCCACTCACTGAGTGGGAAGTAATTGTGCGAAGGGCGTGCGGAGCAGTGCGGTGTGCATTGTGTTGGGATGAATCTTGGTTTGTACGTCGAGTGTTATTTTGTGTATCAGTGTGATGAGGTGAATATTACTTCAGTTATGGCCGTGAACTCATTGTTTAGGGTGTTTGTTGACCAGGTGGTATGAATATTTATGTGTCAGAAGTATACTGGATTATGAGGGTGTTTTTTAGTTCTCGTTTGAAAATATTCAACGACGTACGTTGTTTTAAATTAGGGGGTAAAGAATTCCAAATATCTGGTCCATTGTGCTTTAAAGATTTTTGAGCTAAAATGATTCTGGGGTTTTCGAGATGGTAATCGGACGACTGACGTGTTGGATATGAATGAACGGTGAAATTTGGAGTGAAGAAGCCATCAAAAATTTTTGGAAGACAATTAAATGTATATTTATACATAAAAACAGCAGTTTGAAAGGTGTGAAGATCCTCAATTTTCAATGTTTTTAGTTGACGAAATAGGGGATTGGATGGGGATAAGTAACGGGAATTGGTAATCAAACGTACAGCACGTTTTTGGAGAGTAAGAATTGGATTAATTTTAGTTGAGCCACAGTTTCCCCAAACGATATTGCAGTATGTGATATGTGGTAAGATCAATGCATTGTATAGAATAGTCAGGGAATTTTGAGAAATGAAGTTTTTCAGTCGATATAAAATTCCTACAGTTCTTGAGACAGACGTGTGGATATTATGAATGTGATCGTTTCAAGTTAAACTCGAGTCAATTGTGATTCCTAAAAATTTAGTAGATCTTACTTCAGTTAAAGATAATCCATCAATATTGATATTATAACTGCTGTTAATGTTCTGTGAAGCAGTAGGTTTGAAACGTATAAAATTTGTTTAAGAGACATTAAGGGATAATTTATTACATATAAACCATCGGGAGACTTTGTCTATTTCCGTGTTCAGAGTATTAAACAGTGTTTCGAAGTTCTCATGGGAGTAAAAAATATTAGTATCATCCGCAAAAAGTATAAATTTAAGAGTTTTTGATGTATTTACTATATCATTAATATATACAAGGAACAGTAGGGGGCCAAGAATTGATCCCTGGGGAACACCACATACAATATTAGAATTCGGAGATTTAGATGACTTAAATAGTACATATTGCTTTCTGTTGGATAAATAATCAATGATCCAAGAAAGTGCTAAACCACGAATACCATATCTTTTTAATTTGTAAATTAATATATCATGATCTATGGTATCAAAAGCCTTTGATAAATCCATGAAAATTCCTATAAAATGTTTTTTATTTGCAAAAGATTCAGTAATCTTATCTAACAATTGAATTATAGCTAAATCGGTGGAAAGGCCCTTTCTAAATCCAAACTGATTAGGTATAAGTAGGTCATTTACATGAAGAAAAATGTACAGGCGTTTATGAATAATTTTTCCAGAATTTTAGAAATACTAGGTAATAACGACATTGGTCTATAATTTGTTAAAAGAGAAGGGTCGTCTTTTCTTTTAAAAATTGGAACTACTTTCGCAATTTTTAATGAGTTTGGGCATATTCCAGAAGACAGTGAAAGATTGAAAATGTAAGATAAAGGTGTGGTTATTTGTTTGATGATTTTCTTCAGTATATAAACACTTATTTCATCATGGCCACTAGATCTACTTGGCTTTAATCTGTTAACAATCTCCAGTATTTCTTCCTCATCTGTTGGGCTAAAGAAAAGGAATTTGTCGCAGTTTGGTGGAAGAAATTCAGTAAAGTTTGAATGAACATGTTTGTTTTTTTATTTTTGAAGCTAATTGGGGGCCAATATTTACGAAGTATGAGTTAAAAGCATCAGATATTTCATCAGGGTTTATGAGTTCTTTGTTGTCATTATAAAAAACGGACGATGTTTCCTTATTATTTTTACCTGTTATTTCATATATAGTTTCCCATAAGCCATTTACGTTATCCTTTTGATTATCAAACTTATCGGAATAATACATTTTACGAGAAATACGAATCAAATTACTGAGTATATTTCTATACTTTTTGTAATCTGTAAAATGTTTTGTATTGTGGGTAGTAATCGCCAGTTTATACAATTTATTACGGGTTTTTATTGAATTGATGATTCCCTTTGTAATCCAAGGATGTTTGTTCTTTCTGCGTGTTTTTTTTTCTTAACTAAAGGAATGTTTTTTCGATAATAATATAAAAGTTTATCTAAGAAAATATCATAAGCTTTATCGGCGTTATTTTGAAGATACACTTCTTGCCATTCTTCCTTCACTAAATCAAGATTAAGTAATTCAATATTCTCGTCTGATTCTTTTCTGTACATTATTGGCCTGGGTTTTGAAATACTTTTGACGTTTTCAGAATAACGAAGAATAATGAATATCGGTAAATGATCAGATATATCATAATATAAGATACCATTAGTGAATTTATTTACAGAAAAGTTATTAGAAAAAATATTATCCAACAAGGTTTTAGATGTTTGGGATATTCTTGTTGGGTTATCAATATGGGAATGGAAAGCATATGAAAAAAGAATAGTTTTTAATTTTACCGCTAAAGTATCCATTTTCGTCATGTCAATATTATAGTCGCCCATAATATAAATTTCCTTATATTCTTGTGTAATCGTGTGGAGGCATTCATCAAAATTTTCTAAAAACATTTCGGTTTTATGATTTGGTGGCCTGTATATAACACCAATTATCTTATTTTTCATTTTATCATTAATGATTTCCACAAACAGGCTTTCACAACCTTCAATATCAATATCAGTTCTTATTTTTACTCGCAATTCGTTATATATATATAGGGCTACCCCTCCCCCTCTACCTCTCTTACGATCAGAGCGAAATATTTTATATCTATCAAGGCTAAACAAATTTGGAGACGTGTGCCCCAGCCAAGTTTCAGTTATACCGATTGCGGAAAAGGGAAAATTTTGTAAAGAAAGAAGAAGTAATTCAAATGAATCAAAATTTTTGTTTAAGCTTCTAGCATTCCAGTGGAATTAGCTAAAATCTTTAATGGGGTTATAATTAGTGTCATCATTCCTATTTGTGGAATTGCTACAGGAATTATTAACATGACTTGCAGTGGAATCAAGTGAAGATTGGAACATATTATTGAAATCCGAAATAGTGTAGTATTTACTGTGATTACTTATGATACCCTGGTCAGGATGATCGTTGTTATGAGTCATGAGGATTTGAGTGCAAAGTTGAGAATGGTTGTTCTGGGGCCAGGTATTTTGTGTAGTACGTTGCAATGTTTGTGCGTGAATGTAAATGTGAGTGTGTGCATGTGTGGGGGTGTGCAGTGCATGTGCGTTGATAATAACAATAATGATACTGATACATTTTTACGTTATACAATAGGACAAATGTTACATCATATAGTCTCGCTAAATTTATGTCTACAAAAGTAAATGGAATCCTCCTACACTTAACGTTGGTAAGGTAAATTCGTATGCGTAATATGAAATAACAATGGTTATAAAAGAAGACAAGGCGCTTCTATGGTAATAATAGAAATATAATTACTCCAGTAATAGCATACGAACGAGGTGTTCTAACAGTTAAGGTAATTTTTTTTTTTTTTTTGGGGGGGGGGGGTTGTTTTACAGAGTCATGCTGACAAGCCCCTTCGAACGTCTATGCATTTACGTAGAGATAGTTTGTGAAGGTGAGACATGAAAGAGGAATGTACATCTGGAGAAAAATTCTTGTGTCAAACTACAATGAAAGGGTTCACAAGTTTACAAGAGTGCAAACGGAAGATTCTTGAGTGATTTATACTGTGCACGGACACAGTCTTGACAAAAATAAAGAATTTTTATGTTATACAATAGAACAAATGTTACATCATGTAGTCTCGCTAAATTTATGTCTACAAAAGTAAATGGAATCCTCCTACACTTAACGTTGGTGAGGTAAATTCGTATGCGTAATATGAAATAACAATGATTTTAAAAGAAGACAAGGCGCTTATATGGTAATAACAGAAATAGAATTACTCCAGTAATAGCATACGAACGAGGTGTTCTAACAGTTAAGGTAAAAAAATTAGATTGGTTGTTTAACAGAGTCATGCTGACAAGCCCCTTCGAACGTCTATGCATTTACGTAGAGATAATTTGTGAAGGTGAGACATGAAGGAGGAATGTACATCTGGAGGAAAATTCTTGTGTCAAACTACAATGAAAGGGTTCACAAGTTTACAAGAGTGCAAACGGGACATTCTTGAGTGATTTATAACTGTGTACGGACACTGTCTTGACAAAAATTAAAAAAAAAAATCATTCTGTATACATTATCTACTGGTAGTTTAGGAAAATCCAGACCAATTGAATTTGTCCCGATCGTCAAAAACATCAGCCGTTTGTTTATCTTATACAAAATTTTTAGAATCTGATTTAAATGTAAGCTGGTATGTTGTTTAATTCGTCAGAAGCGGAAATAAATGATACTCTGCTGATCAATAGTGCTCTATGGGGAAGAAGTTCAGTTTAAACAAAAACAAAAACAAAACAAAACAAAACAAAACAAAAAACAAACCAAGATGCGGCCAACTGATGTCATTGTCAATATCAAGGTTGAAAGGTAAGTACAGTTTAGGTATAATCAGATATGCACGTAAATAGAAAGTCTTTCCGGTAATGCAGCGGCGCCGGCAGGGCCCGGCATTCGGACGAAAGGGTCATAACAAGATAAAAAAAAGAATATCTCAGTTGCTATTACTGAGTCATGCTGCTTAACCCCTGCCAACGACTGTGCACTAACGAAGAGAAACTTTGTGCAAAGTTCATGCATTCTAAGTAGTAATATGACAATAATAAAATCATATTTCATTAAATCCAAATGGAATGATGTGGTGGGTGTAAATCCACGAAGACCTCTTTAAGAAAGAGAAAAGAAATGTGTTAATTTTGGTTTTGCCCCTTTGACTTTGATTTGTTTTACGGGGGTGGGGGAAACAAAGCAACGATATTCTAGAAAGCTCTTCCACATAATAAAGACATTCGTCGTGGATTTGTGCTCAAACATGCGACAAATGATATAAAACGTTGTTCGTTGTACATGATTTTCTGCGTATTTCGTTGGTATACTGTACTCCCTTTGGCTATGTCATTTTAATGGCATTCCAAGATATAAGTGCATAATGTATCTATATAAATATACACAATAAGATTTGTATTATATTGGTACGTTGCTGGAGAACACAGTAAGATTTGTTCGTGTTTATATATTGCAGATGTATCAGCATGATTACAACGTCATACTGTGTTGGGGAGGTCAATAAATTAATGTATATAAATTAATGTCAATAAATTAATGTATATCTCATCAAAATATCAGTATTTTGTTTGAAATCTGTGATATAAAAAGTGGGGAGTATACTATTCATCTGATTAGGGTGATGACACCTATCAATTAAGCCAGTCTTTCATTGATGCGCTCCAATCTGTACTTTACAAAACATCTCAAGAAAGGAACGATGTATCATTATAACGTTGATCTCTTAATTGATAACAATATGACACATCAATTTTTAGACTTATTCACTTCATCTTCTTATGTTTATTTGATATTCAAACCAACAAATTCAACAGCTAGCTAACTGTAGATAATGTATTTATCAACCGCTCAGAAAACGTTGTTAGAGCTTGTAGTCTCATTACAGATGTCAGTGATCATTTATGAGTATCTCCTTTCATTGTATATAGTGGTGATCAGGTACATAATGACAATAGTATTAAAAAACATGTTTCTAAAAGAGTAATTAATGAGGCAAAATTAATCAAATTTCTTTTTTTCTACAGTCTGTTGAATTGGATAAATCTTGAAGAGGTTTCTCTGGCTGACGATAAATATGAGCTTTCTTAGCATTTTTAGAAATGTACAATGAATGGTAATTTTTTGACGTTAACATTAAGAAACATAATAATAGCCCAGCTTGGTTTGCTAAAGAATTGAAAAAAAAAATGTGTCATTAAAATTATGTACTTTATAGAAAATATGTAAAAACTCCCACTCAATATCGCAAACAGATTTGCAAGCAATATAAAGATAGACATTCACCATGTGCATCAAATTGACTATAGTTCAACTCCCAAAAGTTGCAGGATGTTTGTTAAAATTGATATGAAATTCATGTTTTCTTGCAAAATGGGCTATACTCACATCTTATCTATCCTGTTTCCTAATTGGCTAAAGCGAAGCCACAGTTGGCTTTACTGACCAATCAGAAGTCAGCACACAACCAGTTCAGTTAAACACTGTGTGAGGATGTGTCATGTAATTACTAAATCTGACGGCGGACCGATGCGCATGGAAACTTCACGAGTCACGAGTGGGCGACTTTTGTTTCGAAAGATATAAAGAGACCTATTAAAACTTGGCAAAGTGCATTTAATGGCGCCATTAAAAGACCAGTTTTAACAGTCTAGGCGAGTTTTAAAGAGTCTTAACCTTATTCCGAAAGTTCGTTAAACCGAAAATGAAATAAGGTTCGTTAATCTGAATATTGAAAAATCAGCGGCGAATAATTGCTCATCCTGATGATGATGTAGAAGAGTCTGGCTACGCCTAACCCATGACTGCAAGTGGGTTTCTGGGCATTGGATCACACTTTCTTCCCCTCATGGTTTGGGAGACTTTTTTGGAGTCCAGACGCCTAACTTGTCACCAATTTCAACTTTTCTTTTTCATTTCTGCAAGATTGTTGCCAGAGAGCTACTTGTGTGGTGAAATCTACATTGGCATATGGATTACAAGGAGCATCCATCGGGACAGCGTTTGGAAAGATTGGCATACTTGTGGGAGGCGGCATCGGCGCCCTCTTTGGAGCTGTTCTGGGCGTTTTCTCATGTGAAGAACCACAACAGGGTAGATGAAAATCCATGCTCATAATAATATGAATTATATATGTATATATATATATATATATATATATATATATATATACAGACATAGAGATAGAAACATCAACAGCTTAACATTGTAAAGCCAACAGACCGAAAATTAGATGTTTCATTAAAATCGCTCTGACACCAAATGACCGTGAGACAGGTGTAAGCTCTGATTTCTTTGACAATCAGTGTCAGTATGATGCACCAGTCTGTGTGCGTCTGCACGAATTGTCTGCATAACATAACTATGAAGTTGTTTAGCCCATGATTCTCAGCTGAGTTTGTTTAGACTAGTTTCCATATTTACCGCTCGTTCGCTATTCCTTGCGAAAAAAAAAGCATGAGCACCATCTGCTTTATAGAACAGTGGACAAAATGTTTACCCAAAAATTTTTTTTTTTCAGATTATGTAACATTTGCTGATGGAAACATCTAGAATCAGTGGATTTACCCATTAAATCAATTTGGCACATGGCAAGATTATAAAAACACGGAACATTATGATTTAATCCTTTTAAAGTAAGGTGATATCTTTGCTAATGAACTTGTTAGAATATTAAGGCCACCTCATTAACTACACGATTCAACCGGTCGCACGACTCTGGAGGCCGCGCACTATGCGATGAGAACACATAGCATGCGCACTTCACTTGTGTCACAGCATGACGTCAGTACATATACTGTTGCGTGATCACATTGGTAGAAAGTTCCAGGACCGGTGGTGAAAATTCGACATGTCAAATCTCCACGACTGGAATTGCGACCCAGTCGCAAGACTGGAATTTGGCAAGGCTGGTGACGTCACACTTCTGGTTGCTAGGTCGTACGATCCGTGAATTGTGGCAAAGTCGTATAGTGTGCCGTGGCCTTGAATGAATGAATGAGCACAAGAGAAAAATAAACAGATAAAGAATTGACATCCTAACCCATCGTCATTGTGCAGTTGGTGCTCTCAGGCAATGCGTAACATTCCTCTGACCCCAGATTGAACGTGACCTGGTTCGGGGGCCTCTGCTGGATTGCGACTTCTGCGCTGTATTCTTCTCGCGTGTCATGTTCACACGTTCGATGAATTTCTTGCTATCCTACGTTCTTAGTTCTGCATTTATGTCACCCTGACAAGAAAACTGCGCCCATCCCCATTTGAATTATCATAACCTCAGTTGCTGTTTCCTGTCATGCACCAACAGAACACCCGTCAGCAACGACATAATATCTGTCATACACCGACAAAACATTCTTGGATCAGCACCGAATGAATACAGCTGTTCACGCCATGTTTGCCAACTCCAACTCTCATGTCCCGAATGGACACTTTTATTACACCCCACCCTGGTTTCACCAAGGCACATCACGGTTCTCCGTCACACCTCCCCCCAACAAGAGGAAAGTTATGAATGTAACTTTTCGACTATAAACACCTTCGTTGTAAGGCTTGCTTCACTGTTCGTGCGTACTATTCAGCTTACATGATTACAAACTCAAATAGTTTTGTGTTGTTTTCTCACAACCTCACCTAGCATACTACACTTATGATTACTGATTTTGAGGCTTATCAGAATCAGTTAACTCCGGCATCCATTGTCCACTTTTAGAACAATATATGAAAACTTGACAAGCCCCCTACAAAACATGTAAATACACAAATCAACAGTCTACAGTAATACACATGTGAAACTGTTTTCAACGAGTGCACATAATATGGAAAGATTACACCAAATGTAATCAATCATTTCTCCAGTAGTATCAATATTTTGACTGAGATTGTGCTTTCTGGTAGTCTCGACTGTCATTATATCCTCACATATTATTTGACCAATAAACTTACATAACTTCAGGAATAGTATTTTGTTTTTGGTAACATATACACTTCATCTTTAAATGTGGAAACCAAACATACACTTTCTTCCTGAAATTGTTCTGACTGTTGCAAAGATATGTCTTTTTTCCAACGCAAACTTTCACAGGAGTTTCACTAAATGTGGTAACAGTACACATTTGTTGATTATAACAAAATCGTATTTACACACGTCAACACATGTGTACATCTACTCAATGTACTTGCTAATATGTACATCTTATACTTATGTCAACTCTGCGTCATACATTAGCCAAAACAACAACAAAAATGTAACCACCGGACATATCTTTTTGTCCTTTCACACATACAAATGTAATAAATGTACGTATTGTCACCTGTTAGGATGTCATAATATACAATGTACATGTATGTGCAAACTCTGGAAAATATCAAGATCATACTCGACACACAAATGTGACTCTGTCACTCTGTAACGAAATACATATACAGGTTATCAATTTTCACAAGTGACCTTATATCTTGGCTTCTTTATGCCTCACTGTCACTCAGCATTTTTTCATTTATACAAAACAACACAAATTCTTTTGTTTTAACACAAATCGGTTGATATAAAACTCAAAATTTGATCAACAGTTTTCCTGTGACTGGCCGGTTGTGTTTTGATATACTGTTTTTGCATTTGCAAGCATTAACTCGGTAACGTAACGGTATACATACAAATCTGAATCCTTTGACTCTTTGGTACATTGAATGAAATAAAAATAGAAGTGCGCAACTGAAGCACAACTTTCACCGTAATCTCACACACCACAAATGTTGTATCCTGACGCTTCCTGTAATGTTGGGTTTTCAACATATCACACAATGCTTGGCGTGTAACACATCATGAAATTTTCAAGTGATGTCTTCTTATAAAGACAGAATACTATGTATTGTGTACTAGTACTTTCTCATACTTCCTAGCATCAATCACATATACTGTTTTCGTCTGAAACAAACATGATTAGCATAAATACAATTTCTTCCTTCACAGATCCTTGGAAAAGGAAGAAAACTGAACGAAAATACATAAACACAGACATACTTTGTCATATACAAAAAAAAAATCAACATCAGTTCCTTGTCTGTTTTGAGTCCTGTTTGAAATGTTCAGCTTGATGTAGGTTTCACTGTAGATTTGATATAATTATCATTCGGCAACATTATCAGCGCGCGCACAGTTTCAAACTCGCGACAAAGCGTCTGCTAATTTGTTGTCCTTTCCTGCTATGTGCACAATTCTCAGTGGGTACGGCTGGAGAATCAAACTCCAACGGAAGAGACGCTGATTCTTGTGCTTGAAGCGTTCTAAGAATGTCAATGGGTTATGGTCAGTGTACACCACGATGTCTCTTCCACCGTCCAAATACGCTTCGAAATGTTGCACGGCTAGAACGACACTGAGGCATTCCTTCTCCACAGTTGAATACTTTTGCTGATGGCGATTCAGTTTTTTGGAGAAGAAACACACGGGTTTGCTGTGACCGTTGTCGTCATCCCGAAGTAGCACGGCTCCTACTCCTCGGTCACTAGCATTCGTAGCTAGCTGGAAGCTCCTCTCGAAGTTCGGTGCGATAAGCACGGGATCGTTCATGAGGACGGCCTTCAGCTTCTGGAACGCATCCTGGCAGCTCGCCGACCACTGGAACGTTGTACCCTTTTTCAACAGGTCCGTCAAGGGCACCACCAGGTGACTGAAGTTGGGAACGAATCTCCGGTAGAATTCACACATTCCCAAAAAGCGCTGAAGCTCCCGTTTCGATGACGGTACTGGGAAGTCCACGATGGCTCGGACCTAAGCATCTCGTGGTGCGACGCTACCCCGGCCTACCTTGTGACCTAGGTAGGTCACACAAGCTTTTCCAAACTCGCATTTGGCCAGATTCACCACGAGTCCTGCATGTGACAACCTCTGGAACAGCTCTCGAAGATGAGCAACATGCTCCTCCCACGTATTGCTGAAAACCAACACATCGTCTATATAGACAACACAGTTATCATGACCAGCAATAACTCGATTCATCATCCGTTGAAAAGTGGCGGGGGAGTTTTTCATCCCGAAGGGCATGACACGACACTGGTATAACCCGGAAGGCGTGACAAACGCCGAGATCTCTCTTGCATCTTTGTCTAATGGCACCTGCCAATACCCTTTCATCAAATCCAATTTGCTGACATACTCAGCACTTCCTACCCGATCAATACATTCCTCAATCAAAGGAAGCGGAAACGAATCAGTCTTGGTTATGGTATTGACCTTCCTGTAATCGATACAAAACCTGGACGTTCCGTCTGCCTTTGGGACTAGCACTACTGGGGAACTCCAGTTTGAGTTACTGGGCTCTATGATTCCATTTGCAAGCATGAAATCTACCTCCCTATCCACCTGTTCTCTCTTAGCAGGATGAATCCGATATGGATGCTGCTTTATGGGTGCATTTTTACCAACATCTACTGTATGAACAGTGTCTTTCGCACAGCCCAATTTATCACTGCAAACCTCCGGAAATTCCTGGAAGATGTCGACAACATCTTGCCTCTCCGAATCAGACAAATGATTGAGCAGTAACTCTGGATTTTCTAATGCCTTCGCGTTCTCTACTCGCGGAATCATTCCTGACTTGAAACTCACACTCTGAGAATCTGGAACATCATTTTCAAACTCTTCTGCACTTTTCTCAGCACTGTGCAAGACACTCTCACTCACAACTGCACCTATGTCTTCTACCATCACACGGCTAAATAACTCCTCAAAAGCCGGAATAGGAATCAACGGCGCAGGTCTAATGGCATGTTTTGGTTTTCCTACCACTTGACATTCATGACACGTTCGACAAAATTCAGACACATCCTTTCTCATCTTGGGCCAGAAGAAATGAGTTCTGATTCTACACAAAGTCTTCTTGACACCCATGTGTCCGGCCATTGGAATTTCATGTGCAAGACGTAGAATTTCCTTTCGATACGGCGGAGGAACAACTATCTGGTCGACAATCGTCCAGTCCTCATCTGCGGGACGATCTGGAGGACGCCATTTCCTCATCAAAACACCAGACTTTACATAGAAACATTCTGGCACTCCCTTCGCCTCATCTACAGTCAACGCACCCTCTCTCAACTTCAACAATTCCTCATCTTCCATCTGTGCTTTGATTAAAGCCGGCTGACTGAACACACCTTCTTCCCAACTTTGTTCTCTTTCATCTTCACTAGTCACCCTTCCAAAGAATGTGTCATCAAGAGAAATTTCACTTTCAGACTCCTTTCTCTCACGCTCTGCTTCACTTGCTCGAAACCTCGTGATAGCACATGTCGGAAATACTTCTGGAAATTCATCGACAAGTTTTTCAGTTTCCTGCTCGTACACTGGGACTTCAGAAACAACCGGAAGGACACTCACTCGATCTCCTGCAAGGTCATTACCAAGCAAAAAGGAAACTCCATCCATGGGGAGAAATGGAACAATTCCCACAATCACTTCCCCTGAAATCAGTCCACTATCCAAATTCACTCGGAATAGAGGGACCGCCCGGATTCCTCCGTTGACATCATGTATCAGTACTTTTCTACCCGTGTTACAATCTATGGGCATACTCTTCACATCTCCTACCATGAGGGACTGTGTAGCTCCAGTATCACGAAGGATGACAACCGGTACTCTACATTCAGCAATGGTAACTGCACCCTTGGAAATGAAGTCCTTGTACTTTTCATCCACACGACCACTTGAACATGTATCTGTCATTTTTGAGACACTGCTTTTCACAACATTTGGATGACGCTGTTCATCACTTACACTTGACCTAACAAAACCATTGGTGGCTGCTTGGTGCTGTTTCTCTTTTGTTTCAGCATCTGAACTGCTCTGTGTACGTGTGTCTGCATGGACTAAACCATGTGTTGCTTTTTCCTTTTGTTTTTCTTTTGCTTCATTCTGTTCCAGCAATCGCCTACATTCAGACTTAATGTGACCCGTTTTCCCACAGAAAAAAAGCATCTCACTTCTTTGTATTGAGGCCGTGGCGATTTTGGTCGCTCTTTCTGTGATTCAGTCTTTACTTTATCCCTGCGTTCACTATGACTACTGTGAAACTTTTGAGTGTCAGGATTTCTCAACTGATCAAACTTCCTCTTTCCCTCAGGACTTTTTGTTTTCACTTTATGTGTCAACTCATACTGGTCAGCGGTGACTGCTGCACTCTTTACATCCTGTACTCTTCGATCTTCCAAATATGTTCTCAAATCTGGAGGTGTCGATTTCTTGAACTCCTCCATCAACACTATCTCTCTCAAATTGTCATAAGTGAGATCTACTTTCATTGATCGAACCCATCGATCAAACATAATTTCTTTTTCTCTCTGAAACTCTACGTAGGTCTGTCCCGAACCTCTCCTAAATCCTCGAAACTTTTGCCTTTAGGCTTCTGGGACTAACTGATAGGCAAGAAGGACTGCTTCCTTAACTGTATCATAGTTATTTGCCTCCTCATCCGAGAGAGCAGACACTACTGAATGTGCCTTGCCTGTGAGCTTTTGTTGTACTATCATAGACCAATATTTCTTCTCCCACTCTAAATTCCTGGCTATTCTCTCAAAGGAGAAAAAGAAAGAGTCTACATCCTCTTCATCAAAGCGGGGGACTGTGTTTGCCATTTTTGCAATATCGGGCGTCTTTGGTCTCGACATAGTAACATTAGGCCTATCCCCTGGGACGCTACTGGCCTCGGCCTGGGTCAACTCAATTTGACGTTGCATGAACTCTTGTTCGAGTCTCAGATTTTCTGCCTTCATTTTTTCTTTTTCTAACTCCAATCTAGCCAGTTCTAGTTGTGTGGAATCTACCCTCATCTCACTAGGTCTAGTAGTAGTAATAGTACTTGGAGCAGTTTTTCTACCAGCACTCTCAATCTCATCTGTACTCTCACTCTGGTCTGTGTGTTCATTTTCTACACCACCCAGTTCAAGCTTCTTCACCAGAACTGCAAAGATTTCTTTCTTTCGACTACACTCTCTGATATCAGCATCTACATGAGTTGCAACCTCAATCAATTGGGCTTTCACTAACCCTCTCAATCTACCAAGAGTGACGTCTTTCACAAACTCTGCAGCATCGAACTTGGCTGCCATGATTTATTCACATCTAGCTTTCCGACTAGATTTCAAGACTATGTCGCTAACGCAACTTCCACAGTACACTCCACTGCGTACCGAACTACGAGAATAGTCTAAGCAATTCAGACCTGACAAACACTCGTATATCTCGAGGCCAATTTCCTCGTAAAGCCACATCTAACGATGCTAATCCAAATAACCAGAAAGTGACACACTAATCTGATAAAATGACATAACGGAAACGGTAATACGTACCCTTCCTTTCCAGCAATCAATGCTGCAACCCTGGTATTCAGCTAGCGAGAAGACCAGTACAAGTGCGCAGAACATACTCATATCGCATCGCTTCGCGAATCGCACTTCCATTCACAATCACTGCTAACGCAGCCCCATTACACATACCGTGCAATGTCACGCAGTAAACAATACCGCTGCGGCACGAACGACACTCTTCTAAGTTCGCTACCCTGTGTACACATCTCACATGAGTGCGAACACTACACATACTGTACCTCCAACGGGCATCAACCATTACCACGATGTACCAAACACCGAAATACTACCAAAAGATGGCTTGTTTGTACGTTCATTTCCCGGACATGTTCCCCACATGTCATGCACCAACAGAACACCCGTCAGCAACGACATAATATCTGTCATACACCGACAAAACATTCTTGGATCAGCACCGAATGAATACAGCTGTTCACGCCATGTTTGCCAACTCCAACTCTCATGTCCCGAATGGACACTTTTATTACACCCCACCCTGGTTTCACCAAGGCACATCACGGTTCTCCGTCACATTCCTGTAAATGTCTTCGCTTGTCAATGATATATTACTTCCTGTTGCATCATGTGGCTTCTGTGAGTCTTTTTTCTTGATCCCTTTTCCCTCAATTATTTAGTCTAAATGACTATCTGTGCTCCATATTTCCCTACGCCTGACTTATTCTGGGATAAACGACTTAAAAAGCTTGCTTTTATGTAGGCCCATCATATTTTTCTTGTATACTTTGCAAGATCGTAGTCACCAATACTACTGTAAACAGACCATTGCGTTTATTTTCCTATCGAGACAGTTGTACATTCAGGTGAATGCTTCACCTAATTTGCACTTTGTAATTCTTGTATTTGTATAATTGTATTTTTGTATCTAACTTTATTGAGAAATATGAAATTAAACTGAAATTGAAAAAAAAAAAGAACCCACCGTATCGACTACAGATGGGCCAAGTCAGTAGGGATTACATTCCACGTTATTTCATCAGCACAGTCTAACCCTTAAAGTGCATGACACAATAGCTCTCGAATGTGACTACAAGATTTGATTACGTTTACTTCTTTCCCTCAATGAATATGTAGTTGACACTTCGCCACCGACGTTTGAAAGTCCTTACAAAGATTGTAATGAAGAGGACCCAGTCTCAAACCTAGGAAAGAGGACGGTCCTTGAACCAATCAGCACACACTTTTGGCCCGAACCTTCAGCTGCCGACACCGAAAGTAACCCCGTTGGTGTAGAGTGAGTATTGATATAATCATTCTCTGAGAAAAAAAGCATATTAGCAATGAAAGACGAGACCGAAGAAACTGAAATGTTGTCAACGTTACCATGATTTAATGATAAACATTGCTGAATTTAACCATATTCACGAATTCAGATGAAAATTGAAGAAGATACTGACCTATAGAAACCAGGGAAATTATGACAATCACTAAAGAAACAACAATCACGAGCATGGATGACGGAAATATTACAATATTACAATATATTACAGTTTTATCAGTATAAATAACGGTAACACCAATGGCGTTCACAGCATCATCATTCCTTATAAAATATATCAAAACAGGATGTCATTATGATGTGTCTGGCAGCTCTCAGAACATATCACAAAAGGGTGAACATTGTGTGCAGATACATTTTGAGGTGCTAATGCTGTTTATTACCTTTTAGATAAAAACAATGGAAATAAACTCATTTGAAGAGACGTTTCACCAATCAGCAATTGGCTTCCCCTAGAGAATGATGATCTTGTCCTGTAAGAGGAAGAGCCTTTATAATTGCTTGAGATTGTGCTGGACGTTATCCACCGCGTGAAAGACGACTTGGAATCCTGCGAATGGCCCGGTCCCACGTGTGAGACAAATTGAAGCACAGACCTCCTTCCCTGTTGAGTGTTGGTCCCCATACTTGTTCCTGGATGGCTTTTTCTTCTTTTTGCGGGGTCTTCATTCGCTCGAGGAAACCAATTGATAATTGGCGAAGTGTCCCTTCAAATGAGTTTTTATTTCCAGTTTTTATTATGCAAATAAACATCATTATTTACTTTCCCTGGATGAATGAGATGAACTTATATCAGTTTATTTTGAGATCATGTTTTAAAGTTTGTACCACAATGACGATTGCAAATAAAGGATTTGAACAAGAGTCATGTAACCACACAGCGTCTTGCATCGCAATCACCTGGTGAACTAGATATGAATGGTTGTAAGACATTGTGAAGGTGGCACTGAACCAAGAGTTAAAGAGTATCACAAATGGAATAATGCCAAATTAGACACAAAAAGTTCTAACAACGATTGAAATCATTTCTACATTCACCACTTCTGTATTTCCTTTATCCTTCCCACTTTTCCACTGTAAGTGCAGCAACTCTTTTTCCGCCTTTTTGTCTCTATGCCGCAGGTTATTGATTCCCTTACCGGAGGAATTCGGCGAAGGACTCCACGTGGTCTCGTACATTGCCCAAGACTCTGCTCCTGTGCCGAACCGAGCTGTCTGTGTTTTGGTGTTTGAAGTAGAAAGTTAGTACATTTTCATCCACTTCTGTCTCATAATGAACCATACATTTGCCTTCTTCCCTTGAAAGCTAAGTCATAGGAATATAGAAGAGGCCTCCTTCGTCGAGTCGGTTGTGGTCATTCCTGTCTTCGTCGGCCTTATGCCAAAAAAAAAAATACCTTAAAGAATTTCCCCTGTTATGCCAAAAGGGCACTAATAGTGTGCAAAGTCTATAGCGTTAAGGGCCTTTTGGCATAACAGTGGAAGTGGTTTAAGGCCCTTTTGGCATAAGACCGACGTCTTCCTGTACTGATTCACACGTTGATTAGTTTCTTTTTTTTTTTCCTACCTGTCATTATTTTAATTTTCAGACTTTTTTTCTTTTTTGTAAACAATAACACGTTTTCCATTGGAAATGTATGTTATTAGAATTATCATCATATTGTAGTTTTTTTTTTTGGTGATAGCAAAGAGACGACCAACAGACAAAACGAAACGTAACTAGTAATTGAAGTTTATTAGAGTTTGAACTTCAAAACGTCTTCGACCCTACTTCCTACGGTATTCGTCATACTTATAAACGAAACGAAGAGACTATGCGAAAAATAATACAATTTCAAGCATTGAACAGCGAGACGAAAACGCAAGCGACGTTACAATCAAATGTTCTGACGCGTGTTCGGAGATGGCCACTTTGGATAGCGTAGCCTTTACATCCTCGGCATTTTGTCAGATCGCCCAAACTGTCCCTGATGCGCTGCTTTTATCTCGTTTCGTTATAATGATATTATATAGAATAAATCTCCACCGGTGGTCTATTGTAATTTATCACAAAATGCACGTCAATGTACATTTCGG
Organism: Diadema setosum; assembly: GCA_033980235.1. NCBI lineage: Eukaryota > Metazoa > Echinodermata > Echinoidea > Diadematoida > Diadematidae > Diadema > Diadema setosum. Next base: position 20,082,106 of record CM067075.1, read on the forward strand.
AATCATCATTTAGAGCGAACAAAAACCCAGAACCAGACGGGAAGATTTTACTTGCACATTATGAAAGTAAGACACTCATCACTTCACCTCCTTTATGACAGATACCCTTTCATCTGCAAGAATCTTCAGGGGGCATTTCATGAAGCGTTTTGTCAGATATTTTTTTTTTCTGACAAACAAGCTACTGAAATCCTTGCATCTGATTGGCTGAGAGCAAATTTGTCCGACATGAAATGCCTCCCAGGAGTGAAGGGGGCAAATTAAGAAGAAGAAGAAGAAGAATGATCAAGAAGGAAAATGATACAGAACATGATCAAATGGTAGGCACTGCACAGGTCTTCTTCTTTCTTATTCCTCCTTTGCCACATCCCTTATTTGTGTTTGCCTTTCCATCCCTACACTGTCTGTGGCCATATTTTACATGTTAATCGTTACAGTTCTGAAATGTCCTGCTCGTCCACACCCACCAAATGGCTACCATGATTGTTCCTCTACATACGGTGCTACGGTAGACGCTGTTTGCCATTACAGTTGTAGACAGGGTTTCACCCTAGAGGGCGTGAAAGATCAAGTGTGCGCTGAATTTGGGACGTCCAACACTGTTGACTGGGTCACCAATCCCCCGACATGCCAAGGTATTTCTAATTGCTGTTGATAGGAACTGGTACTGTGAGATGATCGTTTTCGTTTAGTATTAGTCATTCTTCATGTTGCCTGAAATATTTTCATGTATAATGATAATGATAAAACTTATAATAGAAATGATGATGATGATGATGATGATGATAATAATAATAATAATAATAATAATAATGATGATAATAATAATAATGATAATAATGATAATAATAATAAAAATAATAATAATAATAATAAAATGTCAATGATGATAATAACAAATAATTTGATGAAGTTTGCATTTCCCCCAGAAATATCGTGCCCTTCTCTCGCGGCGCCATTGAATGGTCATTTGACATGCACGAATTCAAATGGCTATAACAGCATTTGTTCCACTCGGTGCAATGACGGCTACTCGCTCCCGCTGGGGGCTTCCAGAGATCGAGTGTGTCTGGCGAACGGATGGACAGGTGTCGGTGTGTCTGAATGTGCAGGTGAGGATTCACTGGATTTTTTGTTGTCGTAATGTGATCTTGTTTGGAGAAGCACTGACGAAATGCCAAATAAATGAGGCAAACAAACGAACAAACAACCAAATCAGTAGAAAATTGTGTTATGTTTCATTATGTTTCATTATGTTTCATCGAAACAGGAAACACGGCTTGCCTTAACATTCGCTTCAAAACCAAAACTTTTACAAGTACGACGCTTCATCTTTATTTCGTTAACCGGACACTTTCATGCTAGTCTGACATAACATGAAGTAAATATTTAGAGTTCTGTGTCAGTGTCAGTAACAGATGTAAACATTTTGTTCATTTAATTGTTCTGTCTTTAGTGTGAGGATGGAGATTTAGGGACATAATAAAATAGAAACAGTTAGGAAAACTTTTAGAAGTAAATCAAGTTAGATGTTTTCAAGCACGGCAGTTTGTTCCGTTTCTCTTGAAGCTATTTGTGTGTGTGTGTGTGTGTGTGTGTAATGTATGTGTGTGTGTGTGTGCGCGTGTGTGTGTGTGTAATGTATGTGTGTGTGTGTGTGTGTGTGGTTTTAATGGAAATATGACTGCAACCTGAACATAGTTTTAATAATAATTTGCATTTGCAGTTTTAATGATAATTTGCATTTCCCAGCGATAACACACAATTGAGAAAGAATACTATTCTAGAACCTTTACCTAAACCAGCCCTCCCCCTTCCTCCCACCTTCCTTTATCCTCATCGACAGACACAACCGGGCCATCGTTTAACAACTGTCCCGGAAGCGAACCCCCCATTTACGCGCCGCCAGGACAGACCCAAGCTGTTGTCGACTGGATAGTGCCCTCAACGACTGACAATTCAGCGGCGACTGTTGATGTCATCCAGGTCGAAGGTCCGCCACTGGGAACGGCGCTTGATCCTGGCATCTATACGATTCGATACACGGCCGAAGACGGAGAGGGGAACGTTGCCGAGTGTGCCTTTACTAGGATTGTTCAGCGTAGGTCAACTTCTTAGTTTGTCGATACGGTGATGGCAACAGTTTACAGAGACCATGGCATGAGGCAAAATGGAGGAAATCATAATGCAGATGTACATGTACCTTGATAACGATAGAGCGCTACTTGCTAATATTTATATACAGTAACGAAGATAACGACATTAAACTGACGATTTCACAACAATGTAACAGCACCGAGATACTCAATGGTTAGGGCAGTTACAATCATAACAATGATGATAACAATCGTAATGTCTGTGTGGCTGCCTCACTTAACGCGATTCGCTAGGTGAAGAGTTTCGGTCGAGTTCGAATAAGACGAAACACTCCAAAAGAAATTCATTCAACTGTCCAACTTGTTTATGGAGCAATGTTCGCAAAACGACTCATTTATTGCGTTCACTCCCGAAGAGGTTCAATAAAAGCCGTATAACAGTCGAAGAACAGCAGATGGACATCACGACAATAGGACAGTAGGACAGTAGATAAAATACTGGAAGGAAACAAACAGATAAAGCAGACGATAAGTTTGAGAACGAAGATACGAATATAACAAGAGTGACTAATTCTAAAAGACTATTTTACAAGTGCGAATATGATAATCAGAAATGTGTAAAGTTGACAAGGATACAGCTACAAAAAGGCTATTTCAAGACTTGCTTTACAATGTATTTCAATTGAAAATATATCAGTCTAATTCTACTACCAAACTACCAAAGTCAAAATCACACACATACAAAATTACTATATACCTCTAACCAATATACTCTACAGTTTCATCAAAAGTTATTTGTGTTTATAGGCGAAATGTCGCTGTCGAACATTACAAATTAAACCAAATGCATAATTCCATCCTAAAGATGTCAAAGTCACTCTAATACACACTGTAGTTATGCGTATGAAGACATTTGAATATAATTACATTGAATGTTAATTCTGATGACGAGAAAACCCAAGCAAGAAAGCTTAAGAAGCAGAAAGCTTTAACTGTATACAAAACTCTTCAAACTTATATATATATATATATATATATATATATATTATATATATATAAATATATATATATATATATATATATATATATATAACATAATTTGTTGTGTAGTTTAAAATGGAAACAAAATTGTCAGTTTACTTATTTCACACTCAACAAGTTACTGCAAAATATGATAAAGTATTAAGCTTACCAATTGGAGGCTTTGAACTGTCTAAACTGGAAAATTGAAAAAACGAATTTCGAAAAGTGCGAGGGTCGAGCTTGGTGATCCTATCCACGCTGGCGTTCGAGGAGTATACTGACCAGCTTGGCTTTCTGGCTGGCTTTTCCAAGCCCAAGATATTGCAAAAGCTAACTTAGTTCCCACGCCAAGGCTACCAGCAGAAGTTGGGTTCAAACAATGGGGAACTACACAATTTAAAAGGGGCCTTTGTTGTGTGCTTGGGAGGTTAAGTTTATGACTAAGATAGGGCCCAAGCGTCCAACTCCTATACATAATAGAGACTAGAGAAACATTACTGGTTCTAGGGGCAGTGCTGCAAGCTGTATATCAAACATCGAGTTGCAAGTATACAGGGGTATGTAAGAGACATGTGTATGTAACAGTATACCAGCTATGCACAAAATTGTCACCATGTTACATCACAGTACACAAATTATATTCAGAATACATCTGAGCAATATATACACGAGAAATAGCAGTGAAATAGAATGAGAACTCTTATGTCTCTTCACTGCATACTGCTGCAATGACAGTCTGTAACATCAAAATCACTGCAACGTGAGACTATGTCATGTTTGATGATAATACAGTAATATGGAGATACTCCCAACATAAGTCATCCGTATCTATATGATTATAACAGGCATAGACTTGCTTGAACGCACTTCTCTGCACACTGTAAGTAACCTTTATATTGATTGTTGTATCCTTTTGACATTCGACTACATGGGCAGTAATTCAGTGCAGTCCATTACCGATTCGACCTGGACTAGAAACATACTGCAGCGCCAGTACTTACCGCGGCTCACAGTGCACATTCTCCTGCAATACTGGCTTCAGACTTGAGGGTCACAACTCAACAACATGCGAGAAGCGAAACATACGAGGGGAGTGGACACACCAACCTCCCGAGTGCCTTGGTAAGTCAGATCCGAACTATAAACCTGCCTAAATGGGGTTATGAAAAATATCATTGCCCTGCTGCATGAATCCCACTGACATTTATGATGTGCTCGACGAGCACTGAAATAGGGCTTTCTATAGCTCAGTCGGTAGAGCATCGGGCTAGCATCCGGAGGTCTCGGGTTCGAATCCCGATGGAATGAAAATCATCTTTGCTCATTTTTCCACTAATAAATTGTAGATTTGATAGAATTATTATCACCAATCCCGAAATTTTTAGTAGCAAACTCTGTCAAAGACTCTATTGAATAGTAAGTCCTACACAATTTACTTTTTTTTTAATTGACTGATTTTCGAAGCCTTCTTGTTTTTCTTCTTTAAAATTCATTCATTTATATGTAAATAAATAGATGGATAATGTATTAATAAAAAAAGGTAATACATGTAAAATCATTTAACAAAATTGTAAAATGATGAAATAAACCATGACGATCATGTGAAAATTAGCAAGTATAATAAAGTGCTTCAAAGACTACGTACTATGACTAAGAAATAAGAAAGATAAACATTACAAAAATTTCAATGATATAATTTGAATAGAAAACCTTTACACAAAAATAAACCATGAAAATTAGGTCCAATATAAAAATTGTCAGGTATGATAAAGGGCTTCAAATACAACATACTATTACTAAATTTACGGTACAGCGTAATTTTCTAGAATCGATGTGATTCAAAGTCTAACATGTCTAGTTTTGAATTGATTTTCCATGACACGACAAATTCATGAAATGATTAGATTTTAAGAGGAATGAAACCCAAACATACATGTTAATTGAGTGAATGCAGGAATAATTAGTAGAACAGATCAGTGAAGTTTGATGAAAATATTATACGTATATATATATATGTACATTATATATATATATATATATATACATATATATATTATATATATATAAGAGATGATAAAAAAGTAGAGTGGTAATGCATTTTGAAAGTCCAACAGTGCTATTTATTCAGACCAAATTTTCGACGATACATTCGTCTTCACAATGACAATTCTGACTTTTCAGAATTGTCATAGTCGACCCTGAGGAAGACGAATGTATCGTCGAAAATTTGGTCTGAATAAATAGCACTGTTGGACTGTCAAAATGCATTACCACTCTACTTTTTCATCTTTTCTACACTGTTACCAACACGTGGACTACAAGTATCGTATATATATATATATATATATATATATATATATATATATTCACTGAACACCTTTTATTTGCCGATTTTGATGCATTCATACGCAAATTTGTACATATATATTATGTTATTGGTGTGACACATGATTAGACCAAGGAAGTGTCTATACCTCCTTGATTAGACAAACTACATTACATTTCCATGTGGTTTTCAATTTTATTGATTCCATAAATATGATCCCAGAAAAATAACACCAGCAATAACAACTCTTCAATGAATTAACGGTAATGTAACAATTCATATAACTTACATGTTTTTAATGCTTCTGTTGTGCTGAATCCTACCGTCAGAATTACACTGTACGGACATAGCGCCCCCAGAGAACGGGTTTTTCTGCCAGGGAGTACGCTGCCCCACAGTGCATGGCGCCCTCTGTTGCCTGGAATGTCTCCCAGGTTACAGGATCGCAAATGACGTCAGTGGGGTGTTGCAGTGCGCTGCGCAGATCGGTTCGAAGCAAGCCAACTGGATTGGGGAGCGACCGATTTGCGAAGGTGATATCTCAATTAACTATCTTCTTTTTCTTTCAATTGCATAATAGATTACTGGAGTATTTAGGTTGTTTGAGGTATAAACAGGTGACTATATGCACAAAATAATGTAGCGTATCTAGGTAGTTTGTGTGTGTGTGTGTGTGTGTGTGTGTGTGTGTGTGTGTGTGATATACGCGCAGTCAAATATAATGAATGATCTTTTTAATAGATATCCAGTTCTTTTATTTCGATTCTAATAGGCCGTGTTTTCAATGCAGTCAGCCATGTTATCTTATCATCGACGGTAATACGATCAAAAGGAGCACATTTCTTTTGGTTTGTGTGTGTGTGTGTGTGGGGGGGGGGGGGGGGGGCGGGGTATGCTCGAGACTTGATGCGCGCTGAGACAGGCTAATGTCCCCACACTACGGAACTCGCACATCGAACGACACAACTTGACAGAGCTATTTCTACAGTGGACTCCCGTTATAACGAAGTCCTTGTTACCGGCAATTTTCTTTCGTTATATCGAAATTTCGTTATAACCGAACAAATAAACAATAAAAATGATTAGAGTAGATAATATTGCGGCCTGAATTTTTACTTCGTTGTAACCGGAATTTCGTTATAACGGTGTTCGTTAGTTATAACGGGAGTGCACTGTAGTATTTATGTGGTTGTTTCGCTTTGTTTTGTGTTAATTTCAGTTTCTGATTTGGTTTTCCTTGTACGCCAGTGCAAACATGCGCCGCCCCCTTCCTGGACGGTGGACTGATAGTCTCCAATCCAAACTCATCCTGCGCAGCGTCGTCAGTAGTGCCTGCTGGGGAAAGTTGTGAGCTGACCTGTAGAGAAGGGTATGTCCTGACAGGGCAAGCCATCATCGAGTGTGGTCAGTACGGCTCCTGGCTGCAGCCAACACCAAGATGTGAAGGTACGAGGGGTTGAGGCGCTGTATTGTATAAACAGGGATGGTGTGAAATATACCATGCTATGGGAACCGTTACAGGACATCTTGGGTTCTACATAAATTATTCATCCCTCCCTGAAAAGTACATAAAAATATCTCTCGATGCTAAGGTAATAAAGCCCTTTTGATTTGATTCTTTGGGAGAAAAGTGAGTAGCCTACTCTGAAAGGGAAGCCACGGGTGATTACAGCCATAGCATCTTCGAAGAATAAAGCATTACTTCATCTGTTATGCATGTTATCATCAGGTATAACGAAAAACAAGCTCAGAAAGAATAACATATCATTACGTACACACATACACTAAAGCATCAATATTAGTCAGCAAATATATCTTTACGTGAAAGACTACAACAGTACATTATGGATGCATCCACACTAAATGTCGCTCTTGTGTTTGGATGAACAACATTATTATAGTGGTAATCAGGTACTCTAATCGGGTACAAAATTCTGCCGCAAGACTTGTCTCCCTCTCCAGGAAATCCGAGCCCATAACTCCAATCCTCCGTTCTCTCCACTGGCTTCCCGTACATCACCGCATATCTTTTAAAGTTCTTTTGCTTACGTACAAAATTCTGAATGGGCAAGCCCCCAGGTATCTCACAGACCTTGTTTCTTTACGTTCCATTACTTCCTCAAGATCCCTCCGTTCATCCTCTACAATGCAATTGACTCCTGGACCACGTACTTCCACAAAATACGGTGATCGTGCTTTTTCTACAATTGCCCCTTCTCTCTGGAATTCTCTACCCGCCTATATACATCAAGCCACTTCCGTTAATCAGTTTAAGATTTTGCTTAAGACTTATCTTTTTAGTAGATAGTTCTTTGGAATAGTCCAGTTGTGGGTCGGTCGATGGAGGTGCACACTGATTTTGATTTTCATTATTTATCGTAATTATACACTGTATTTTTTTTTTGGTATGTTTGTACTTGTATTTTGGTATTTTGGCATTATTCTGGTATAGATATTAATTTTTCTGGAAAACTGTGCGCTTAGAAACATCGGTATTAAGCGCCTTATAAATGTATTGTATTATTATTATTATTTATTATTTAACCTAAGTCATTGAGAATTTGAGTGTTTTCATGAAGCAGTACGCTGATGCCTAATAATATTTTGGTTTCTCTTTGTTCGGAATTTTAAACAGCGATTGAATGTGAGGCTGACGCTTTACCTTCGCCGGCAAACGGGGGCAAAACCGGGTGCTTTTCGAGAAAGGAGCGATACGGCACGACCTGCACACTATACTGCAATGTAGGCTACAGCCCGGCCGTGCCTGTAGCTCGGACGTGTATCGCCAATGAAAATAACATTGGTGTCTGGAATGGGAAGACTATTTCATGTTCAGGTAAATGAAACCATGGACCTACAACGAAACCAAGGAGGCACCATTGGTTTGAAGATGGGAGGAAGGCCATGAAGGAACAACCCCTTCCTCTCTCCTAGCTTTTCACTTTCAGTCTTTTTCTTTCGGTTGTTTGTTAAAATTTTGTTTGGAGGAAGGGAGAGGTTTTTTGCTTGAATGATGTAGTTTAACATGACAGGGAGTCTGTAATGTCCAGTCAGTAAGAAAATTAGTGTTATAAAGATCTTTCATCCTCATTGTAGTAACAAGACCAGTAGAGTGTCATATTGGCCGGCTCCCTTGTATTGACATTGTTACATCCCCTTTTGAACATCCGTCATCGTTCGAGGAATGATAGATGTCGTTGCACAGATTGCAAAAGGAACAGCCATGCCTCCTTGTCGGTGATCATTGTGTTTATTGATCTCCATAGCATAACATTGAAACAAACAATCGGTTTTCCGTGTATGATGAAAAAACAAATTTCTTTAGTAAATCAAACTTTATAATGTCGCATCATAGAGAGTCAAATAATTATCATACCATACACCTTTCGCCCGTGACATAATGTGTTCTTGTAGGTTTGGTGTCACTTGACTTTTTATTATATGCACTGTTTATGTGGTCTTTTCTTTTCTTTAGTCGGGAGGTGTGATCCCCTACAACCTCCCTCTAATGGATCCATCCTATCATGCAGTAAAAACGGGAACAACTCTTCCGTGATAGGTTATCAGGAGTTTAACAGCATCTGCCAATCCAGGTGTGACGAAGGTTATACCGCCCTCTACAGTCAGTCGAGGCGATGTCGACAGGACGGCACGTGGGATGGCGTAGATCAGCGTTGCATTGGTAACTAGACAAATCATCCTCATGAAAAGCATATTATGGAGATTTTCACCCAACGATCACTTAAGGCCATACTGTTGTGTGTGAGGTGTTAAATTAATAATATCTATCGCCGAAATATTCGATTCCAGGAAATCAGAATTACAGAATATTCTTAATTCACCTTCTATCCTATAGGGAAATAGGAATTACGATTTCCTTTGTGGTTCGTAGGATTATACTAGTATATTATAGAGTATTGTAAAACGTCTTAACTCTTTGTAATTACTTGTAATCGTCAACATCATGTGGATCAGAAATTTTTGCAGCGACATCATGTCGATGTAGCCCAACAAGTTCCCTCCGATCCAGCTCTAGTGTTTTGTTAAAGGGAAGGTAAACCCAAAGAGCAATGTGGATTGAGTGAAAGCAGCAACATTAGTAGAACACATCAGTGAAAGTTTGAGAAAAATCGGACAATCGATGCAAAAGTTATGCATTTTTAAAGTTTTGGTGTTGGAACCGCTGGATGAGGAGACTACTAGAGGATATGACGTATGAGTGGACAACAATACAAAGAAAATATAAAGGATATTCAACAAAAATTCACTTTTCTTGAATTATGAAAGAGCAGTGGACCAACCGCTTTCAGAAAGCAGGGGGAATAATTGCTACCCTTAACATATGTCAATATCAAGTTGATGGAATTTGTAATTTTCATGAAAAATTGATTTTTGTAGTATTTTCTTTATATTTTCTTGATATTATAGTCCACTCATACGTCATAACCTCTAGTAGTCTCCTCATCCAGCGGTTCCAACATCAAAACTTTAAAAGTTCATAACTTTTGCATCGATTGTCCGATTTTCTTCAAACTTTCACTGATGTGTTCTACTAATGTTGCTGCTTTCATTCAATCCACATTGTTCTTGGGGTTTATCTTCCCTTTAAGCCCTGTAGATTATCTACACAAGATCCAGACAAGCATTCTGACGCTGATTTCTTTATAGTATCAGTTACCAGATGATGTCAAAACTTATTACTTTATGCAATTTAAATTGCATATGAGGAGTCGATATGTGTCGAATCGTCATTATATAAATCCACTTTTCATGTTTGTATTTCTTACTTCTGTCCTAATTCTTTCTCTTTCTTTTTTTTTTTTTTTTTTTGATTAGACGACACAGATCCAGACCTACAGTGTCCTTCCGACCAAGTCTTGTTTGCCAGTGAAGGTCAGATTACAGCTTTCATACAGTATGACCAATGGGAGCCAATCATTGTGAGTATTATGTTTTGTAAGCTCTGTCCATTGCATGTCAGGATATACCCATCCAGTGTAGTGTTGGAAAATTGTTATAATAGATTATGATAATAGATAAGAGTCTATAAAGCGCAGTGAATTTCTTAACAAGTCAGAAATGCGCTATGTAAAAACCTACTATTATCATTATTACTAGTACTGTCAATGAGAGAACTCACATTGAGCACCAATTTATACACCTACGAAGAGGCACGCGCTGATAATGAAGTGTTGTGCTTAATAACACTGTAGGTCGCGAACCCTACAGTAGGTGCACAACCCACTGGATCACGACACACCAATAGAAAAAGATCACAGGGAAAAGGCTTATACTTTGCATGGAAGTAGATAAGTTGTGTGTCTTGCTTTGGCCAGGTAAAAAAAAAAATATAGAGAGAATATAGTACATGTAATTACGAGCAGTTGAGTCAGCACACCTCCACACGGGATATAGTGTTTGCTAAAACCCGCATACTAACGGTTTCTTTCCCTTTGTTAACACATACCTTCTTTTTTTTTCCGCGGAAAATGAATTCTCTAAGTTCACATCAACTAAATCCAATTTAGTTCATGTGTCCAAACAAGAGTCCAAACACCCGCCAAATAGTTTTTTCAACATCAACAGCTACACGGAATGCCGTGTTATTTCATTCCTTGCTTCATTCTCAGTTGTCTAACCTTGTATCGAAATTCTAACGTCCAGAGATAATTTGTTTTCTTTATTCACTTTAGAATTATTTCCGAAAAAAAAATCTCAAAACCGTAGTATGTTGGTAGGGTTTTGTTTCCATTTAGATACTGTTTTCTATCATATCATGGGGAGTTATGGCTCGAAAGTCATCGCCGCCATTGTCGTGACGTTGAGCTCCATCATCATGATTTTGCTGTCTTCATTCCCTTCCACCTCTGGAAGGAAAACGTCACCCTCAAGTGCCGCTTGTCGTGTAACCGTCAGATCGTCAGGTCGATCGCAAAGATGATCAACATGCTTCTTCCATTATAGGAGGCGCTTCGCGAGAACTGCATCTCCCACCTCAAACTCGTGCAGTTGTCGGTGATGCGAAACGTCACGCTGCCGCGTAACGATCTTTTCGTCAACCATTGTTTTGACATTCGGTCGCATCGCGTCAAAGCGAGATCCAGAGGCAGATGGGCTGGCGTCATGCGTGTCGTGGGGTGTGTTGTCGTGCGGTATACGTGAATAAGAAACATGCAACTAGTGTTTGAAGGCTCCCGCCAGTGATTTTGCGAAGTCCTGCTTTCACTGATTTGACCACCCTGCCGACTCGTTTGATGCAGGATGGTAGGTGCGCTTATATTCTTGATCTCGTTCTGGCCAACGAAATCACCAAATCTCGCTTTAATAAACGTTGTTCCGTTGTCTGACACGATTAGATGCGGGACGCCGTGGGTTGCGGACGTTTCTGGAAGTTGGTCGATTGTCGTCTCCGACATCGACGACGTCGTCATCACATGCGGCTTCGATACACTTCCATTGTGCGTCCACCGTCACTACTATCACTTTACCTTCAATGGTCTCATGAATAGCCTCGACGATGGAGTGCTCGAGTACTCCAAAACATGAACGGGCGCTTTGTAAGGAAGGTGTTGATGTTGTTTGGCACGCTTTTGCCCTCATCTCAGGCACCTCGTTGATTTTCGGCCACTAGGCGACGCTACGAGAGACAGCTTTCATGTACACTACTCCTGAATGTTGCTCTTTGACAAGCTGAGTTCGACCTTGGACAGGCACGTCGATGCGAGACCCTCATAACACACAACCGCCTTGCACACGCTTCATCTTTATTGTGTAAGTATGGCTTCAGCTCGTCATCTTTGATCGCTTCTGGCCATCCGCTCTTGAACACGAGATAGCACTATATCGCGATTTGTCCACATGCGAATATAATGCTATTCGCTGGCGTAATCGGTATGTTGCCAAGTGTCGCCATAAGTTGCACTGTCTCACCTGGCAAAGGAACGATTGGTCTTGTTGGTGCTCATGGTGCTTTAGCTTTTCCACTCGAGATTTCAACGCGAACGGAACTGGTCGCGCTTTGATATACCTCGAATTAACGCTGGCATCGACGTCGAGCCCTTGGAACCCTTCAATTAACTCTCCAAGCCCAGCTGAAAACAGTTTGTCGTTTTCTTCGAGGACACGAGTCAGCTTCGATGTCGACCATTCTTGGGCGGGACGGAGCGTTCCAGCTTTGCCACACATGATCAGATGATCAGCTCCCGTGTCTATCTGAAACTCGACGCTACCACCCGAGACTAGCAAAGTTGATCGGGGAGAAGTCTCCTTTTCCCCGAAGAACAATCTACTAACTAAATTGTTCGCGTTCGATGGGTGGATTGTCCATTTAGTAGGCGTTCCGTTCACGCCCCGACTGATACTTGTTTTGGACGATTGCTTAGGTTTCTTCGGACCGCGTCCGTTGTTTTCGCCTGACACATGCAAGAAAAATGTCTCATTTTTTTTCCACATGCCGCAAGCATTATCCCTGCCTCGCCGGACAGTCTGACGATGCATGAGTGGTCACGGGCCACACTTGGTGATGCGATATGTTGCGAGTCCTATTCGGCAAACCTCTGCTACGCCCGTCGCTACGGCCATGTCTATTTACCGTTTCAGGACCTACCCCCACGGATATCAGTTGCGTTCTTATCCGCCACTTCCATGGGGAATGGCCATTTACATGGCCTTGTCAACCTCGAGGTCCATTTTAGCCAGTAGGAGCCTCTGGATTTTGTCGTCTCTGACACCGTGAACCAGGCGGTCTGAGCCTGTCCTTCAACGAAGTGCCACACCTACCTACAGTCTGACAAAGCTAAGCGATAGGGCGAAGCTCAGCCACATGTACAGTCGGCTATACTCTGACTTCCTTTCCTGACTCAATCTGCTGTTGAATTTGTACAATGAAAGATGAGGCCTCTCAGAGTTCAATTAACATATGGTCCTACACTTTCATCGGCTAAGCAAAAAACAGAAGCCATCTCAGAATAGAAACGCAGACACTGCCGCATCTCCTCTTCATACTGATGGAAGTCTGGCCTCAAACAGAGCCTAGTATGTCTGATATCAAAAAGGTGGAAACTACCTCCCTGATCTGGGGGCATTTCATGAAGGAACTTGTCGGATAAAATGTCCGACAAGTCAATTATATCCGGCAAGTTCAGAGAAATCAGCCAATCAGACTAAAGAATTTCTCAAAACTTGTCGGATATAATTGACTTGTCAGATATTTTATCCGACAAGTTCCTTCATGAAACGCCCCTCCTGTACTGAACGTACACTGGGCAGCCAAACTATACATTACGAAACGAAATAATTCGTTGTTCTCCTGACACTCTGATGAGTGGGCAACGGGATGAAAAGTGTTATTATACGTATCATGATCCTCAACTGAAATAACCTTGTGTTGGAGTTTTCACGTTAGATTAAAGTGATATGGATTTTGTCAAATTTCACTGCAGGCATTGGACGCAGGTCGTCAAATAAGGGCTTACCTTAATGCTGTTGATTCCAAAGAAGTGAATGATCGTCTACCAACCAATCTCACAGAAGGTGACCACACCCTTGTCTACAAAGCCGAGGATTTGTCAGGAAATTTTCAAACATGTTCTTTCAACGTTGAAGTCAAAGGTATGTACAGTTGCGTTCTTTATAAACAGTATGTTACTTGAGGTGATAGAGGTGGCTATGCTTTCTTCGTGAGGTTTATTCATCGGACTGCTCTTTTTAGTTGCTGAGTGATGTTGAAAACTTAATAAATGTAAAGGAAATGCTTTATTTTGCAATAAAAGAAAAGGTTCAGACACCACTCACTGTATTCTGCTAATTCTTCCACTGCTTCTACTGCTAGTTAAGACACGTTGAAATCACACTCAAAATGTTCTGATGTGGTATTGTCATGAACTATTGGAGCTATACATTTTTTTCCTACTTAGTGACGAGATGCCTGCCGTTATATGCCCCGGCCAATGGTGAGGCTATCTCGGACGAAGGCCATGGTGCTTGCCAGAATGGCGCAGTCTACGGCTCAAGGTGCTCCGTCTCCTGTGACGAGGGTTATGAACTTTCACCGGCTGTCGATGATGAGGCGTACACGATGACGTGCAACCGTACCGGGTTAAGGTCTACTGTTGGTGTGTGGAATGAACCCACTCCCACATGTAACAGTAAGTTTAAAAGATTTTTTTTATTTTTTTATTTGTTTATTTTTTTGCAATTTATTCATGCACCACTTAAGAAAGAAATCCTCGGGGAAAAATACATGTTCGCTTTCTTTTTTCTTTTTTGTTTCCACGACTTCAGGAAAGACTATAAGATGCCAGGTCATACATAAATTTGATGAATTAATAACAACAATCCATCTCCCCTCAAAATAATCGTTGCTAGTGTATTTTACGCCCACAAAGTTTGATGCGAAGGATACAACGTAAGTGACATCATGTAAAACACACACACACAAACAAACAAAACAAAGGGAAACGTAGGGAAGATACTGTATGTACGGGAGAGCGGCAGACCAGTGAGATACTGAGGCCATTCACTCCTCCCTTCTTGTACGTATGTGGTTACTCCTAATGACACTTTTTCCGGAAAACTTGAAACTTGAATATTTCATAACTTTCTTCTTTTAGACTGGATTTTTTTGTGAAACCCTATAGTAGAAGTAGTACAACTGTAGTATTTGTAGTGGTAATAGTAGTAGTAGTAGTAGTAGAATAATATTGTTATGATCATAATCATTGTCATCATCATAGTCATTATTGCCGTCATTATCATAAGATTTCAATGTCAACTGAGTTAACTTACTCTATTCTTATTCAGTTGTCACATGTAGATTACCGAACCTACCCAACGGAGTTCTGTCCGGCTGTCCTGCAGTGGCTTCAAGCTATGGTGACGTGTGTCAATTTTCATGTATGGAGGGGTTTTCCTCTACCGACGGGAGAACGTCTTCCACCAGAAGATGTCAATCTGACGGGACACTGTCGGGGCAAAATCTGACGTGCGATGGTTCGTCACTTTCGTCACTTACCATGAAAAGAGATTCATCATATATAGTGATCTAGTTCTTCTTATCGTGGTGTATCAAAATAGCAAGAACTATAGGATACCACGAATAAACAAAAAAGAGATAGATCTTTCTTTGTAACTCCATTTCATGTATTGCATTATTTATCATAACAGTATAATCATCTGCTGACTTTACACACATTGTTCAGAAATATGTACTTCATTTCCTCAAATACCATCACAAATAAGTTAAAAGCGACTGCGCGCTATCTGCACCGAGTGCCTCTCCCCCCCCCCCCCACACACACACACAAACCATTTTGGCTCTCCCAAAAAACGGATTTTTTTTTTTAAGAAAAAAGTATTTAAAAAAGCACACATAAGAAACAATTTCCGAGTGTTCCACCTACGTTCTTCCCATGAATAAAAAAAGCATGGGTGGGGAGGGGGAGGAGGGGAGAGGGGGAGGAGGGTTGAAGGGGAGGAGGGGGAGGGGAGGGAATCGAGATTATTGACCCTTAACCAAACCAAACACAAGCACTAACAATATCCCCCCCCCCATCTCAAAACGTTCCGCGGCCCCTGTTAAAGTTGACACCAAATATCTGAATTGAGTATATGTTAGTCTCCTGAAGGTGGCTATATTTTCTAACCCGTCGGCCAGAATGATCAGGTTTTTGTTGTTTTTGTTGTTTTCTTGGCAGAAACCATAGGCACGTAAAACAGATGTGTCCAAGAGAAAACAGTGTGAAATGTATAATTGAGTCACTCACTGCGAAGATGTTCAACCACTTTTGAGTCTGATATTGTGACGGATGTCTATCCATAAATGCTAAAAAGCTTAGCTTTTTAGCATGTCTCCTCCATTTCATGCAACTTTAGTTTTGATTCAATTTTCATTTGCTTTTGTGATGCGTAGTAGTATTGTTAATTTCACGTATTTTTCTTTGTTGCTACATTGTATTGATGTTGTGTTATTTTGTGTGTGAAAATGTTGTTGGAAATGAAATAAATGAAATGAAATGAAAATGAAATAAATCTTTATTTCTTAATTGGTGTTTGGTGATGCTGGTCGCCTACAGTGCCAATAACGTGCCCATCACTAGAAAGACTGATGCATGGATCTGTGACACCAGAGGAGTGTACCCAGGCCGCCAGCGTCCCGTACGACGCCACCTGTTCCCTGCTATGTGACGTGGGCTTTCAGCGGGTAGGACCCTTTCAAAAGACTTGTGCTTCGT
Organism: Diadema setosum; assembly: GCA_033980235.1. NCBI lineage: Eukaryota > Metazoa > Echinodermata > Echinoidea > Diadematoida > Diadematidae > Diadema > Diadema setosum. The sequence continues at coordinate 20,098,782 of CM067075.1, forward strand.
CGGGAAGGTGGAGCGACTCTCGAGCTGTCGTATGCCAAGGTGTGTCCGACGATGTCCTTGTTAAAGTTTTTGTGTGTGCGTGTGTGTGTGCTAACCTTTTGTTGCGATACTAGACGTGTTGAACGGACAAAAAGACCCTCCAACATGTGTTCTGTGCCCGGGGTTCTGTGATTTGACTGGACTGGAATTATCACACTTGTCCTAGCTAACCATTAGATCGTGTACTCACAATTCAAATCCATTGCAGTAATGAAAATGCAAAATGTGGATAAATATTCACTGCTACAGCCTGTGATAGAGATAGAGTGTTGTAGAGATAGTTTTGGTTTGCACGTGCTATGCGTTCTTTTAGCTCGTCCAGCCTATTATACTCGTGGTCAAAATGAATCCTTGCAATACACACGTGCACTAACTAAATCGTTTTGTCGAGTATGAGCTACACTTTCTTCATTCTGTGATGGTGCACATTAACATGAAGATGCAAAAACTGCCGGAACGAGATCCAACAGATGAACATACCAAAAGATAGGTGAATACATTAATGACTAAAAATAAGAAAAATGACGTACAGATTGAAAAATAAGAGTACAGCTTCAGTACATGCAACATTTAATCGTGCCACCTAGAGGAGGAATGAACGTATAAAAGGAAATAATCAAAGTTTTGGTCTTACAGTTTCCTCTCGGCAGTGTCGTGTTTCGTTTCACGTGCTTTAATTTTTTTTTTCCATGTATAGGTTTGTTAACATTTACTGTCATTAAAATTAAAGCAGTGTTGTCCAGATCTGCTGATTCTCAATGTTAAGTCCATTTTGTAAATGGATGACTATGTACCTGCAAGAGATGGTCTCTGGTAACTTCACTCTCGAACATTTTACAGATATCCAAGCACCAGTGTTTGACATTCCCTGTCCGTCATTTTCAAGCTATCAAGCCGATAGAGGCTATACAAGCGTCAGAATGGACATTCCTACTCCAACGGCCACCGATAACTCGGGCAACGTTACTGTTCAGCTGTGAGTGTGGCAATTTCCTGACTTAATGACTCCGTAGTTTTGATACTGACTTGGAACCAGTAACTGTGATACATACGCAATAAATAAATAGATAGGAAATATATGATAGTTTGGGGGATATTATCATACAACTCGTCAAAATATCTAGTAGACAGTCGCTTTTGTGCTGTTTTTAATTCTTGATTTTCATTTTCCGGCAGTAATGTATTGTATACGCAAAAGAAAATTGAGAGTACCAGTATACCACACTACAATATAAGATTTTGTTAAGATGATATTCATCCCAACACAATGATAAGTATGTCATACTGTCAACTTAGATACAGACAATATTGGGTAAAACATGCCTTAATTCCTACATGGAGATAACACCAGATATGAAAAGATCGTGATGCCTATTTGGCATGTTGCTCCTGTAGAAAATTGTAAAATATTACTAGGTTTGTATTTAGATAATGTTCAAGAATCTTAACCTTCGCTGTGACAAAACAATAAGTGCATCTCTTATTCTTCTAGCCTTCCTGGTGTTTCACCTCGGAGCGAATATCCAGAAGGAGCAACGTCTGTCACGTACACAGCCACTGACCCGGAAGGAAACTCCGCTATTTGTGACATTTATGTCTCCGTTACAGGTGCGTTTCTGCATTTAGGGTGTCAGGACGTCAATCAAACAGGAAGTGACACACAGCAACCAAAATTTAGTTAGTTAGCATAGGAACTTTACATACAGATATGTAAAGTGAAGCTTAAAAAAGATAGAGCGATTCCTCGTTTTCACGACATCAACCAGGATTTTTGGAAGATATATTGCAAACAGCATTGTGAAATCGTTTTTTTTTTTTAATTTGGTCATACATAATCGTTTGTCCTACTTGTTGTCAGGTATGTCTCTTAAACTTAGATGAGAAATAGCTTCTCAATATTCATTTTACTATTAGTGTTATACACCATTACTATTACACACCGTGACTCACCGCACGACCCCTATACAATGTACGTCTGTGGTTCGTACAGTTTTCAGGTGTCCGCCTCTGCAAGCGCCCTCTCACGGTTCTCTCATCGACTGCACTTCGCGTATCTTCGGCTCAGTTTGCTGGTTCCAATGCAACGACGGTTACGAGCTGACCGGACCCTCGAACAGGTTGTGCGAACTGCATGGCGGCCAAGCACCTGCCTCGTGGGATGGGAGTCAGCCAAAATGCCAAGGTAGGGAATCCTCAAAAGTTAGAGGACTGGTTCAAGAAATACACTACACACACACACACACACACACACACACACACACACATGTTGGACACTAAGGATTGCCGAGTGGTTGTCCCCTTGAAAAGAATTTTGAAGAGTGGAATGCTACACAGATCTAGGTGATTACAAGTGGCTAAAATGGCTTCGTCGTAGTGATACTATAAATAGATATTGTATTATCGTTATCTACAACAACGAAAGTTGTAGCAAACTTAGTACAGCACGCAGGCTATAGTTCAATATGTCGAAAACCATGTCTTTAAAAATAAAAATTGTTGTTAGGGCTGTGGATATCAAGGTTCTCATTTTCAATACAGTAATATTGCGAACAGCAAGACAGAAGACACATAAGTATCGTTGCAACAACTTTTTCGACATGATGAAAAATGAAAGTGTCACATATTATGACTTTCTGTGATGTCTGCAAATAGAAAAACATACATCTAGTGTCGTATCTGTTATTAGCTAAAACCTGTCCAGCCCTCGCCCTGCCACCTGACGTCATCAAGTCTGGCTGTCCGCGGAGCCCTCCGTACTCTGAGGTGTTCGGAACCCGCTGCTACTTCTACTGTCCCTACGGCTTTGAGGGGGTTGGTGAGAGTAGTGCCATGTGCCAAGCAGACGGCACGTGGTCAAGTAACAACTTCTCTTGCCGAGGTGAGGGCAGAGATATACTGAAAGCAGGATCCAGTCCTCAAACCAGCCAATCATAAACCATTCCCATACAAACTTCGTCGTACCGTTGATGCTAACATGAGTCAGGGGAAATTCACAAAAATAGTGTCCATTTGATACGAACTAGTTAAGTACAGTGGATGAGGGTGAACTCCTTCAAAAAGTGTTTCCCATTTTCTTCCGCAGATAACGGCCTATCTTCAGAAAATGACTGAATATAATTTTGAAGGATATGTTAAGGGTACTGAACAATTCTATAGCATATAGCATATAACTTATTACTTTGATTATTGTTTCATTCTCCGTGAAGTGCATTTTCATATATGTATTTTTTGTTTTAGTCAAACAACTAATCGACTATTGTACGATAGCAAGATAAAGCTTCTGAAAAATACAATTTCAGTTTAAGATTTGATATCATATTGTGTGAATTGTGCGTTCTCCACTTGCACGCGTGTGGTGGGTGAGTGTGTGTATGTGTGGGCAAAACTTTGAGAGATGGAGAGAGACAAAGTCAAATCACTCGCAAAGAAAATCTTTTTCACCACTGGAAATGGTCATGTGATATTACACAGCCACGGCATGTCCCTCTCTAAGGCCCACAGCGGAGAGTGGTGTTACTACAAGATGGTGCTCGATGAATCCAAGATTCGGTGAGGTGTGCGTGATATCTTGCGATGTTAAAGGATTCCGAGTTACTCCACTGTCATCGTCGATCCTAACTTGTCAGGGTAATGGCTTGTGGTTTCCAACCGACCTGTCGTCTGTGTCCTGCCAAGGTATCGCTTGAGTGTTGCAAATTATTAGTGTAGGCCGCGCCTACTTATCATGGTATCGATAGTGGATGTTGTGTTTAATCCCGTAGTCACTTTTCGCGCCAAATTCTCTGTCACTACAGTTCTATAATCTGTGAGTCCTTCATAGATGAACAGGTTTTTTTCAAAAAAATTTTAATGTAAAATGCTTCCAATTTCCGATTTGCTTGATTCAAACAAACAACTGTGGCCGAGATTTGTAACAAATCTACCAAGTCAAGTTTTCCACGTGAATTGCCCTTTTTAGTACAACATGGGTTAGAAGAAGAATTTCAATAATCATAATCTATTGAACATTCGTTGGCTTTACATAAAACCACTTTTGTCTCACACTTCATGATTTCGAAATGTCTAGGAGAAAATCGTGCTACAGTGAGGTAAGGGGATTTTTGTATCACTTATATATATATATATATATATATATATATATAAGGAAATGTGTCAACGTTTAAACTTCCAGGTCGTGGAGACATTATATAGGCGTAAGACAGTATAATTAGTATTCCACGGGAGACGTTGCTTCTTCTTCCTATTTCCTTTATTCTGTGCTCGAGCTTTCGGCCGTTTCGGCCTTCATCAGGATCTATACAGACAAACAAAATGACAAATGTGCCACTGCCAGCGATATTTATAGCATGACTTACATGTATGTGAAATAACATCGCTACATACCAATTAACCATGGCGTGTGCAAATATTATAAGGAGCAACCGCATGCACACATATACACATTTTATTTGGATATGATAACAATGTAATTATACAAAAAAGGTCTACATACATTTCGCGGTGATCGAGTGGCCACAGTTAAGTGATGGATTTTATGGCGTTGCGGCGGGTGTGTTGTTTAATGTTGGTGTCGTGTTTGGGTATAGAAGGCGTGCGTTACTGTGTGGGTAGAAGTGTGTAGGAAGAAAATGCTACGTCTCCCGTGGAATACTAATTGTACTGTCTTACGCCTTTTATACATATATATATATATTGCTTTTTGTTTGTTTTTGCATTTTAATTCTCAGTCATCCAATTTGGCTAATCATATTTTGTAGCCGATTTCTCACACTCTCACACTGTCAAAAACAGTCACTGGCAAATGAAACACAATCATTACCATCATTGGAATACCTGAACGGTGCAAGTCCAAAGAACCGGGCAAGTCCAAATTGGGCAATTATCTTTGGAGACCCCTTGCATATGTATATCGATAATCATTAAAATAGCTGTTACACATTTTAATTTGTATTCGTAACATTCCCATAAATGAAAAATTACAAATCTCAAGATGTCATAAGTTTTTCTTATTAATTTTCTCAAAATGTTCTCAGTGGGCTTTGCTCTTTCTGCTATTCATGTATTCATGAATGTATTTTACCATCGTCATTACCACTGTTGTTATTGCTATCACCATCTTTGTTGTTGTTATTATCACTTCATTAGCTATTTCCTTTTGAATGGGTTGATTGCCCTACAGATGTCGAAGATCCAAAATTTACTCCATGTCCTGCCGACTTCGTGACGTACGCTCCACGTGGGTCAACTGAGGTCAGTGTCTCATGGAATGTGTCCGCCGTGGATAATGGTCCGATGTCACCCTCGCTGTCCTGTGACAGGCAAGAAGGTGTCTTCGTTGAGGGAGACTACGAGGTCAACTGCCGGGCTAAAGACGAGGCGGACAATGAAGCCACCTGTTCCTTTGATGTCGACGTTCGAGGTAGTTTTTTTTTTTTTCTTACAGAACGTCTTATTTTGGGGCTGACATAAAATGAGCGACATTATCAGTCTTGCACCAGTTAAATGTCAGCATATCATGTTTACCTGTTTTTGTTATGATACTTCGTTTTTGCGTATAGATTGCTTTCTGTTACATTACGGAACGAGACACTACATCACTCTGCTTACAGTTTACATTCAGAAATATTACGAGAGTGGCACATAATTCTTAAAACATTGCACTTGATACTGTGATACATCAATGCCATTTGTTCTACGTAGTGGTCAGCGCTGATTCCTTTTCAGGGAGTATTGAACAAAAGATTTACCTGAACACATAGCACGCATACGTTCTAACATAAAAGTCTGGACAGTCAGTAAAGTGGAAACTAGAATACGAGTATTTTGAAGATTTAGAACCTTTTTGTTCATAAGATGCAATTTAAATTACTCCAAGCTTGTTTGGTCATTGTAAATTGTCATTGAATTCCAGTCTCAAATTTCCCATTGATGGACGTGCATATAGCCTCAGAAAGAACAGTATGCATCCAATCGTTAATTGATATGCTTCCCATGAAATCGTAGTTGACATCTTGGTTTTTCGTTTGTTTGTTTGTTTGTTTGTTTGTTTGTTTGTTTGTTTGTTTTTTTAGGAGATGATTATCTTCGTCTTCATTATCTTTGCCTCTATAACTACCCAAAGTTGATATAGAGAAATTCATGTCTGTTGCTGAATTCAGCTTCGGAAATCTGCGAATTAGATTGCGTACAAAACATTTTACAAAATACATGCCTAATCTACAAATGCGACTTAAAATAACAGAATCTTTATATCATGATAACATTCTCTGAGAGTCAGCTTGCTTGCTTCGTAGTATGGGGCGGCAGAGTCTTTATTACATCAAGTTCACTCAAACATTTTTTAGGAAAGTGTACACTTTCCAGTATTCAACATTGTATAAACTGTTTTTCTTGTCAAGGCCGTCTGTTTACAGACATCTCTATTTTGAGGAATAGCAAAGTCCCATCAGTTAAGGACGTGTTAAATCTGAGAGGTATAGAATAAGACATATCTTCTTGATTCTTTTGCTGAGATGCTGTCTTCAACGGACACATATTCCTTTAGGAGTCTATTTTCATATCTGTATCTGATTTCAAACGCAGTGCGCAGATGTCGCCAGTACGATTTGCCTGCAAGGAGCTTCTTCAACGACACCTGCAGTACAGCCTGGGGTTCAAGTTGTCACGTGGCGTGTTCACGTGGTTATCAGCTGATTGGTTCCAGTGTAATCACCTGTGAGTTTGATGGAACCATGATGTACTGGGACGTGGAAGAACCGCCATTATGCCAAGGTAGACACGTCGATCGTTCTTAAATATCGTTAGATAATCCACACTTACTTTTTAAATATCATGATCAGTTCAAGTGATAATATTCCTGTTGTACGTTGTCTCATGAAAATATGATCACGCGCGGGTAGACTTTTGACTATTAACATCATGAGGGGAACTGGTAACTGTAAATAAGAAGACACGTCACAGTTGTCTGTAAATCTTTGCTCGTTTTCATTTTTCACCTCTATAAGATGGTTGGATAGCTCATATTCAGCTGCATTAACTGTATCCCATAGGCAAGCGCGCCGGAACACTTATGGCTCTTTTGGGGCAAAATCTCGGCGGGGGCACATTTATGTGATGATGTGAGATCCTCGGCGAGGGAGCGAAGCTACCGAGCGGGGAGAGGGGGGATTCCCCCCCCCCCCCCCCTCCCCGCCCACGGTAGAGACCTCTTGTAAAACAGAGTAGAAAAGTCGCTTTTATAGACCATGTAAAAGCAAATTTCTAAGGAATTAAACGTAGTGGAAAAAAATCAGTTCGAAGGACTATGTTTATTACATACGGGAATAAATTAATGTGACGGTGCGAGATCTTCGGCGAGGGACCAAAGCGACCGAGCGGGAGAGGGTGTGGGAGGGGGATATCCCCCTCCCACTGTAATAGGGACTTTTCGTAAAAAAGAGTATAAAAGTCCCGTTTATAGAGTATTTCAAAGCAAATTTCTAGGGAATTAAATATAGAGAAACAATTCAGCGCGAAGGACTGTGACATACGGGCGTACATTATGTGTGAGATCCTCAGTGAGGGCGCGAAGCGCCCGAGCGGGGGAGGGTGTGGGAGGGATTTTTTTATAAAAACAGTGTATAAAAGTCGCGTTTGTAGGGCATTTTAAATTAAATTTCTAGGGAATTAAACATGGTAAAAGAAATCACTGCGAAGGACTATGATCATCACTTATGAAAATTATTCATTTTACTATAAGTACGGGCAGAGTGAGCGAGCCACTTTCACTTTGGCATTCGTCTGAAATGTATTCATTAAAAGTTTAAACGTTATCGCTTTGTTCGAGCAATAAAAAATGTTCCTATACTGCTAGAAAGTTATGAAATTGACAACTTTTAGACGAGAAAAATGCCTTTATTGTTCATTTCGGTCATTAAATAATTGATTAATTATTTGTTACAGGGGGCGGGGCAAAACGAGTTTTTGCCCCCCCCCCCCAATTTTTTGCCCCCCCCCCCAACATTTTATGGGGGGGGGAGGGCAAGTGCCACCCCTGCCCCCATCCCTCCCCACTTCCAGCGCCCTTGCCCATAGGGTACAATTTCATGTACTTGGGTCGGATCACTTTACGTTCTTGAACTTTCGTGTTTGGACCACTTTCGTTGTTAAACTCTTTTGAATGATATTTTCTTCTTCTTTTTTGTCGTATCTGTAATACTTTCACACACGCATCAAATAAGCACAGATAAAGTAAATTCAATCGTAGAGCCCCTTGCACAAGATATTAATTTTCACTTTCTTACACAAATAACGAATGTAAAACTCTACGCCATAAACACTAGCAGTTGACTAAGCAAGAAAACTATTTAGATGTGTATTAAATTGGTTGAAACAAATTAAACATTTTTCATCTTAAAGTTTACCACTGGTTTTGTATTTTTTTTTCTTCATGTGCATGCTGATACTGCTTTGACAAGACTGGAAGAAATAATCGGACTGATAATCATTGTAGATATGAAAACTTCACTTTAATGAAGAAAATATCTATTACCATTGTTCTTTATGTCATCTTATTGGATAGACGTGAGATGCCCGCCACTCCATCTTCCGGAGGATGTTCAGGTGAACCCACTTACCTGCCTTGACCCGACAGGTGTCAGGCACGGCACGCAGTGCGCCCTCTATTGTCACGTCGGACTCACTCTGATAGGCGATGAGGCCGTTTTGATGTGCCGAGAAGACGGGCTGTGGACCAGGACACTCGATGCCTTGTCCACCACACGATGCGAGGGTCAGTATTACACTGCTATGCATTCCAGTTTGATATTTCGTTTTTGCTGTCCGTGTACGCTCATGAATACCTCTCCAGTACAACTACCATCTTCGAATGCTGAACTGGAAAAAGGGCTTGCCTACTAATTTCTCCCCCGATAGGAAGAAACAAATTGGAGATAATTGAGACTATGTAAATGACGGTACAAAAACCCCAAAACAAATCGCAAATTGGACAAGGATGAATGAAATTGTTTTCCTGCTTTGTAGATAGTGAGCAATATAAAAACAAGATAGTGAGCAATATAAAAACAATAAAAAAGATGTAATTTTTTTTTTTTACCTTTTCTCTGTCAGATCAAACCAAGCCACAGGTAACGTATTGTCCTCTAACGCTGATAGCGGATCGCACCGAAGCTTGGGGCGTGGAGGTCACATTTAGAGAACCTACAGCAATTGACACAGGGGGACAACCTCTCCAAGTTTTCACTTCGCCCCCTGGTCTGACCTCTCCCTACAACTTCACTGAAGATACCCACTGTTCCTACACCTTTGTTGACCAAGCAGGGAACAACGTCACATGTGAATTCAATGTCGCAGTCAGAGGTATGAATAGGCTAGACGGAATCTCTTTAACGTTAATTAATCTAATCAAAGTGGTAAATATTCATTCACATAATATACACGCGCGCACGCGCACGTACGTACGCACGCACGCACGCACACACACACTCTGACGGAATCCTACAATAATTGTAGATTAACGCTTTGCGTCCTTACTTTAAAAAGAGTAGCATACATTGACATACTATTTTATACAATGACTGGATTTAAGATTAATGCATTTGAACCTGTGAACAACGATCATAGATAATTATTTAAAGTTAATATACATATTGTTATCTATATGATTGCATTTTAACTGCATTTCAACCTGAAATCATTCATTTATATATTAATTCATTTGTACATGCAACTTGGTCTAGAAGTGAGATGCTAATCTGGTATCAAATCATGCTACTTATCTGCCTCGTAGGTTCGTTTTTGAAGGGATATTGTGCAGAAATTAGCAACTGTAGGACATACATGATTGCTTATTATTCTAGTTTGATATGCTTTTTGTGTATGAAATATGCATATTTGGCAGCAAAAAGGTGAAAAGATGCTTTTACTCATTTTCATGTCGTTGATTTTCTTTTTCTAATATAAGATGAGCTGTCACCAGTATTGCTTTCCTGCCCATCAAATATGAGTTTAATGAGCGACACGCAGACGACTTGTGTCACGTGGGAACAACCCGTCTTCCACGAGATCACTGGAGACGACTTGGACATCACTTGTAACTATGACAACGGGGAAGGGTGTTTCCATTTTGGTAACCATCAAATCACGTGCAGCGCAACCAATCTAGACAACGGAAAGACCACTGTGTGCAGCTTCCGCATAAAAATTGAATGTGAGTTTGTTTGTAATTACCACGATAGTTCAGTAAATGTAAAATACCTTCAGTTCAGAAACTGAAAGTTTTGATGGAAAAGATTTAAATCATAACGCAAATATCATCATCACTTTCAGGATTGTAATCTGTATTAACTTTCAACACATCAGGAAAGGCAGAGTTTGATGCTAGTCTCAAGAATATTGTAGCTTGTGGAAATGAACACAATGAATAAATTAGAAGTATATCTCTTATTGATACTGTAGTTCTTTGTGGCTCCAAATATGGGTTATTTTACCCTTTTGTTTCCAAATTGTATCATGGAGATGGACCAGTCTTGGTGTAAAGCAATTTTCACTACCAATGGAATACGTTAAGCAAACGGGTAATTAGATACGGAGTATACAAAGAAAACCAAACAAAACAGATAAACTAAACGGGTGAATAAATAAGCCGTAGATAAACAGCATATACAAGAAATCTTGATACTGCTTTCCTAGCTGTATTAATGACAGGCCTTTATGACACTTAGAGACAAGTTGGAGACAAACATAACCAACAATTATTCCCCAGAAGAAAAAAAAAATGTATAATGCGTAAATGAAGATGGTAACTATGATGATTTTCCGAACTCGGCATGGAAAATATTTCTGAACGAAATCAATTAAAGACAAATATAAACAAACCTTGTATTATTTGAAGCGTCACTCGCCTATACTTTGGTTTGATTTTTTGAATATATTTTCGGGCTGTTATTTGGGATTATCATTGTGTGATCCTTAACTGACGAGTGCCAATACTTAGTATTTGATTTCTTTATCTCTGTGTGTCAAACTTTTCTATCCTAGCACACCCTTGTCCGAGTCTTGACGCCCCAGCCAATGGGGCTATCGTGTGTGACGGCTGGCTGGTGGGGGGCGTGGTATGTCACACGTTCTGCAATGATCGCTACGACGTGCCGTACGTACAAGGTTTAGATGTAGCACGGCAGTATGTATGTTCCCTTTCTGGCGTATGGCGACCACACTCCACAATTTTAGATTGCACAGGTAAAGGATACACAGGGTCGAAAAAAAAAATAGACCATAACGTCATGTTTGTATGTGTACAGGGTGTGATAATTATCATATTTCAAAAGTAAACAAATATGTCGATGGCTCCCTGGAACGCTATAACATCATTAAAACTGAAAAGTACCCTGCGCACAACAGCGTTTCTTTATACCTGAAAGACCGATTTGATTTTAGGTTTGTGTCGCTTATGGTGTCATGGCGAATGTTAATATCAGTTCGACCTGTACCCCGCATCTCCTTTTTTAATACAAAGTTGATAACATAAACCACACCAATATGATGTGATATTGTGCGTACAAATCTCTTCTTATCATAAAACCTAATTGGAACCGAGTTAGCTTCTCAGTCCTTCTCTCTCTCTCTCTCTCTCTCTTTCTCTGTTTGAAACTATTACTTTCTGCTTGCAATGTACCTGTTTGTGTGAATTATTAAATTCATAATTTTCATTTTATTTCAATACGGTGACAAAGGAACTTGCTCAGCGTGTGGCCGTCGTTCTGCAAGTCCGTGCATACAATTTAAAGCCCAGCGAGATAAATTCAAAGTACAAGACAGAATTAAAATCACATAGAAAAATTAAAAAAAAAATATGTACAGAACATTTTGTAGAGAATACATAAAAAACGACGTAAAACAACAATGTTACTCATAAATAGCATAATGCGTTGCTTACCCGATAATCGTGAACACATTTTTTTCTTTTTTAGTCTTTTTTAGTACCGAGTAATGAAAAGTTATATTGTTCATGTTAATTACGAGTTTATTCACTTTAAGCCAGTGACTTACTGCTTTCAAATCTGCGTAGAGTATTTCGACCTCAGATCTAACATTCTTATGTACAGTGTATATCCATACGTCATCCGCACCCAACGACACGTTACACTGATCGAGGCATTTAGCAAGATCAGAAGTGGACCTAAATGGCTCCCTTGTGGAACGCCACATTCAATATTACTTGGATGAGTGTAACCCATTTACAACAGTATACTGTAAACAATTTAAAAACTATGTTCAACCCACTTCAGGGCATTTCCAGTGACTCAAAGTCTTCTCAATTTGAAAAACATTACTTCATGATCGATAGTATCGAAAGCCTTTTTCTTTCTTTTTTTTTTTTTAGGTCCGAATGTAGTTGCAACCCAAACTAGATTACTTAAGCCATTCTTCTGTTACTTCTAACAAGAAAAAAAAAATCAAACTAACGAACGATGTTTGTAGGATTTCTAGACAGTTATTTCGTGTGGATATGAAACATCTAAGCCTTTATTGACTCTCTTTGTGTTATTCTTTCTGCAAATTAAAAATACTGTTTATTTGACAGAAACCCGCGATGTGAAGCGCCTGCAACTTCCACTTGAGTTTTACTTTGAGGGATCTTGCGTAGATGATGACACAAGCAAACTCATACAAGAGGCATTCTTACAGAAAATCAGATCCTCGTTGTTTGATAAAGACGTATGCTCTGCTGAAAATGACTGCTTAGTGGAAAATGTACGAGTGAGATGTGGAGCTACCACCAACCGGAGAAGGAGGAATTTGTCGCCGGATCTCCGGGAGCTGTATGAGAGGTCCAAGAACCGACGTTATCACGTGACTAACGTAAATGGACGCCACCGAAGACAGGCAGCACAACTGTAAGACTCTCCTCGCATAATAGAAAGTAAAAACAAACCAACAGAGATTGGAAAATGACCTTATTCTGGCTGTTCTATTTCCTTTTTATATTAGACGTCCTTTTCCTATTCAGATATTAGACGTATTGTACATCGCTAAACATACGTATTAACGTATTGTACATCCCTGACCTTAATCTGCTATAGTTACATATTTCTCCTGGTATTTTTTAACGATCTATTAATGTTGAAAATAAGAGAGGATATTTTACAACCCCTCTGTTTTACAGAGATTTTCTTATAATTGCCAGACATACAATTCTCTTTATCTTTCTAGATCTCAGTTGTCTTTCTATTCAATCAAGTATACATGAACGAACTCTTGATTAGTGAATGAAAGGGAATGTTTACATTTTATTTGACAGAATCCTTGTTGAATTCGAAATATCGACAAATTTCATCGCCATGGCTAACGAGACGAATTACCACTCATCACTACAAAGTGAGGAAAATCTGCTTGACGTCATTGAGGAAATGATAGATGAGGACGTTTTCCAACTAGATCTTGGTACGGATGAAGAAGACATAGGTTTCTCCAGTTTCAACCACACCGTCATCCAAGGCGAATGTGATGCCGGATATTGGGCCAACAATTATGACTATCATTGTGGTATGGCGTCTACCTACTTTACTTTACACATGTGATTACTTTCCCAATCACCAGAAGTACGCTGAAATTATATCGTAGTGTGGTGACGTAAAATTGTTGACGATATCAGTTTGAAAAGTTGGTAAGACAGTTATCTGTAGATAAAATGTTTCGTGTTCAACGCATAGGTCTCACAATGATAAACACTGAATATCATCATTACATAGTAATGACGAAGAAAGCGATCATTTGTGTGCATCAAATGGAACGTGCAGATATCTTTTTTTTTTTGTTTCAAAGAGACATTATTATTCTATAACCGTTTTTAAAGCTCAGATTTTGTGTTCACACTTGTTGATGTTGTTGCTTCGTTTTTACCTCCACTGTGTGTAATAATGCAATTTCGAGTGAGATGTTTTTGGTCTGAAACACCTGTGGATATTTGAGCACACTTTACCCTTTTATCATAAGGTGAATTCAAAGAAAATTCGACGGGGACCACTGTCTGGAACGCTCTACTCTATTAAATTACCGATGATGACGACTAATCGCAGTACCCTTAAAGCTCAGCAGACGCGCACACCTCGGTTGATGCATTGATGACGTTGGTGATCTGAGCGTTTCGCGCTTGTATTAGTATTTGGTTTCGCGTCCTTCTTGCGTAGAATATTACATAATCATACTTCAAGTCTATGTTTAGCATTGTTTTTCCTTCTATGTATCGATGAATTCTACACTCAAAAGTGCCATGTTCGCCCGGAACCTACTATTCGAACGAGACCAGAAACTGTTTACAATGTGAGAAGGGCTCGTACCAAGACGCAGAGGCTCAGACGAGCTGCAGACAGTGTCCAGAAGGACAATCCACAGAAGGACAGGGTGCAAAGAACATTTCAGCATGCAAAGGTGGGAAGGATGAATCTCAGTCACAGCACGCATTAACAACTTCACAAACATGAAAAGTGAGACCAGATAATGACCAAGGGGATAGTATGTTTTCTTCGTCAACTCTATACGTGCTTCACGTGTACATTGTTACTTTATTATTTTGTACTGAACTAGACTTGCCCTTGCTCTATCCAGAAAAGAAGTTAGAATCCTTCTCAACAATATTGGTGTCCTTTAGTTTGTGTTTTCTTTCATCACTTTATAAAGCAAATTCGAGTCGCATTAAGATGAAACCTACCCCCTCAACCTTGTGAGGTATTTTGCTAAACATATCGTTACACACCAGTACGGTACAAATTATTTTTTATCTTTACATTTCACTGCTTTCAGATGTCTGTCACCCCGGGCACAGCTCTGAATCGGGTGTCACGCCATGCTCCCCGTGTGGCATCGGGAGCTACCAACCCAGAGTCTTGGGGACTAACTGTATCTCTTGTCCGATTGGAACAACCACTGCGCACCTAAAATCTACATCTGTCGATCAATGCCAAGGTAAATATGCACCTTGCTGTTTAAAACGTTAGAATGACATTTAAACATTAAATGAGTTACTGTAGCTTAATACGATGCACTCTGTTAATCAAATTTTGAAGTATGCATTCTTGTCTCTTATTTGTCTGTTTGCACAGTGGTATGTGAAGCTGGAACCTTTTCGATGACAGGATTCGCCCCTTGCTCACCGTGTCCAGTGGGTAGCTACCAACATTTACCTCAACAGTCACGTTGCTTTCAATGCCCAGGAAACACCTCTACTCAGTTCGAAGGCACCTCGCTAGCTTCCTTGTGTAGAGGTAGGGTCCATCCTTCAGTACTATCAAAGTTCTATGATTTAGCTTTCTTTAGTTATTGTGGAGTATTATTCTGTGTCGTATGACTATTTGCGGCATCTTCATTTTAACCGCTAAATTTTTAACGTTATATTGAATGATGTTTTGCAGGAGTGATATCAAAGGCAATTTCAAGGAATACCGGGGCATGCACCACGAGTCCTTGCTAACTGTCCCTCATAGATACGAGGTGTGTCAGAAAAGTTCCAGGACTGGTGTCATAAAAGATTTATTTCAAACCCAAACTTCAAACTAAGAGGTTTTTACCTTCAAAGTAATCTATCTGGAGTATGTAACTGTGATCTTAGCTCTCCGCAGCCATCAGAATTTTCCTATATAATTTATATATACATCCTCTGTTTCAGATCGTTCAGCAATAAGCACAGAGCAACGAACAAACTTGAAGTGTCTGGTATGGTTGGGGAAACTCCGTCAAAAGCGTTGAGATTCCTGCATCAAGTGTACGGAGATGAGACGAAATCAAGCACACATGTGTTTTAGTTGTACAAGAGGTTTAAAGAAGGACGAGAGGGTGTGGAAGATGACCCCATGAGCGGAAGGCCCTCCACGACCAGGACTGAGGTCAACATTAAGCGCGTCAGGTAGATGGCGCGTGGCGATCCTCAGCTGACTGTTCGAATGATGGCGAATGAGCTGGGCATAAATCAGGACAGCGTAGTGGAAAATTCTCTCTGAAGATCTGGACATGTGGGATATCTGCGCAAAGATGGTGCCAAAACTCCTGAGTGATGACCAGAATAAACGACGAATGCAAGTTTCATGCCCAGTTCATTGACATCGTCTCATCTCCGTACACTTGCTGCAGCAATCTCAGCGCTTCTGACGGAGTTTCCCCGACCTACCAGAAACTTCAAGTTTGTTCTGTGCTCATTGCTGAACGACCTGAAACAAAGGATGTGGATATAAGATTATGTAGCAAAAAAAAAAATCGATTATTGCAAAGAGCTAAGATCACAGTTACATACTCCAGATAGCTTACTTTAAAGGTGAAACCTCGTAGTTTGAAGTTTGGGATTGAAATAAATCCTTTATGACAATAGTCCTGGAACTTTTTTAACACACCTCGTATATATATATATATATATATATATATATATTTCTTTTTAATTAATCATTATCATTATTAATTTTTTATTTTACTTATTTATTTTTTTTTTTTTTTTTACAGATAATGACCAATGTAAGACTTTGCCATGTCTCAACCATGCCACTTGCGTGAACACTGGCCGGTCCTACAGCTGCCTGTGCATGGCTGGCTACACGGGTTTCAACTGCCAGCAAGAGATTGATGAATGTGAATCGAACCCCTGTGTTAATGGAGCGACCTGTCGTGATTCTCTCAATGGCTTTGATTGTTTGTGCGCTCAAGGCTACTCGGGTATGTTTGGGCAGAAGGTTTTCTTGTAAGAAAAAGTAACCTTGAATGCGAACTTGGGAAGTAAGGGATTCATGTAAAAAAAAAAGCGTGATTTCTGTTTAAATTTACAAGAAGCACTTTTTTCCTTATGCGGTCCTCACACGAAGAAAAATACATGGTATAAAATTGGGATTTCTTGTTCTCTTATCTGAGTCTTCTTTTTTCTGCTATTTCCATCTCCTCCTTTAGTTTTCCTTCAAATTTTTGTTTTATTTCGATTTCATTCGTTGCTTTACTTTCCACTTGAATGTTTGAATAGTCAAAATGAATGTACGAAAGAACATATTATACCTCCTGTCAAGGAGTATACTTAAACCATTCTACCTGAATGTTCAAGTAAATAAATATACCAATTTTCAAATATACAAAGCATAATATATCCACTCAATAAGTAAGTACACAAGACACATATGAATGAAATCTTTTGCGTGAAAATCCCCTACTTCCCATTCCCCATAACACAAACCAAAATCTATCGTCCCATATTATCAATTGATTAATCTGCCCTTTATACGCCCCACCCTAACACTCCTTCTCTTATCTCCCCTTAATTTATACCTATTCACTAATCCCACCCTTATTCCCTACCCCCCCCCCAAAAAAAAAACCCTCATATCCCATGCACCTAAACACCCACACACTCCATCCATCCCTCCCTTACCCAACCTCTGCACCCCACATACACACACACACGCACACACACGCACACACACACACGCACAACATAATACGTTGGTATCTAATGGTTACTGTCATCATTATCGCCATATGCGTAAAAATCGAAATAAAGAGAATAGATAGTATAATTATTGCAACATAATTATCTGCAGGATATCTTACATAACTCATTTGTGAGAATAGGAATAACATCAGAGAAACAGATCATTAACTAAATTAAGGCCTTAGGTTTGTTTCAATACCCTCCCACTTTGCTGAATGTTTTTATACTTCAACACACACACACACACACACTCTCTCTCTCTCTCCATCTCTTTATCCTTATTCTCCTTTAATAACCACTCTAATTCTCCCACTCTCTTTGTCACTCAATGTTTCTTTCAAACCATGCAGGTTTAGGATGCGAGTATGATATTGATGAGTGCTTGACAGTCAGACCATGCAGGTACAGTGCAATCTGCGTCAACCTTGACGGAGATTATCAGTGCCGATGTCAAGATGGCTTTACGGGCAAGGATTGTGACGTCGAGATCACCCCGTGTCAGCCTGACCCCTGCCAGAATGGAGCCACTTGCTCCCTCACCCAGCTGACCCCTAGTGGGTACGAGTGCCATTGCGTCCAAGGCTATAGAGGGAAAAACTGTTCAGTGGACATTAATGAATGCAAGAGTAGTCCATGTCAGAACGGCGCTTCATGTCTTGACATCATCGGTAGCTTCAGCTGCGTTTGTACTCCAGGATTCACAGGTTTCTTGTGCGACAAAGACTCAGATCTCTGTGCGAATGTCACGTGCTTGAACGGGGGTACATGCAGTGAATTAGGAGACACCGCAGTGTGTCTATGTACAACGAATTTTACAGGCGATTTCTGCGAGGAAACCAGAACAGCTTGCACGGATGAGCCATGCGTTAACGGAGGTGTGTGCATCGACATGGACTTGGCTTACACGTGTGTCTGTCCAGATGGATTTATTGGGCAGAACTGTGATATCCCAGAAGATAACTGTCAGTACCAACCGTGCTCTAACGATGGAACTTGTATAAATAATGGAACCAGCTACACCTGCTCCTGTAAACTCGGTTTCAATGGTAACAATCAAGTTCTATGATATATGAGTATTTAAATAAGTCCTTCACGTAAACGTTTCTGGTAGACTCCCCGCCAGTGACAGGTATTTGCCTCCATTTATATACATATAGCAAACAAAGAGCCATTTTCCATTTCATTTCGCGTATTTGCAACTGTAATCCCTTAATGATAACTAGTTTGTTCGGGGGGGGGGGGGTTGTTGCAAATCTAGTAAAAGACAAAATTTTGTTTAGGTCTTCAGTAAAATCGGTTTACGTAGTCCTGAGATCTTCAAAATTTTACGGCAAACCCTCAATACAAACCCAAGCCTCAGTTTACAACATGGTCTACTTTCAGAATAGTGTTACAAGACGAATCACCTTTCTGAAAAAAAGCAGGTTTGGGAGGTTGTAAATATGATAATTGTCACAAGTTTGTCTCAATCATTTTCGTCCAAGGACTAAATTGTGAGAATGAGCTTGACGACTGCACTGACAACCCTTGTGGACCAAATGGTGTGTGTATCAGCAAGCCTCCTGGCTTCAGGTGCACTTGCTCAGTGGGCTGGACGGGGGAATGGTGTACAGAAGAGCTCAATCTCTGCAGTACCGAGGCGCAGTGTAGTAACGGTGGAACATGCACGGGGGATCAGAATAGCTTCGAATGCCGCTGTCCGCCTGGGTATCAGGGTAAGACCGAGAAAACTCGCGGACTTCTTTTCATTTTCGACATCAATTATAAGAAACCTTTAGGGCCTCTTTACATGGGAGGCCCGATTTGTTATGCTCTATTTTCGATTTTCTATTTAACTTTTCGACACGTATAATATGTTCGTTGAATGATGTTGTAGGTTGCTTTACGAAAATAAGAATAAGAACGTATAGTTACGCTGTTTGTAAGTGAAATTTCAGCAATTTTAATTCAGCATGACATAACTGCATGTATAGCAATTCATGTTGTGCAATGAGGCTGCGTGGTCGTCTAAAAGGTCCTGCTAATTTGGAATGTTTGATATTTAAGTCACATAATGGTTACCGTTTACACAGGAGCCCGCTGTGAGAATGAAATTAACGAATGCCTGTCGAAACCGTGCCAGAATGGAGGCACCTGTACCGATCTCACAGATTCTTACCAGTGTCACTGTCCCGAAGGATATAATGGGACCAACTGTCAGAACGATATAGACTGGTGTGCTGATAGGTGAGTCGCATTCATCAAACCAGAATTAATCTAAGTTCACCGAAACGATATCTGTTGAAAATATATAGTGAATAACAATTGTACAGACAACATGGATAATAGAATGAACACAAACGCTATAATGTGTGTTAGTCTTTTTCACGATTTATTTGAATTCTACTATTAATTAGATGGTGAGAATAGAAGAAAAATGACAAATATGATATAGTTTTGTGACATAGTATACCATTTGGTATGGTTTAAAATGTGGCATTAATTGTTTCTTGCTCTTTCGTAGTTACCCACAAAAGATTTTTTTTTTGTCCAGCTGACATCAGGATGAGAAGATAAAAATAAGCTTTTATGTGGTAATGTGATAGGTCCTAAGCCCTTGAAAGTGAAGTAATACGCCATGGGACAATCAGATATATTTGGCATAACAGCCTTAGCCATCAGTGCATGTTTTCATTACTCATGAACTAAACTACATTGGTTTACTTTAGCTTTTAGCACACAAGGGCAAGCAAGTCAAAAAAAGAGCCCATTATACCTTGGTGCCCGTTGACCTCTGTTTCCTATTTACTGTTCTCCCAACGTGTGTCTGTATTTCTACTAAAGCCCCTGTACTCACGGTGATTGCACTGATGGACTCCTGACCTTTGCGTGTTCATGCCAAGCTGGTTATACAGGACTCCTTTGTGACGTGCAAATTGACTTCTGTTCGGAAAACAGATGTGAAAATGGAATGTGTGTCAACCTAGCAACCACCTACAGGTATCTTCTATCTGTCTGATTTTTTTTTTTCTCAGAGGTGATTTAAACAAGTTGAAAATCAACCTGCATGATACCGTGAAGATCAGTTCACGGTCACTAACTCGGTGGCTATCAAACATCATTAAAGGGGATGGCTAGTAACTGATCAGTGGGAATCAGTGGGAATGGTGGGGATGATTGTTCCAATCCTTGTGGGATTCATTTAAGCGTATATTATATATCTATTGTTATGTGAAAATTATTTGCTTTAGGTTGGTCTCATATTCAAGTAATGTGCAGTTCAATGTTTCCGCCTGTACAGTGACGGGGCGATCGTTTACTGGCCGTTAATGAATCTTGAAGAACTCTGCACTTGGCTTGGGAATACAGCCCATAGATATAGTCTCTGGATAACTATATAGCCTAGCCTTCCGGAAGATTCTGCCAACGGTTACACTTACCTAGTCTCCCAGAAGATTATCTAGTAACCAATCAAATCATGACTCATCACCTGCATGAGAATCAAATAACATAAATCTCTACACAATCTAAATGGATAAACTCAAGTATTATAGGGAATTATCACAATTGATAATAATATGCAATGTAGTACAATATATCATAATAACTCGTTTGATGAATCCTCGATTCTGATTGAATAAAGGTGCAGTCAATATCAGGACCTTTGATACTAAAATTTCGTTGAATGTTTTGTTATTATCCAAGATGTGACTGCTATCCGGGCAGCATGGGAAGATATTGCCACAGGGATCATGACGAGTGCCGAAGTAACCCTTGTCTATCACAAAACACCGTGGAGTGTTTGAATGGAAATAACGAATACACATGTGTTTGTAAACCTGGCTTCACCGGCATACACTGTGAGAGCGACGTCAATGAATGCAGTGAGGACTTCCCACCACCTTGCGTCGACACAGCCGAGTGTGTGAATGACTGGGGAAGCTACCATTGTGAATGTCTGCCTGGCTACGAAGGGGATCTGTGTTCCGTAAGAGACACAAATCACTAATCAAATTCAACCACAGTGATATGCCGGTTTTAGACATTATACAATGATAGGCAAATACTGATATTTTTTTTTCTTAATGTGCTTCATGATGTTGATGTTTGTATGCAGATATTGTATTTCAGTTAAGTGCACCATACGTTTCACAGTATTATCAGTTGCGTTGATTTTGATTTTTTTTCAATTATATTCTGCATTCGGGAGCGTCGGAATGCAGTGAATAAGGCTGTGGAATTGATAAAAAAGAGGACTTTGGGGTTTGTTTCACACAAAATTATCCTCTTGACCCGGATGTGTTTAAATAGCCTCCTTGATATTACTGGGGTAATAGTAACAGCAGGCTAAAAACATATTACAATGTAAGTAGTATCATAGTCACACAGTTTTCTCTCTCCTGTCATCTGGTGCCGATATGCCTTATTAGAATTAACTTCTCAGGGCTGATACACACAAATAACTAACTAACTAACTAACTAAACAACTAACTAACTAAAATGAATAAATAAATAAATAAATAAATAAATAGATGAATAGTTTCATAAGAAATAACTTGTCACCACCACATAGTATTTCACGAAACGGAGACGAATAATGTCGCAAGTCTCACGGAGGTATGGAAATCAAATCAATACCATTCAATCAATCAATACCAGATTTAAGGAATATTGTTAAACACAGAGTCTGGCACTATAAAACGGACTCAATTCACCTAATGTTTGAAAAAAAAATCAAGTACAATATCTACGCTTGTTTTGTAAACCTCGATATTGCTGTATATGACCAGATTGATATAGACGACTGCAACGATGACCCCTGTGATAATGGAGGGACCTGTATAGATAAAGTCAACGGGTTCTCCTGTCGCTGCCCCGAAGGCTTTTCTGGCACAAGGTGTCAGCTCTACACCACTCACTGTGACGTCAATCCCTGTCAAAATGGTGGTCTCTGTGTCCTCGAGGAGAGCAACGGATTCACCTGTAACTGCCTGCCTGGATTCACTGGGCCATACTGCCAGACTAATATCGACGATTGTGCAGCCCATAAGTGTGCGGCTGGATCCGTCTGTGAAGACCAGGTACTGAGCTCAAAGACAATCTTTGTCGTTCACAGTCCATAACTGGCAAGGTTCTCTGATGACTATATAGTAACTCTCTCTCTCTCTCTCTCTCTCTCTCTCTCATATTACGACATGTTTGCATCAAAGTAACGTTAGTTGTGTGTTGGGTGCAGCAGCTCTCATTGAAAATTATCACCTGAGCATTATGTAACAATACATGTGGAACTGAATATTTTGGGTCTTGTGCGACTTGAAGATTATGTAAGTATTCATAAATGGCACTTAGATTGGCCATCGTACCAATTTCAGACAAATCATCTACTACCTTAGACTTTCAAAGGTCTAGTTATTTCACTCATAAAACAATGCAGCGTTTGTTTGTTTCTTTTCTTTTTTCTTTTGTGGAATTTGTTTGCTAATTCCAGATCAACGGATATAGGTGCCGATGTCCACTGGGCGTGTCAGGCGAATTTTGCGAAGAAGAAGCTGATGAGTGTGCGTCAAACCCGTGTCAAAATGGAGCAACCTGCCAAGACAGAGTCCTCAGCTTCTCCTGTCAATGTCCACCAGGTGATTCAAGAACGTAGAGTCGAAGTTGTATAGTTGTGCATTGCATTTATGGAAATTGTGACGTTTGTAGCGTGTGTTTTAGTTCTGTGTTTGTTCTTTGCCCCCACAATCTGTCAGGTTCAGAGTAATGCCGGTACATTTTGTATTATAGAGGCATATATACACAGCAAAGTGTTACGGCAATAATTGGGACTGTTACTTTTCGATACAGTAACATATAGAGTAAGCATACTTGGGAACATGCTTACGATTTTAACTTTCTGATTTCTATACCCAAATTTTAATAATTTGCAATTAAAGCAGGCTTACAAACATAACCCGGTAAAGCTGTATGATCAACCCTTGGTGAAGTTATTGCACTTGTCCGTAAGATAGCTGGCCTGCTTTATTTAACCATTAAGCACAATCATGACAATAATGTTCAAAGACTAACTGTGAATGAGTTGGTTGTTCATGGGATCCCATGGTCTTTATATCTTTACTGTATCACCTTGACCTTCATTTTGGACGATGACATTGTTACGATTGGGTGCGTTGTTATTTTCATGGCCCTGACCCACACTGCCGTTTTACGATTCTGTCTGCCTCCGTCTAAATATTTCCTCAGACGGTGTCCTACCGCGGTAAATACATCTTTATTTCCCTTTTGGCAAGGACGGTAGATACAACAGCATGAATAATCTCGACATTCGTTTGAGAAACGTCTGCTTATCATAAAAGTAGGCCTATAGGTATGAAGCGAGAAGGTTTTAAAAAAAGGCTGAATTACATCTATCAAAATCCGTTTGTGAAAGGCCAAGATCCGCCCATCACCTCAAAACAATCAAAGCTCGTGGGCGGTCCACATCGCCTGTTTTGAAATAATATTTGGATCACTTTTTATCTTTGAATATTATCATTGTGGACCATCGTACCATCGCACTTCATTTCATCATGCCAGCTAAGAGAAGGAGTACTACATACAGGCATGGGCAAGGGCCGGGGCGACTGTGGTAGACATTTTTTGATGAGTAGACTACAACACTTTGTGACGTCACGTGTTGGAAAACATAATTCATGGAAAATATGAAGAAAATTCAAAATAATTATTTTCACTTTTCTAGTATAATGAAAGAACTCTTGACTTACTTCTTTCATAAAGTAGGGGAATAGTAATGTAAGTAACATGTCGAGGGAATGTGTACTTTTTATTAAAAAAAGACATTTTGTGGAATTCTCTTTATATTTTCTTTATATCGTTTTCCATACGTGACGTCACGAACTGTAGTACTCCTCTCATATTACGATGGATGCACCAACATTTTTGAAATCCATAAGTTTTCAACAGTTGTCCGATTCTCCTTAAACTTTGTTGATGTGTTCTACTAATGAACATCATGCATCATGTATATTTGGGTTTCGTTCTCCATTCGGCGAAACGTCGCATGACGTGAGTTCAAATCCGGTTTTCTGATTCATAAGAATTTGAAGGTTATACTTCGACTGGTTGAACAACAATCTACATCAGTTTGCTATTTCTCACAATTTACAATTCACTGAGAAATTGGCACTACAAATTATGTTGTCCTGCCACGACACTCTTCCTGCATCCGAGTGGACCCAGTATGTGAGGAGAGTGGGCAGCTGCTTGCCTTCCTTGTTGACTGTGTTGGATCCCTGGACAATCACGTAGTCTTCCATCTGGCGGTCCTGCCTCCACGCTGGTGGTGGTCATCCTCTCTGTCCGTGAGCTGGTTCTGCATGGTTGAGTATCTCGTCCTCATGATGTTGTAGAGCAGGACACAGGCAGTGGTGATGAGGCCGCACAGTAGGTCGCAGGGTCGTGCTGCATGGTGGTCAGCATAATCTGGAATGTGGAATCCGCAAGGATTCCGACGGCCTTCTCCGACATTCTGCGACCCCTCGACAGCTGGTAGTTGAAGAGGCATTCCTCCCTGGTGATATTCCTGTGGCCAAACGGTTTTTGCATGTACTTGCGTACACCGAACGTATCATCGCCAGAAATAACAGATATTTAACAAAATGGTCACATGACCGTTTTTTTTAAATAAAATTCAGTAGAAAGTTGCACAATTTCAAAAAGAAGAAAGGTGTTTGTAGCAAGGTAGAACTAATCGACCAGCTGACTGTCGTTCGAAAGAGGTTCTGGAGGGGGATGGTTGATTTCTTGATGGTTTATTTTAACCACATCTTCATAGAATCTCAGCAGAGCAGCTTGCGCATTAAGTTGTACCTGCAGAAGGGCTCATATGTCATCAGGAACATCTTCAGGAAGAGCATCAGGACTGCCACCCATTGCAGAAGAGCAAATGATGGGAAGTTAGCAGGGCTCAAGTTTTGTATTTAACAGCTGGATATGTCCATTCATGCCAGTCTGGCCGTTTCGAAGGCGTTTCTCGCACTCATCTCTCACTTTTACATGCGTTTTGACCGTTATTCAAACATAGACGTTATAGATGTTCTCAATTCTATCCGTATCCATCCGTTCTACCAATCTACCGTTACGAGCACTGTTTTTGACCCTGAACAGATGCGCTCACGCGTACGTTAAGTGAATGTTTCTTTGACGTTATTAAGCTGTTTTCTTGCCGGTTTCACCATTCCATAGACGTATATGGTGCGTTCCGTCGCTTGAGAAAGACGAGTTTTTCGCCTGCCCAACAGTAATAAATGTCTAGAAACCGATAGGGCTCCTCCCAAAAAACGGTAAAAACGGCAAAAGCAAATAAAGAAACAAGCAAATGCGTGAGTAACATAATTACAACCGTAAATAAAATATATCCAAGGTTTTTGAGCATGTCCAAAGTTTGGAACGGCAGGCACCGTCTGTCAAAGTCTGTAAACCAGCTGAAAAATGAATAAAAACATCTAACACACGAACGCTGCCGTTTTCAGACGGAATCGTCGACTCTTTTATAAGGAGAATTCCCGACCAATTAAAAATCAATTTCTGAAAAGGATGAGTAAACTTTTTGCAACATCGACAGTGGAAGTTTCATCAAATCGGAGTAACAGAAGTAAGGAAATTATGAAATGTTAGAGATCTGCAAATTTTTGCAAAACGTTCTCAAACAGTTGATATGAATAATGCAAAAAGTGAGCTGAAAAAAAAAAACTGAAAAAAGAACGGAAATTCGATATTTCTGTATGAAAGTGTAAAACACAACATTATTTGTGGCTGAATAACTCCAGAGTATGGAGGAATGATCAGCCAGATATACAGCCTTGGGCATAATTGCGTTTGAACAAAAACTGGAAATTTCTAGATTTCATGTACAAACTTTTGGCAAAGGCTTATAAGATAACTCGTTACAGTTTTAGCGCATGAGCACATAAAGAGCTATCGACTACTTCAAACCTGTCCCTGTCTTCTCATTTAAATCATAAATCGTAAATTTATATGATATCAACAGGGAGTAGAAGTCACTCCTCGTGACATTAATCCTGCTGGCTCACCTAACTTTCACAGGATTCAAGGGAACCTATTGTGAGCTGGATGTTCAGGAATGCGCGTCAAACCCTTGTGTCAACCATGGAACCTGTATAGAAGGAGTAGACGGCTTTTCATGTGACTGCCTGCCAGGATATCGGTAAGATAATCTCTTATTTAAAGTGTTGATCTGTCACTACACTTTATGCGCACCAACGCTGAATAAAGTCAATAAACATCGATTTTGTTGTGTTTTTTGATAGTGAGATTTTCAAATCCCCTTGTTCCAAGCCCACTATTTCCAAAAACCTACTACAGAAATGGTACATAAGTGGGTCACCACATAATACATTTTTTTTTATTAAAAATAACACACACACCCAAAGTACAAGTTTGGATGCAGTCAAACATGCGGGGGTGTGGTCATTTATACATAATGGATCAATGCATAATAGTATCATGGTTCAGAAAAAAAAAAAAACCTGAAATGTTTATTATTTCAAAACAACAATAAAATTTCAAATTTGGACCGGAGGTGAGTATACTATCATACTTTCGGCTTTAATAGGAATAATTTCTAATTTCTTAGCTAATAGTCAAATCTACTTACTGCGCAGTTTTCACAGAGTGGATGTCTGCAACTTCATCGAATATTGTGATGACGGATGGTGGCCAAGTCGGGATTTTTTCTTTGATATGGAGCTACTGCACAGTTAACTTTAGATTATTCGTCTGTTCGTAACTTGAAATGTGTAAGACGTTAACGGAAGATACAAGAGATAATGGATGGCAACATGGAAATGTGTCGAGGACTAGAAGTGTATCGCTTGAGCCAGTTCACACAAACAAGATACATGACAGATTATACAACTATTATGTTGATCGCCAATTTTTACATTATGACGGAAAGCCCTACCATGATACAGTTTTGAATGCTACTTCAAGCAATATTCTGTCTTAAAATCGGCTGGCCGCCATACACTGTACTTAGAAAATACAAAAACGTTGGAGCAGGTCATTACCAAATCTTACACGACAGTGGATTTCAAGACACCGTATAGTAGAGTATTATAAATGTTAATCTCAGTTAGGTGGTGATTTGATGGTGTCTGTTTGTTCACAGAGGTTTGTTATGTGAAGAGGAGATAGCAGCTTGCTTACCGAATCCATGTCTGAACAACGCCACGTGTGTGGACGGCTTCCGACAGTTCACATGCGTGTGTCCCCCGGGATATACGGGAGACAGATGCGAGAGAGGTATGCAACATGTACCGGTTTTCGATTTGAAATGATAGCTTCTCAGTAAACTTACAGGAGGTATGTCATTGGCGAGTATGAAACGCGTTTGTAGACGAGCTTTTCTCCCACTGGATTTTTATTTTTGGCTACCCGACTGAAATCCCCGTATAGATGATGTTCGACTTGAAACAAGCAAGCCGAAGAGTATGATTTCCTTGGAACTTTTTGATTTCCTAGGAGAAAAACGTTAGACAATCTTTAAGTGTCATGCTTTTGTTACCTGTATAGGTACAATATGCTAAAAAAAAAAAAAAAAAAACGTTCGCATAACGTTTGGTTTGGTTGGTTTGGTTTATTTCTGCATTTTCTTTCTCCAAATACAATAACAAATGAAAATAAAGTGATACAGCGTATGCAAAAAAAGAGAGTTTTACATAGAAATCAATACAAGAAATGTCAATTTCATAACAACATTAGTCTGAATGACATATAAATCAAAACAACGTATTAAGGCATACTGTATTTATGAACAAAGGAGAAATCAATACAGGGGACCGTCATCATATGCAGAGCTTGACGTGAATGAGGCCCTATTATGTAATACGAATATAATACAACACCAATTATGGATCTACTCATAAAACTCTTAATCTTAATATACAAAACACATTTTGCCAAAGAGAGAAAAAAAAACAACAACAATGGAAAAGAAAAACAGTGACTTGGCGCTTTAAAGAAGAAAAAAAAAAGCACGCAGCACCTTTGACTACTGGTATGATAGACAATAGAAGTGTAGGTGTGTGATATGCTACAGTACGGTTATACGTTATATGCTACAGTACGGTATGATTTGTAATTACGTAGGTGTTTGACAGAAAGACGTGAATCTCTTTTGCATTGTGTTTTCTGTGATCATGGTGATACTTCTATCTTTATCTTTTTCAGTAAGTAGGTTTTGTAAGCACCAGGATGCTATTGATTTTTCATAGGCTTGATAGGTCGCGTCTTTCGCGGAATTCCGCATCGCATCCCCTGTTTTTCCTATTGCAAACTTACGTGCCTTCACAGAACAGATAATGTGTTATGCTATCAGCAATTCCATACAATTGTATATATCACTTTCTCGTCACTTTTAACGCTCTACACTTCTAATATGGCTAATAGTCTCTGTTGGTTTGATCTTGAATGTACCGATTGATCTAGGCTTTTTGTTCTTAGTTGTCTCGTCTCTTTACTTGTATTTATGCTTCTTCCCTTTCCCCTTTTCCACTTCTTTCTTCATCCTGCACACTTGTAGTTAAGTTTTCACCTTTTTTTTTCTTCCTGTGAGGTGCCCACGTTGTACAAGCATAGTCTTTTGAGTGGGTACCTCCACTTTTTTTGGCAGAATGTATAAATATGTCTGTATGAAAAATGCCTAAATTTGTAATGATTATTGACAAATGTTATCCTTTGCTATCTATGTATCATTCCTTCAAACGTATGTCGAATCTATATATATATTTTTTTTTTGTACATTCTGTTGAAAGAAGTGAAAATAAAACCTTTGAAACCTTTGAAACTTGAAGAAATACCGTCCTCGTGTTGTTTCATGCAACTTGTCAATACTCTGATCCACAGAGATTCCTTCAAACTATGACATTCGCATGGGCAATCGTAGATCATTTATTGATCATATGACAACTGGATCTCTCGGAGCAACTAATTTCACCATCGCTTTCTGGATTCATGTCAATGTCTCAAACTACCGGATAATGAGGATATTCTCGATAGCTCCCGTCAATCTTGCCTTCAGTTTGAATGGCAACTGTGAGATGACTACCTCTGAATCGACGTAAGTCAAATAATCACTATTTCGTCTTCTAGCTATAGGTCATACATGTATTTCTTTTGTTTCCAGTAAAATTTATAGCAATGCATGTATCGCTTTGTAAGAGAGCTGACGCTCTTTTAGCGATACTTTGTAAGACATTGTCTTGTCGTTTTTGTTCAAAGGACAAGAATATCAACCTTCACAATTATCTGCAGTCATGAATTATGACAATAACATCCGAAAGTTGGTTGATTAATTGATCTTACCCTACGTTAACTTATACCTTTGATTTTCATACGTCATTCGACATACATGTAACTATTCAGTGAGGAAAGTTTGATTAACATATCATTATCTAATTTGCTTTGGCAGTCAAATGTAAATACTTGTTTATTTGTCTTGCGTTCATGTTACCAGGTACATTGATGAAGGCGAATCGCCAACTTTG
Organism: Diadema setosum; assembly: GCA_033980235.1. Taxonomy (NCBI): domain Eukaryota; kingdom Metazoa; phylum Echinodermata; class Echinoidea; order Diadematoida; family Diadematidae; genus Diadema; species Diadema setosum. The sequence goes on from CM067075.1 coordinate 20,128,821, forward strand.
TGCGACAACCGATGGCATTCCCTCGTATTACAGTATGACATGTCAGGGGAATGGTTTCTGTACATTGATAGACTTCTTGCTATCAGCTCCACGGGTCTCGGAACTTCGGGATATGATTTCAACGAGCCTTTGGCGTTCACCATTGGAGCCAAAAGTTTGAGCATTGACGGTATGCTGTCTGTGGACTTTACCATGTCCCCCAATACAAAGATAATACTTCAATGTCGAGATTATTCTTGTGTTTAGTTTGTGCCGCTTTGTATTGTATCATCCTCGTGATGTCCTATTGATTTAATTATCCGTGAATGTTTCTTTTTCTGAAATGACGCATTCACTGTCTCTCTAAGGAGGCTTCCTTTGCAGCTGTGATTTCATTACATGACATCAAACGTCTATCTGTTGGTCTCTTAATTTTCCGATAATAATTTCATCCTGTTCACTCACATCGTAACTACGTTTTTCTCCATAGTTTCGTTTTTATATCGACGTTCAGGTACCACGGACATGGTGAATGCTTAAAACCCAATTATGAAATGAAAAAGACAATAAAACCACACACACAAAAACCCACACTTAATTTGAACCAGAAAAAAAAAAACACTTGAGACGATTCATTTAAACTTTGTCTTATTATGATTTCTTATGACAGTACCAAGATGGTAAGTTAACATCTTGGATTTCAAAGCCCAATACCAGTGATCACCGGCTAAAGTCGGTGCCAACACAAAAAATTCAATCTAATAGAATTTGAAAATTGAAAGCTACACACATTATAAGGATCATTAGGATTGGGCTATTGATTTTAGAAGGTGGGGTCGCACTCCTGATGGTCTGTTGTCAAGGATGATTTTGAATTCCTGCAATTTTGTTATGAAACCAGAAATATTGAATGAAATAATAATCGGCAATGATAGACAATGAATGATGACACAGCAGTTTTACTGTGGTGAATCCTGATAAGATTCAGTGAATGTCAAAGCTGAAAGGCCAAAATATGAAGTGAGAAGAGTTTTTGCAACTGATTCAACTAAACATAGTGCAGTTGGCAGAGTACTGAATGTAGACCACATTAAGTTCAATGTGTCCGAATGTCTTCGACACAAGCGATCATGATGAGATTTTCTGTACGGTCTCAAGCCAATGAGATAGCTCGAGAACCATCAAAAGACACCAGATAGAATGAATCGTGACAGATTAGTACATTCGCTCAAATAATGCCTTATTTCCCCGGGTCGAAAAAAAAGCCAAGAACAGTTGAAACCAGTTGGATTTTCAGCTGGTATCAACTGGAATCTGTTGCTCCCAGCTGAATCTATTTGACCCAACTGGTGTTTGTGCCAGTTTGTTAACTGGTTTCAACTGGAAGTTACTGGTTCACGTGATGGACCAGTTCATTCCAGTTGAAACCAGTGGAATAAATTGGCATGCTCTAAGATATACCAGTCAATTCCAGTTGAAACAAATTGATTAAACTGGACAAACTAGGTGACTAATGCCAGTTGGAAACCACTGGGCACACCTGGCAGATTTACCTGTTGATTTCACTTGAAAGCAATGATATAAACTGGCATACTGAAACATACCAGTTGATTCCAGTAGAAACAATTGGACCAAACTGGGCCCTATCGACTGGACACAACTGGAAGATTTTAGCAGTTGATTCCACTTGAAAGCAATGGATCCTTTATGCAAGTGAGAAGCGGCTCACAACATTACGCATTTAGAAATTTAAGTAACAATTGACACCATGCCAGAACAACTCACCGAGAACGTTTTTAATGCATTCCTCAGAATAAACACAGGTCAAACACGGCGTGGTGTGTGCAGGCGCACGCTTCAATGTGGTGAGACCACATGATGAGATGTGCGGCGCAAACTTGTTCCTATCTTATTCTTGTTCAGAAATAATCCAAAATCTGTGATGTCACTAAGACCTTTGCTTTGCTCTTTCATATCTACATCCAATTTGTACAATTACTAACAGAGACCATTCAGATATCAGGCTTCAACGTGTGGAGTGGCTCGGTAGCTGATTCGTTGTTGGCCAGAATCCAGACGAAATGTCATCCAGGTGTGTTCGGCAACATCCTTTCCTGGACCGATTTGGCCACAGATGAAGCCAACCAAGATGTATTCTACACACCCTCACAGTGTGATGGTAAGGCAGGCAATCTTGGGAGAGGGAGGGCGCCCTCCCTTTATGTTTTGTCCTCTTCATGTTGGGTAAAATCGATGAAGGTGACGAACACATATTTTATTTCACCTGCATTGGTGTTTTATTTTCTGTTTTTATTGTGTATAACGTATTAGTAAATTGAATTTTTTTGGACGCTGTATCCTGCTCCCCAGCGTTGCCAGGTAAAAATGTCAAGAGGTAAAAATGTCAGTAGTGAAATTGTCAAGACATCTCTCATTTTTACTTCTGACATTTTCACCTCTGACATTTTTCCTTATGACATTTTTATTTCTGACATTTTTACCTCTGACATTTTTACCTCTGACATTTTTACTTCTGACATTTTTATTTCTGACATTTTTACCTCTGACATTATTACACCGAACCCTCCCATGCAGCAACTGACCTCAACATTTAAAACATAGTGTCATGAAGTAATTTCTAAACTCCCACAATAATTGACTTGATATCACGTTTGAAGATCACTAATGGATGTTTCGTTAACTTCAAACAACGCAGAACAGTGAACGTTATCTCGCATACAAGTTGTGAATCCTTCACAATTGTACAGAAAGTACATGCAAATTACGTGGTAATGGTGGAAGAGAAAAAGAGAGAAAAACTTACACGTATTAAGATTTTCATACACTATTTGCTCCTTGAGCAATATAGTACATAATCCAATATAATGTTAAAATTACGATAATTTATATGTTTATTTAGGTATAGATGATTGCCTGTCCTCGCCCTGCCTGAATGGAGGGACCTGTCTTGACAAACTCCATGCCTACCAGTGCGTCTGCCCACGGGGTTTTAACGGTTCACTTTGCGAGACTCAAGCTGATCTTTGCGATGACCATTCCTGTCAAAATGGCGGGACGTGCTCCACAGTCAATGGCACGGTCGTCTGTTCTTGTTATGAAGACTACATCGGTGACTTCTGTGAAATCCCCATAGGTAGATTTCATATCTTACAGTTTGTTGAGATTGTCAGTTGGATTATGTTCCGGTCCGAGTATGAAAATTATGTCATGCTTTAGTCCAAATATTTGAAACATACCGCTGATGTCGATCGAGCAGAATAGTGCGCTATATATAATTGAGTGCTTAAATATGATAATTCCAAGTGTAATCTCACGTTTATATCAACTGACTGTAATTAAGGGCTGAGTTTTACTTACGGTAAATCAGGCGAGCCTATTGCAATCATTCCACACGTAAGGTTGTTATGTAATTTTTTGCCGAGTTCTACTTAAATTGATGTTTTGCGGCATGCAGTGCACGGTGGTTGGGGAAACTGGTCAACGTGGGGAGTTTGTTCGGCAAGCTGTGCGGGAGGGATGCGTCAGAGGAGCCGGGAGTGTATCAACCCTCCACCAAACGAGTTCGGCAGGCCATGTTCAGGATCAAACATCTCCGTTGAGGAATGCAATATCAATGAATGTCCAGGTAAAATGATTGGTTCTGTTTAAATAAAACGCCTTAGATAAACTCAGTCATGATATAAAGAGACACAGACGGCTGTCTCAACGCCCTGAACTTGTTTACTTTCTAAGCATGTTATGAGATTACGCTGATTATTTGTTCGTAATTGTTGATGAACAACGATCAAAAAGGAAATATTCCTTGGTGTATTTCCCTATCACTCGGGTTTTTTTTTTTTTTTGTTTGTTTGTTTTGCTACAGTCTTCTCGGAAGTAAATACTTTATGATGATAATTACCAACTATCTATATCTTAACTCACCAAACAGGATGTGCGCCTCTGATTGCCCCTGTTAAAGGCAGCGTTCACTGCATCAAGAATAAGGATACACACAACTGTACGATTCGGTGCGTCGATTCAGACCACGACTTTATCGGGCCTGTTCAACCCTTCTACACATGCGGCCCCGCCACCAACTTTGTCTGGAGTCACCAGAGTCTCTTCAACCGTCTTGGCACCCTGCCGGCTTGCAGGAGTACGTTATGAAAAACAGTTCTAGTATTAGCAGCAGCAGCAGTAGTAGTAGTAGTAGTAGTAGATAGAGTATTAGTATTAAATGCATAAATCGTAGTAGGTTGCATATCACGATAATTGATACAATACCGTTGTTACAAGGTAAAGCAATAGACATTGATAGAACTGGTAAAACATAATGAATGCCAAATAGATTTTCCAGTAAGCATAACTACAATTTGAAACCTTCAATATACTATAAACAGAGAAGAAAGATTTTTTGATTACTTGTATAAAACGTGTATACTGAGGTATGTCCATGTTATGCAGAAGAAGGGATGGAAAAAAAAAAGAGAAACAGAAAAAGTTGGAGAGGTGTAATGTATAAAAGGCAAATGAGAACTGAGCAACTCTGACTAATATTTATTGTTCAATTTATTACTGTATAATTAAACAATTTATATCATACTTACCTGTAGGCCTACGTACACAATTTAATGGTTCATATTCTCAGAGGTATATATATTTGAAATGCTGTGTATTTAGTAAGAGACGTATGGAATGATTGATTATTAAAGTCATTGTGACACTGAAACAGTGTGAAATGTCATGCTCCACATGGATACAATTTATCTTCGAGAGGAGAGGTCATAACTCGGGAATGATTTCAAGTTTTTTTCCCATGCACAAACATTACAAGAACATTGTTCATCCATGGGGGGGGGGGGGGGGGGTTACGCGATTTGCCGCGTTTGCCCGGAGATGCGAGGCTGAAGTCATACCACTGTGCCACAGACTGTGTTGTTATATATCTACACAAATTTCACCGCGACGCAACTACATTGTAATAGCAACTGCAACTATATTGTACAAAACTACAAAAGCACCCCTCTGAAATGTCGTGTAGGTTGGCCGCAAGTATGACTGAAGTGTGATAGAGGTATGATCGAAGTATACGTGATGACCGAAGTATGACAAAAGTGTGACAGGGATATGACCAAGGTATATACCTGACAAAAGTATGACCGAAGTGTCACGAAAGTGTCACGAAAGTGTCGCACCGACGCAACAGTTCAAGAAATCTCGGAGATCTCGGGTCCTCTTAAGCTGTTAAGTGTATGATATTTTCCATTTTCAACAAGTGCTGTACCTCAACTTTACTTTGTGTTGTGTTTGAAACTCGTGCAGAGATCGAGTCTCCAAACTCTCTGGAAGCATCGGTTGTTTTCACCTACCCCGACGCCTCGTGTTCCTCGGATGCCTCAAGGGACCAACTACAACAGACTTTTACATCCACCCTCCGAAATGTGTCGCACCTTCTCAGCTGTGACCTGGATTTGGACTGTCAAATTGAAGATATAGAGGTAAAAGCAAAACACCTTTGCATGAATGTTATACCTATCATGTTTTATTCTTGATTCTGTCAGGTATAATATAAAGAATAAAACTGCCTCTGCTGATATAAAACTGAAACTCAATAACTATGATATTTCACAGGTTGACAATGTCAATTTCCTTGGTTTAATTATTGATCAGAAATTATCCTGGACCAGTCATAATAAAATTGTGACCCGCTACAACAAAAGGATCCTAAAGTCGCTGACGGCAGAGCCGAGAAAAATCGAGATTGAAGTCACATCATAAAAATTGGTCAAAACCATAGGATCTCTGTTTTTGGTATAATCTTGTAGTCTAATGTTTTGTCTATCATCTGCCGAAATTTCGAAGCCAAAAACATAATGATCAAAGGAAAGGCAAGAAATCAGCGTTTTTCTGGGCCATGATTTTCCGACTTTCAGCGTAACAGAAACGTGTCTGAAGATTTGGATTTAGCGCCGCAGCTAGACTCCGCCCCTAGCAACGAAGGAGTGATCTTATTGGTCAATGCGTGGCATCCTGATTACTGATTGGTCGTGCGTAGACCGCTGGCGCTAAGCTTGAATGAACATCGCGGAGGTCAAAGCGGTGAAAAGCTAGTGTCTCGCCTCCCCTTGATTTATGATAGCGTCGGAAGGAAAACTTTGAAGGCGTTTTTCTCGATACTCTGATTTCCTCGACCACTAATGTCTTGACATGCGCTAATAAAATCATCGATATCTCCGCAACCGAGTGCTTTTATGAGTTGTGCTATGGATTATGAAAATAAAGTAGAAGAGTAAGGGAATAATTTCATGCTATTTTCAGAAAATTGTCCTCCCCCGACTTTCGGATCACTTTGATGTAGCGCCCGCAAGATAAGCATGACTTTGTTGGTGTTATGCATAAGCTACGTATTATGTTACAATTAAATGCCCTGCATGCACTGTACAGCACCACTATATTACCTTACTATAACTACTGTAACCTCATATGGGGTCGTGCATCTGCCTACCTTTTAAAGAGACTAGTGGTGTTACAGAAGCAGGTTATTCGTCTTTGTACTGGCTCACATTATCGTGCGCATACACATGTCATGATCTATTTCGACGCCTCGGCGTCTTATCTCTGTCTGATTTGGTTTTGTATAAGACTGGAATTTTATGTATAAGTTTATTCACAATAAACTTCCATCTGTTTTTATGGATTATTCCAAACGTTGTAATGAAATTCACTCAAAAAACACGCGGCATCAATCTAATATTTATCCATTTTGTTTCCGAACAACACGTGCCCAAAAACAGTCGATAGGTTTCATGGATCTAATATTTGGAACTCCGGAATTCCGGAAAATCTTAAAAAGCTGCCTCTGCACAATTTCAAGAAAAAAAAATCGGTACGCTTTTCCCTTCTCTTAATTTTAGTCAAAATAGGAAATTTGATTTACATTTTATTTAAATTATGTATGTTACATGTGCTGCAATCGGTAATGCTTTCTCGTACTATTAACACGCATATCTGTAGTCTCGTTCTATACCTCGTTTTGTTTGGTTTGTTTTGCTTCATGTGGTGTTACTATGTCTTGTTTTGTCCTCTGTCTTAGTATGTTTTATTCTTTCCATGTTCCCTTGTTGTTATCGGTAATTTTTGTACATTTTAATTTTGTGCTTGTTTTAATATGTTTGATTCCCTCTAAGCTCCTTTTATCATTTGGCATTTCAATGTTTAAATTGCAATATTATGTGTATGATTTTTTTCAAGGGTACATTCTTTTTAAACAAACCTCTGGCTTTCTCAGAACTGTACCTGCTGCATTTTGTGAAGATTTTATATACATCCAAACGATTGTTATTCCTGAATAAATGTATGAATTGAAATTGAATTGAATTATGCATATGGATTGCCCATGTAGACACTAACATGAATTATTTGTGTAAATGTAAATGTATACATGTATAATATACATACAATATGGGCAGCTGATACATAGATTGTAATTGTTAAATGCATGACAGTATGTATGTAGCATTGTGTGCCCTATCTTTTATTTTCTGTCTATGTTTGTCTCCTTGTTCTTTTAAAAGTACGATAGTTTTCTTCGGAATAATTATGATCGTGGCTTCTTAAGTTCAAACTTGTCGGTGTAAGAAAACAAAAACACACGGTACATTCAGAAACAGACATACATTCAAATGTGCTTTCGGAACAGCTGAGGCTGAACCGACATTCATCAAGTTTAATCAATCTACTCACTATTCGTTTTCTTTCTCTCATCTCCTTTTTTATCTCTCCCCTCTCTCCTCCACACACTCATTAGATAAGCAACTGTGCCAATCACAGAAAACGAGCAGTGGTAGATGAACCGGTCAGGATTTCTGTCGTCGCCAAGAAAAATTTCTCGTCAACATCCGACACATCTGGTATGGGTTAAGATTATCTTCAAGAACTATAAACTGTATAATACATAATGGAGTAAAAAAAAAAAAAAAAAAAAAGGTCGCAAACTATCGAAGTAGAATTTCGAATGAATAATTTTCGGAGAATGGTGTGTGAGTCACAATGCTTGCATTATACGCAAGAGTTAGATCGATTGATTGAGAAATGATACCAAGCTGCCCCTTTTTTTCTTTGACTAGGGTTTATCAATCAATCAATTAGATAAATTAAATTTATTACAGTGTGAATAACATATCATTCTTTTCCACTGCATAGTTGAACCAACGTAATAAATGCAGAATATATAATAATGAAATAAAAAAGTCGCATAGTATCAAAGTAGAATTAAGAATGAATGTTTTCGGAGAACGGTGTGTTATAGTATGTCACCTGGTTTTTGTTTTTGTTTTTCATTGTACACAATACTTTGATTTGTTAAGAAATGACAGCAAGTTGCTCCCTTGTTTAGACTGCTCTGTAATTTCTATCATCAGATGTCCAGACATACGACAGAATGCGCTCAACTCTTCTCACACTCATGGCTAACGGATCGTTGACATTGACAATCGATGGGCGACAAATCACCACTGATCCAGACACCGTCACGGGACAAGTCAAACTTGTCTGCCCCAAAGGCTTCGGCGAGACCGCTGCTGGTGGCTGCTGTAAATATCTCGCTGAAACTGCATTGTATAAAATTAATATCTTTGGCAACGTGTCGATATGCCGTGCTTGAGACTTCCTACGCACATGTTTACCGACAATAGTAGAAGTTGCCTCCAAGATTGTAATTGTTGCATTAAATTGTGTCTCGTTTCTTATACATTACCAAGTATACAATCAATTCCTATGTAACTACACTTTACATTGGAGTGAGTGTCTTAAGTAGAAGCTGGTATATAAACATACGATATAAACTTTTTCATAGATATACTGACATCAGCTTAACATGAATTATGCCAGTCTTGTCTACGTACCCCGTTCTTATCAACAGTGAAAGAACCACTCTTCCTACACATCTAGCACGGCCTTGTAGAATTCATGATCTATTTAATTACTAGAACAAGATGAATTTCATATTGACAAACTTTTCACATACCGATATTTTCATCCTGCATGCTCTCAGTTGAAATCTTATTTTATCATGTGTCATTGCTTTACTGGTATTATCATTACCATTGTATACTACAAAGTGGTCAGCTTGCTACCTCATACTATTGAGTCTGAATTATTCCTGTGATTCTATAGGCGATAATTTTGCTGAATTTATTTTAAAAAGAGTCCAATATGTTGCCTTCAGGAAATGCTCTTTATAGCTTTATTCATTGTTTGTGTGTGTGTGATTTTTTTTTCCATCTCAGCTCTGTGCCCCATTGGAACGTTCCAGTATGTGCTGAATGAGACGCGGAGCTACTGTGTTCCTTGCCTACCAAACTCTTATCAGGATAAAGAGGGACAAACGGAATGTTCTCCCTGCCCAGACGGCATGATTACCATCGATTTCTCGTCCACAAAGTCATTCGATTGCATTAGTACGGATATTTCATCACTATCATTCATGTAACCTCACATTCATTATAACCTATAAATCTTTCTAAAGGTATGCTAGAAAAATAATACCACGCTTCAAATCATGGAAACAAGCGTGCATATCACCAGCTGCAGTAAAGATGATTAAATTAATGGTCAGTTGTCATGACGATAAAGGTATGATAATGATGATGACATTAATGGCGGTGACAAGACAAAGAATGAAACAAAAAGGGACAAATGATAGTAAGTAGAAGGAGAAAATACTGAACACCACGAATACGTCTGCTGCAGCTATATAACGAATAATAAAATTTTCTGATACAAATTCAAGTCGTGTAAAATCAATTTTTTTTTTTTTATTCTCTGGAACATAATGGAACTATGTTAACTAAGGGACATGTATCTGCATATGATTTGAAGACTCTCTCTCTCTCTCTCTCTGTTTTCTTTTTGGTCTCTTGTTTTTAACCAAAAAGTGGCTTGCCCCGAGGGAATGTATCATGATATAAAGAATCCGACGGTAGAGGGCGCTGCACCTTGCCGATCCTGTCCTAGGAACACGTACCAGAACGAGACGGGGCAAGCACGTTGCACTGGCTGTCCCGAGGGTTACGTCACTCTTCAATCTGGTTCGGAAGACGTCACTGACTGTGTTGGTGAGCCATGTTACTTCACTTTTATGTTTTGTTGACGTGACCATTAAACTGATCTGTTAAGAGCTTATTGTATTAGTTTTCAGACTCGGTGAAGTCGTAGATATTATAAACCGAATCGACTCATCATACTCTCTTGATTCAAGATGGCATAAAGTGGACTACTGACTGCGGATTGCCAACTGCAGACTTACTAGTACTTTATTTTTGTAGTTGTCAACCCCTTTGAGAGACGCGAGTTTAGCTATTTGCCTTTCGGCGTATTCTTCAATGGAATGTGAAGTATTATAATCAAAATAGTTTAAACAGCGTTAAAAAAACAGCAATGAAGTGGTTTTTTTTTTTTTAATCATTATTGAGTTTAGATTTATCATCGTTGGTGATATCAGATTTTAATTTCTTTCATTTGTTTCTTGTTTCCCTGAGCTTAAGAGACACTCAGGTATGAACAATGAAATTCTAACCATGAGACAATGACAAAATCAGTTGAAAGATAAAAAATACACGAATAAAAGGCATTTTCGATAGTTGTATTTATTTGCCTGCATCACATGCAAAGAAGCTAAATGCGCTCTCAGCAAACCCTCACTATTGTCCGATACACTTCCCCATGAAAGAATATACTTTTGATCCAGGAATTTAAAAAAAAAAAAACTAGTGCAGTACAATCCTATAGACAGACGTATCGATCAGAATGAAATACGTATGGATCAACATAGACAACATGGCGCTTAGGTGATCGTTTCTACTGGACTTTATTTTTATTGAACACATTATGTAAAAAAAAAAAAAAAAATGTTAAATTCAGTTTAACTGTCGTGTCGTTTTTATAAAAGGAACAGACCTAGACCTACATCTATAAAGCTCGTCAGAGTAACCAGAAAGGTACTTGCAAAACCAATCGTGTGACACTTTGAAACGCAGGACAGACAACTTAGCAGCAAAATACTACCGACAGCACACAAACAACATTAACAGACCAGTTGTTCATGGCTTTTTGATGATGATGCTTACTGTGTTTACTTCGTAATCTTCAGTCGCGTGCAGTCAAGGAATGTACCTACACCCCACGGACACTCCCCGCCCATCCTGCCAGACGTGTCCGCTCCACACCTATCAGGACAGACTGCTTCACCAAGAGGAAGAGTGTATTGCTTGTCCGCCCGGACACATTACCCTGACTGAAGGCTCGCAGAATTCCATGGACTGTCAAGGTTAATACAATTAATGAATCCCAAGATATGGCAGGCTTGATTTTCGTTTATTCTCGTTAAAGTGAAATGCTGATAGTAACAGCAGTAGTAGTAGTAGTGGTATTAGTTTATAGTAGCAGTAGTAGTAGTTGGTAGTAGTAGAATACTTGTCTTATAGTAGATGTAGTTGTAGTAGTATAGCAGCAGTAGTAGTATTAGAGAAATGGTAACCGCAGTAGTAGGCGCCCCCATATGTGATAGTTATATATATCATAAGGAAAGCAGAAATGTTTAATGTAGAAGTACGAGAAGAGTATAAGTAGTAGCAAATTATGTAGCAGAGAAAGTAGTGCTAGTACCTGAAGATTAGGTAAAGTTCGCTGTGATAAACAGTCAAAATAAGCATGATAAAGAATTATGACAATGATTACAGTGTTCAAAGATACAATCCGTCAATGACTAAAATTTTCCTTACGGCAGTATTCGTACAATTTTGTACTATTGCTGCAGTTTATCATCCGCAATTCACAATCCAATAAAAGTGGACAATAAAACAACAACATTTGTACTTGCAACATTCCAGAAACGAAATCATTTCCCATCAATCGTATCAATTGGGATGCTGCCGTCGCTAAAAAAAGAGCAAACAGCAACAACAACAAAACTCCTATCCCCGCGTAAACGTTACCAATTCACGGCGTTTATTAAGTTTTATTTACACTGATAATTTACAACTCTATTCTATATACAGCATGTTTAAGTTGACTTTGATATATAAAGTGAAATAAGATGAACATAATGGTTAAAATTTCATCAAAATAGGACTTACGATTAAAGATAAAACAATGAAATGCCCAAGATTCACATGTTTTCACAAAATAGTGCGATCTTGATCGAAACCGCAAAATATACATGATACATACAGATATATTAGCTGAAGTGATGAGGTCAATGACCCATCACTATTCTCCCTTTGGTTTGGGCATATGAATATAATGAAAATTATGTTTTGGTTGATGATATTGTCATTTTCTATCCCTGTGTAAGCATTATTTTCCCCGTAAGTTTGGTCAAACACTTCATCCGTGCTCCGTATCTATTTTAAAAGCCACTAATTTTACCCGGACCTACGCTAGACAAGGTTACCTTTATGTCGGTCCCTTCATATTTCTCTTGCATTGTCCCCCGATTTCTTGAATGTTTTTGTTAAATAGTCGTTAATTGTGTAATTTAGTCTGTGTTTTATTTGTATATTCTATTATGACATTATATTGAAATCGATTCTGTTGCATTATCATGGAGAATGATATGAAAATAAATTAGATTGAATTGAAATGACTTCTTCCCCCTAGAATAATCGTACATGATCGATAGATAAACAAAAGTCTTCCTTAGCCTGGAGGTCCCCTTTATTAAGGGATTCATTAATGTTTCATACTACCTTCAAATGAAAAAGATTTGTGTCGTTGAAGAGAAAATCTGCTAATTTATCTAAATTATGTAGAGATACGTGGGTCTTATTTTGCTGCTTATTTGAACACCTAATAATATTTCCAATATACCGGAATTATGCCTTGGAATAATGCTTTGTTAAAGAGTAAAAATTATTCAAAAAATCTTGTGGATTCACGTACATTAATGTGCTAAAGTATTTTATTTTATTTTATTTTTTAATCGACATTCCATTACCTCTGCAATTGAAACCCTATGTTTTCTGTGAGCGGTGAAAATATCCCATGATCTAATCTGGATTCTACTCTCCCTCCCGCCCTATAACCCCCAATCTCTGCAGACTCTTCACACTACTCCACCCCTAGCTCTTCTCCTGATTCGGATCAGTTAACCATCATCGTCATCATACCGGTCGTGGCCGTACTTGCCTCCATTATCTTAGTCAGTTTCGTGGTGTTTAACAGAAGGAAAAGATCAAGGTATGTAAAAACAGAGTATTCATGAGATTGCATTTAGTCACACAAAATCAATAGCTTTGTGATATGAGTGTTGCAAAAACACGAGTAGTTACGTATTACTGACATTATTACCTAAAATAGTTCTGTGATACCTGTTTGGTCTATACAGTCATGCACATGACAGTGTTAATGACATATCAGTCATTTTGATATTTTTTTAATTCACTGCCAAACTATCAGCAAGCTTGTCATGGCCTTCGTACAAATTTCAAGATTACTGTTTATTATGGATACTACAACATGCATACATCTTCTTCATTTTTGACATCCACGAGAAATTTGTAGTCTCTCCTTATTTATCACCTTTGTGATTTTTCATGTACATGCCTAATTCTCTCCCCCCCCCCCCCCCTCCCCCGTTTGTTCAGGAGAGGAAACTATGACCTCGTGCCGACGGAAGGTAAAGCCAGGAAGAGAGTGCGCGAGCTTGAGCTGCTGCTGTTGGACAACATAACGAACACGAGGTATGTAATAGATCCGTCCATCTCATTTCCTATAAACTCCATATCTAAGATTTGCTTGTTTTTGTTATGCAGTTAAATGTGAGGAAGGATCACATCTTTGAAGACTGACAGGTAGTCCGTGAGCATTTATTTGTGTCTGTCTCTTTCATTCCATGAGTAGTTGAACACTTTTCGAGTTATTACTGAAAACACGCACAAAGAGTGAAAATATGTCTCATATTCATTTCATGTTTCGTCGGGATAGCCCCATACATAAGAGGAATCCCGTGATAAGTTGTCTCTCTCAGTGTCATTTCTTTGGAGTCACCGAAAAAAAAAAAGATATATACAATCAGCATGTTTTGCATGGATCACTATTCGATGGAAACATGTTTTAAAAAAGACCTTCGTTAAGTCAGAAGTACAAAATTAACAAACGTATTTACATAATTATATACAATAGGCCTATACAAAGCATATAATTCTTCATAGTTTTTTTTTTTGACACCAATGAATAGTAACTGTTTGTAACCTCACTATCTTCACACCCGTGTGCTTATTCATTTTTACTAAGGCAAAGGGGAAGTATACTGATACAAATTTCTCACTCAATATAATCTCCCAGTTTCTCCAGGGGAGGTAGCGATGACCTGTCTTCTACTTCGAGGACAGGAAAAACTGAGAAGGAGACGAAGAATGTTACACTAAATTGTGGAGAATAACGAAAGACCAGGAGGTGTTTCGAACATTGTAAATGTTGCAGACGAGTCTGCTTCACAGTAAACTCCACTTCTGATCGTTCTTTGCTTCTGTTGATCAAGTTGGATATTAACGAGGGATGAAGGACGTGACTGTGAAGACTTTTTTGATGTGTTTTAAATTATCTGTTGTTTTTTCTCTCGTTTTTATTTGACCAGTTTAACGAGTCGGTAACACTAATACATTTTGTCATATTTCCTATATTCATTCCCATCATAATTTATTATTCACATTTAAGAACCATGTGCGTGAGGGTGTGGGTGAAGGTATGGTTGTATGGGGTAGTGTGCGTGTATGTGAAGGGGTGAACTTGGTAGATAGCTCGTAATGATCGTACCCCCCCCCCCCTTGTGCTTTGTAAGAATACCATTATGATTCCTTGTATATTAGTGCAGTATGTCCTTCTATCATGTCTATGATAACAAGCGTAACTAAATCAAGTCGCTGCTAGACGGCAAAGATATAATTCTATAGTACATTGAAGTTACAAAATTCGTGTATTGTAGAACCCTGTAGACCTATCTAAGGTCGTTTTTAGTCCGAAATAAAGCAAAGTGTGCCAGAGCTTCTTTTCGGGTCACGGTTAAAACTATTTGCCCTCAGTGATTTCTCAACATAACATTTCTCAGCATAACACTGTTGACAAGTCACCTCTGGGCAAATAGATTAACGAACCTTCAGAATAATGAGCCTTATTTCATTTTCGGATTAATGAACCTTCGGAATAACAAACCTTCAAAATAACGAACTGTAACCGTCCATGATGGCACAATAACGCTTCTTGGCAGGGTTCGGTCTGGCTTTTGTGGCCATGGGGCGTTCAGTCTGAGCTCGTGGTACGCTTTTGCAAGCTCTGGTTCGCTCGGGCACACTTTTGATTTCGGACTGCACGCACCCTAGCATACTCGTACTTCGTGTTGAAAAAAAAAAGAAGAAAACAACAACAAGAAAAAGGAGAATAATATGTATAGGCGCAATTTTGTGAAGCATTGTACAGAAGGTACATTATATCCAACATATTCGGTGGTGTGATTCAAATCTTAAATACGATATGAACTGAAATCGGGAAATAGAATTGATTACGCTAATAGTAGGCAATGGTAGGGCCTATACTTGCAGTGGATTCACATTTCCGTCCTTGTACTATTAGTCATGTGTATCGCACATGTATATCGGATCTGTTGTAAATATTATCATTCTTTTTATGGGTGTATGTGCATTGTACTTTGATGTGAATATTTTTTTTTTTTTTTAAAGCAGGGCTTTTGTTTGATTGTAATCAAATTTCTTGTATTGGGTCGTGTTCATTAATGTTGATAGTCTAGGTTATAACATTGCCATCAGTTCCTTTGCGGTTTATGAGGGCCACTATTTTTACTTTTATCATTGTCATGAATATCATAGTTACTATTATCATTACCATTATTTAAGTAGTACTGTCATTATTATCATCATAACTACAGTTCACTCCCGTTACAACAAACACGGTTAGGCTATAGCGAAATTTTGTTCTCAACGAAGTAAAAATTCGAGTCCCAAAATTATCATCATTAAAGTCTTAGGGGAAAAATTCCCCCACGACGAACACGATTATAGAAAATTTTCGTTATAATGAAGTCATGTGCTCCGTTATAATGAAATGTGGATCCTTTACGAAATTACTTAGTAGAACAAACATTTACATAGTGTCTCTGCAAGGGTGAAATAACGCTTCACATTTCAGTGTGTTTAGGTAGAAATCGCTCTGCGTTCGCTCCCTGTGTCAAACACCGTTTCCGATTAACGAACCTTCGGAATAACGAACCTCATTTCATTTCAGATTAGAAAAACTTCGGAAAAACGAATCTTGGGAATAGCGACCCTTGGGAATATCGATCCTTCGGAATAACGAACCTTTTGAATAATGGACCTTTTTAGAATAACGAACTGTAACCGAATCCTAAACCGTCTCTTTCATACATGTGTTTTTAATCTAAGAATGAAAATGCAAACCACTTTATGTTGTCTCTCAGTTGCAAAATCTCAACGAAATTAACGCGATAGTACCACATATAACATCGCATTTCAGCGTATGATTGGCATTGAACAAACAACATGCAATATAAATCGCATATTGTATTTTTGCGTGCTTTCATCATACTGTATTAACTGTTCAGTTATGACGAAATTTTGAAATAACGAAAGAAAACTGCCGGTCCCGAGGAGTTCGTTGTAACGGGAGTGCACTGTATTACATGTACATTGCTACATTTGCAAGTTTCATTGATGGGTTATCATCTACCACCAATCACAATAACTTATAAAGGACCATGGTTATTTGCTTTATTTATGAAAGTAAAATCCGATAGTAAATTGAAAGTTCATTTCACACGCCATATGACACGATTTCTTTAATAATATGTGACTTAACACAATATCAGCGAGGAACCTGCTAATGTGTACAAAGTCTGCGGGGATTTCATAGTCTGCTATATATAGGGAAAGGGGAATTTGACTTCTCTTCCGTATAGATTTGTTTTAGGATTGCCGTAAAATTCCTGATGAGAATGGTTTATAATGGAGTTGCAAAGGCTTGATTAAAAAGGCATAATATAAAATTGTGGATTTTAAAGTTCTGCTTCTATGCTTGCGCCTATATGAGAGCTCTCATGTTGCATATCTCTTGGAATTGTTCATATTCTATATGAAGAATTAATTAATGAGTTGATTTGTAATAGTTATGATTTACTGATTTGAACACCTTTTGATTTTCAGCATTGTATACATGAATAAGAACATCTTGGGCTTCAATCTGTTGAAACGCATGGTACATGAATTTAGAGTTTTAATGATTACCTAGAGTTGTTATATCCCTGTATTTTGTGTCAAAATTATGTCAAAGACTGAAGACAATGAAAAAGACAATGTTATTTAAGTTTTGAGAAGTTTGTATGAATTAAGTATAATGGTTTTGTCAATATGCTTTATTGTAATGCAAAAGCCAAATTGGCGTTCTCTTGTTCAAAAGCAAAACAAACATATTTGCATTATTTTTGCTTGAAAAGAGAAGACCGACCCAATGGAAGGCTACAAGAGTGTTTTATGCTTATAGGAATGTGTGTTTGTTCTGTGAGTGTATTGTATTCTTTAAATAGCTTCTTCGCATTACTCAGTATTATGCGAAAGGATACACGTAATCTGCACAGTTAATGTTGCCGAACATGAACATGATGAAAGAAGAGGAAACTAAAGAAGGAGAAAAAGAAGTCATTTGTGGGGAAAATTATTACCTTGAAAGACGTGCAATCAAGGAAGATTTATGCACATTTTGCGTCTGGTTTACAACATTCATATTTCTTAGAAATATTATTAGAGATGGTCATCAGAAATTCGATATTTCAGAAAAAAAAAGTTTGAGAGCTATTTTTGACTTCATGGGACGGTTTATACTAAGGAGCAGTTATTGAAATTTGGTTCTGCTGTTGACGACTTATGTTCTTTTTGTAGTCAAGGATTCGAATTTATTTTGGAACTGCGTTAAAATCAAAGAATTTTGGCAGGATATGGTTGAGTGTTTTGAGATAGCAGAATAAAGAAACTGCAATGCAGATTGGCCAGATATACACGCGGGTATACAATATATAGAAGAAATTCTCATACAGTAAAATTGTGTAATATAGGTATTTTTATAATTAAATTTATAATATATAAGGGAAGGTTACAATTTAAGAAAACCGTCATCAATGGTCATTGTTTCATGTTTCATGTTTCAGTAAGTTTTATTTCTCCACTTGCACATAACAGAAGATAAGTATAACAATGCGAAGAAGCTATTGACAGAATATATGAGTTATACAAGTATATTGTGAGGAGGAAAAAAAAAATCTTCATTAGAAGAAGTAAATTGAGTTTGCATTTATTGAAATGGGAGTGTCTGAATATTGCAGAAAATAAGTTTCACCCTCTCCCCCTCGGCGGTTTCGTGTTTTCCCCTTTCTCATTATAACAACGGCAATACCTGATATCTCCTCCCAATAGGTTGGTTCCTAAGTAGTTCTGCATTGTGTAAAGTGCAGTGTATTATTTTGGATTACTAACAGGATTTGTAATAACTTTGTGTGTGTATGTGTGTGTGTGATATGTATTAGTAACTGAGTATTTTATGAGTGGTGTGTTAAGGTAGCAAAATAGGTAGTAAGATAATTGTAATGGGTATGGGTGGGAAGGGAAGGATGGGTAATTATATATGGGATGGGGTGGTTTGTTTGTTTGTTTGTTTTTTACTGGGATCTAAGGGGGACGGGAGGAAGGAGAGATGTCTGTCTGGGATTTTAAAGGGGATGGGAGATGGGAATGTAGAGGGTTTTTCATGTTTTTGGGTTGTTTACAGTAGTATATGGTTAGGAAGGTTAGCTTGGAAAATTTATGGAGATGTGTTTTATTTTATAGTATTTCCTTCCTTTTTTTTGATAATTGCTGTTCTATTGGTATTCACTTGTAATATTATTGAAAAATGAAATGTATATCTTGATTGTTACCTTTATTAAAGGAATTATTCTGTTATGTTGTACAGTATAAAACCCAAGTGAGTTGATGTTTCTGATATCACTTGAATGGAAGTGAATAAATATTATTTGGAAAAAAAAAGTGTGTGTTTGTTTGTTTTTGTGTTTGTGTTAAAATGAGAAGTTTATTGCTTTCTTAAGTTTCTGTTAAACTACAACTTTTTTCTTTAACTTGGAAGGATATCGTATAATAGCTATAGCAAACTCGATAGATGTAATTACATTGATTGTTTCTCCATTGTTCATGTAATTCCTTCCATTGCCATATTAGGTTTCCGAGTGTTATACTTTCAATTCAAATTCAGATTAATTCAATATCTATCGAGTTTTGCATTTGCAGCTCTGTACCCATAACCATGATTTTTCACTATGAAATTCGAAGACTTTCTTTTCCAAACAGCTTATAAACTCATTGACTTTAATCCTTGCAGCGGTAAACTTGTATTAGACTACTGGGATCAGGCATTGTGTTCATTTCCTTCTAGAGAAATACTACTTTGCTGCTTGTCATGAGTGCCGTCTTTTCTACGATAAATCTTGATGAGACGGGTCTAGTTGTTGCGCAGGAAAGTTATCCAACGATCTCTGCGTGCGAAATTTGATCACGCTTGAACATTCTATGAAGAAGTTAGGTAAAAAAACAAACAAACAAACAAACAAACAAACAAACAAACGCTTTTTCACCTCTCTGAGTAAAATTTCAAAATATTCGATAGTCCGTTATTTCATCAAAACCATTCACCTCCAGATAATGATGGGCACATGGGCGTCACCCAAAAAAAATGGAGGGGCAAGCATATCATTTTGCCCACCCCCCCCCCCCCCCATAATTCCAGAGACGAGAAGATTTTCTTATCTTTTTTTTTGACAGAAAAACAAAAAGTTACCCTCATAAAAATATTGGAGCAGCAAGCATATCTTAATTTTGTCCCCCCCCCCCCCCATGATTAATAATTCCCGAAATGAGAAGATTTTCTTGCTTTTGAAAGAAAACAAAAATGTTGCCCCCATAAAGATATTGGAAAGCAAGCGCACCATATGCCCCACCCCACATAATCACAGTTCCCGCGATGAAAAGATTTTCTTGCTTTTTTGTTAGAATTCAAGAAATCTGTCCAATTATTTCACCCCAAAACAGTGGCGTAACTACGGAGGGCCCCCCCCCCCCCATCCGCTGGTAAAAAAAAAAAAAAAAGACTTACCGAAATAGTATAGTTGAAGTGTTAGTAAACTGCTTTTGAATGAAAGAGTGATCAAGAAATAAGATATTTTTCTATGATTTCTTTTAACCATAATTAAACAGGTATATAGTGTGAAACATTGTTCAAAAAGCCCGGACCCGACAAAAGATTTTGATTCAGCATGAGATTCCTGGTTGGCATTCTGCATATAAGCAGGATGTGCGCAGTGTACTCAGTACATCCGAACGAAGAGTCGCTACAATGTTCGTTATATCAAAGCTAGATCATTGATTTTGCAGTGTTGCTTTACATACTAGTCTATATAAAAATGTCTTGCATTTCCAATAAAAAGACTTGACCTGGGCTAATTCCTAAGTTTTCCATGTATATAATACACACACAAACAAACACGCACAATAAGCCAGTTCGTATAGTTCCACTTTGCGCATGAACAGAAAAAGGTCATTTGTACCAAGAGGCACGTTGGTTTTAAATTCACTGAGATAAGCATCTGTCATATAATGATTATTCATGTCATCCTTGTTTAATGTTGTTTGCCAGTACATCCACTTGACAGCAAACTTGGTATTTGGCAATATGTATAAAACAGTTTTTTTAATGCATTCAGAGCAAAACAATGAAATGGATGCTTGCCCGATGGTTGATTGACGGACCATTCTGGTCACCTGGTCTATGCAAGTTCATTTATTATTAAATTGAACACGAATTCCATGAATTGTTACGTCTGGTAAGCTTCCCGGTACGAATAATGTCTCTTTGAAAACGATTAAAGTGCCTAACCAATTGAGAAAAAAAAAAGATAGGTCATTTGTACCAACGTGCCCATGAGCTAATTACAAATTGGCCTATTAGTTTAGGGGATGCTCTAAAGTGCAGATTTTGGATATCCTTTCCCCGCTTGGTCACTTCGACACCACCTCGCTGGTCATACCTCCCCCAGTCATGAACATAAGCCCACACCCTTGACTACCAGTGGCGGACCCAGGGGGAGGGGCGCACCGGGCGTTTCCCCCCCCCCCCCTTAAATTTCCAAAGCGAAAAAAAAAAAATAATATAGCTTCAAACGGCAGTTTTTGGACAGTAAAATGTCAAAATTTTCAAGCTCGCTCGCTCCTCTCGCTCACATTTAGTCGTAATGCCATTCTCCTGAAGTTGCTGCCAGTAATTGCCGGCAGTTGCGCCTGGTGCGCCCCCCCCCCCCTAGTTATCAAAGCGAAAAAAATATAGCTACAAACGGCAGTTTGGGGACTATAAAATGTCAAAATTTTCAAGCTCGCTCGCTCCGTTCGCTCGCATTTAATCTTTATGCCATTCTTCTGATGTTGCTGCCAGTAATTGCCTGCAGTTGCGCCCGGTGACCCCTCCCCACCCCCCCCCCCCCCTTAATTTCCAAAGCGAAAAAATATGGCTAAGAACGGCAGTTTTTGGACTGTAAAACGTAAAATTTTAATGCTCGCTCTCTTCGCTCGCTCGCATTTAATCGTTACGCAATTCACCCGATGTTGCTGAAAGTAATTTCCAGCAATTCCGCCCGGTGCCCCTCCCTCCCCCCTTAATTTCCAAAGCGAAAAGATATGGATAAGAACGGCAGTTTTTGGACTGTTAAATGTAAAATTTTCAAGCTCGCTCGTTCCGCTCGCTCGAATGTAATCATTATGCTCTCCCGATATTGCTGCCAGTATTTGCCAGCAGTTGCGCCCGATGCGCCCCTTAAATTCTAAAGCGAAGAAACATATCTACAAACGGCAGTTTGTTTGTTTTTTACTCTAAAATGTCAAAATTTTCAAGCTCGCTCGCTCGCTCGCACGCATTTAATTGTTACGCAATTCTCCTGATGTTGCTGCCAGTAATTGCCGGCAGTTGCGCCCGATGCGCCCCCTCCCCCTTTATTTCCAAAGCGAAAAAATATGGCTCCAAATGGCAGTTGTGGGACTGTAAAATGTCAAAATTTTCAAGCTCGCTCTCTTCGCTCGCTCGCATTTATAAGTTGTTTTGCCATTCACCTGATGTTGCTGCCAGTAATTGCCAGCAGTTACGCCCGGTGCGCCCCCCCCCCCCCCCCTTAATTTCCAAAGCAAAAAAATATGGCTACAAACGGCAGTTTTGGGACTGTAAAATGTCAAAATTTTCAAGCTCGCTCGCTCGCTCGCTCGCTCGCATTTAATTGTGATGCAATTCTCCTGATGTTGCTGCCAGTAATTACCGGCAGTTGCGCCCGTTGCAGCCCCACCCCTTCTTTGTTTCCAAAGCGAAAAAATATGGCTCCAAATGGCAGTTTTTGGACTGTAAAATGTCAAAATTTTCAAGCTCGCTCGCTCGCTCGCTCGCATTTAATTGTGATGCAATTCTCCTGATGTTGCTGCCAGTAATTACCGGCAGTTGCGCCCGTTGCACCCCCACCCCTTCTTTGTTTCCAAAGCGAAAAAATATGGCTCCAAATAGCAGTTTTTGGACTGTAAAATGTCAAAATTTTCAAGCTCGCTCTCTTCGCTCGCTTGTATTTTATGCCATTCACCTGATGTTGCTGCCAGTAATTGCCAGTTGCGCCCGGTGCGTCCCCCCCCCCCCCCTTAATTTACAAAGCAAAAAAATATGGCTACAAACGGCAGTTTTTGGACTGTAAAATGTCAAAATTTTCAAGCTCGCTCACTCCGCTCCCTCGCATGTAGTCGTTATACGCCGTTCTCCTGATATCGCTGCCAGTAATTTGTCGTTTCACACCGTCATTCCATAATCCATTTATAGGGGGTACAACCCCCTCCGGCACTTCCACACCCTGCCCCTACCCTTGCTCGCTCCCTCGCATACCCCCCCCCCCCCCCCCCCGCTTGGTTTCCCTCAAAAAACAGTAAAAGTCTAGGGATTTAGAGCTTCCTTTATTCCGAATGTGTGTCCAAAAAATCTCGTAAACATTTAGTGTCAAAACGCACCCCCCTTGAAAAAAAGCTGGTGACACCCCTGTGGGCATGTGGGCATGAAGTGTGTTTCGGTTGTCTTTTGGTTTTGTATTAGCGTCTGATGTTTGAGTGTTTATTGGGCACACTTGTTTAAGTTATTGCATATCGGGTCAAGTTGTTACACAGTAACAACTTGCCCCATTTGTTGAATATTATTGAGGTGCAACAACTTTTATTATACCTCGATGAATGTTCAGTTTAGTTGTGTTGTTACTTACAGGGAAGTCTGATTTATAATGTCATGTGGTTTTTCAATTGATCAAACATACAGATGTTAAAAAGCTTCACTCTTCACCACTTCAGTCAATAAATCAGTGACTAGCATGTGAGCATTTAGCTACGTGTAAAAAAAAATGTTAAGTTGCATGATTTACCTAATTGCATCGCTGTTCGGTACTTACTTTTCTTTACTTTGATGAGAAGTAAGCTTGCATTGTAGTGAATACCAGTAAACTTGACTAATGATTAATGTTGTTATTGTGAAGTAGGTCATATCCATTTATATTTAAATCAGTATCATCCCATCAGAGTAAATAAAAATACACAAGCGCGCACGCGCAGACAGACAGCCACACAAACGTACATACACACACACATACATATGCACCGTTATGTATATACGCATGCACGAACATGCACACACAGGTACACACTTATTCTTTAACACGTGTATTCATTATCAGATCCGCTTCTATACACGATTTATGCATAGGCTACTTTCTACGTCTTATAGGCCTTTAAAACTATTGTATCAAAATATCCCACGTGCAGTTACAACTTACCCCAACTTACCCGGGCAAGATGTTACAAAATGTTATGTTTATTAATTCCGTATACTTTGTTAATTATGTTTTTAATGACTGACAAAGTTTTTACTGTTTCCAAATAATAGTGAGTATAAGTTATTCTCACAAAGAAAATAAAATAAATCTTTGTTTGTTTGCTTAATAGACATCAAAATGTAAATTTTTTAACAACTAGACCCAGTCTCCCCGGTATACTTATCTGGACAGAGAAGAATCTCGGAGCTGAATCCCCGGAAAGGTTTTTTTTTGTTGTTTTTGTTTTTTTTTAAGTTTTTGGTTTTTTTTTAAGTTTTTATTGCTATGTATATGTTTGTTTATTTTTTTCTTGCTGCTCTGTATAATCATGTGAATCATTACTCTGAACTCCCGGAAAGTAATCGGTGTTCCTGTGTGTGTACAATGTGTGAATGCATGTGTGAGTGTGTGTGTCAAGCCAAAAGTGTGTCCCTCCGGTTTTCTCCCCCCGCAAATTTTCTCAATCGAGTCGAAGACAATAGAGTCGAAGATTGTCGACCTCCACATGTCTGCCATAACTTACTTTCCGTCAGAAGGCGTATCGCTCAAAAGGAGTCTTACCTACTTATGAATACCTATGAAGGTGATAGATGATACTGGACGCATCTGTATTCAGATCCAGATTTTGTCGATGTGGAATGCCATCAAACTTTATTGATGGGTTCGTACTCCCAAAGCTGGTCTTTGAGGTTGAAAAAAAAAAATGCAACATTGATAAGACGCTATCTCAAACATTTTTCCTCTTTCCTCTCTTTCGTCTCCGAACAGTTTTTTACATGCCGTCAAGATCAATTTGCTACAAGTAGGTGATACAAAAAAACATTTTCCACTTTTGATCCTAAATAGTTCGAAAACTATATGACAGATGACACTGTCATTGATATGAGTAATAGCTGAATGCATCACCGAACTAGAAAGATAGGACAGAACCTGCACTTGCAAATGCGGTGTTGGCGTAGAGGGCGTTTCGATATTTTGGCCTAGTACGTAGCCATAGTGATCGTGACGTTTCACCTCTCTTGACAACGCCAATACGCTGCGAGTGTTTTGCCGTGTACTCGATGCTATGCGTGCGATGCGGAGAGTGTGAGATACAATAACATACATGGGCTGGCTACCACCGTGGAACGTGTACAGCAAGATTACGTCTGTGCGCCATAGTGTTCAATACATGAAGTTCTAACGTGTTTATAGTGGTACGCAATTGAAGCTTGTGAGCTGAGCAGAGGAGCAAAACCTCGAGAAGAATCACTAAAATCGCATTTAGGCCTTCTGTTGTTCATTTTACTTTCTCTATAAGGAGTATCACCATGGCAATGATGTATGAGGAAAGTATCTACAATCTCATTCCTCAGGAAGAGGTGAAACCAGAGAAGCAACCAAGGTAAATTTGGATAACGAAACCATCGAGTCTTTTCTTCAGTTTTTCATTTTTTTTTTAGAATCTGGAAGTTGACCAAACGTTGTTAGACCGTCTAACGGAGTTAGAAATATTCCACCGCCCTTCTCAACCTTTTTCAGCCCTTGTCTCCCTCATTTTTTTTTATTTTATTATTATTATTATTTTTTTTTTTTTTTGAGGTTCAGTATTTGGATACGAATCTTCTTTTTCATTTGATTTTTGGCCGACATCGCGGCCCACCTGCTGCGAGAGCTTCCGTCGCGGCCCACGGTTGAGAAGCGGGGTGATCTAGAAACTCTAGACGTCTGAACACAAAGTTAGAAAATAGATCTCTAGAACATTTAAAATTTATTTACAGATAACAAGTGCATGTTTGGTCTCCCCACTGTAGGTGTCCACATGGGTGTATGCAAGGGGGGGTTGGGAGGGTCGTAACTCGTACGACCCCCCCCCCCCCCAAAAAAAAATTTTCAAAAGGTCCACTTTTTGTAAAAGACATTTTTGTTTTTCGAGGGATACACACTGTGTAATAGTACTGTATGCACATTGTTGATGAAAATAAATTGTATTATACAACGTCCAAGTAGATCCTTGTAATTTGATTGGAGGATTGTTGGTGACGTGATATTCAATAACTACACCATTCAACGCGCCGTGAAATTTTGGTTCTATTTTTGCGTGCAATTTGGTTCGATTTTTTCGTTCTATTCCACGGTTCGAGAAATTGTACGGTACTGCATGTACTGTGTGTTGCATATTGAGGATCGCATGCAGCTAGCGCAGTGTACGTGTGCGGTATATGCATGCGCGTATGTAGGCCTACGTAGTGCTAGTCTACGTGTATGAGCGCTAGCTGTGACCTGTATCTACACTGATTGCACAAGCCAGAAAGAGAATCGCAGTGGATCCACATAAAGTATGGCTATATTTTTCATACATATATAGACTTCTAGGCCTACTTAGACCTACCCAACAATCCTCCAACCAAATAAAGATCTACTTGGACGTTGTATAAAACAAATAGTGTATGGTCTTTACTCGTGCAATGGAACTAGATTTCGCACTCGGTGAAAGATGAGGCGCACTATTCAACTCGGCTTCGCCTCGTTGAATAGAGCGCCTCTATCTTTCACCTCGTGCGAAATCTCGTACCATTGCACTCGTGACCATTCACTATTTGTATACTAGTTGTCTTGCAGACTGAATTGTAGAGTGTACTGAAACTGTAACGTTTGTCGTTAGAGTGGCAGTTAATACAGTAGCTTTCAAAAGACGTGGGTAGTCTACTAGCTACGTATATTGTAGGCTCTATATTACATGCTACAATTGTACATATAGGGTACAGTACGTAGTGCATCTCATTCTCAGTTCTGGGTGGGTTTTTTTTTTTTCGAATTCCAAATAGCAAAGCACACTTGTGACACTACTATGAATATGATATTATAGTAACTAAAACATGATTTTTTTTTCTTCTGTTTTTGCATTCCACAGGTACAACTCAAAGTTCAAGAGCACAGTTAAAGTTGAGGTCAAGTCAAACAAGGCACCAAATAAGACCATGGGGCCTGCAAAAGTGGAGCTGAAGAAACCAGAAGAGTTTGTGAAGAAACACTCCAAGGAGCCCCAGCTGCCTGGGAAAAAGCCCTTCAAGTACCCAGACGAGGATACCAGGAGGCCAGCCGTGCCCAAGAGAGAAGAAAAGCCTCTCATGGGTCTCAAGTCCAACAAGAATTTCGTCACCACAAATGCTGTGGAAAACATCATGTCAGTCCCAAAGAAACCAGCTGCAAACTTTGTTGACACAGTGAATGGGGCAACACATCCACTTACTCCATCAGGCCTGATGCCCAAATATGTCAAGAAGAAGGTGAGGAGTACAGTACATTTAACCATGATGCATGAACTACCGTGTAGGAGAGTAGGCTATTAAATGGTGCAATCCTCAACATGCATGGGCTGAGCTTGTGTCATCAGTTGAGATGAGAAGGGCATTGACCCCACAAACTTGAAACAAAGACATACACTTGTACATTATACATACTGTTCCTGGCATGTCATTTTTGTTTTATTATTTCTTATGTTGTATTTTCATAGGTTTTGTATTTTTGTATTTTCTTTTAGCTAGTGATTGTTTTGTTTTGTTTTGGTTTTTTTGTCACAGTAGTACATTGAATCCACATCTACATGCTCCATGTACTTCACCTGTATGGTAGTGATATGTTATGCACTGATACACATATGGGGAGGGAATTGATCCACAGGGCTGTTAACAATCTATGTTTCATAGAGCAGCAAGTTTACTTTATAAGTTTGTGTTTTAAAGTGGCCTTCAAAATATCCTAGACAAGGCTGTGTTTGAAGAAAGAAAGAGGAAAGTGACATGAATTTTCAGTACGCTTAGTACATGCTTGTATACTGTATGAGCTGAAATTTTCGTGTACAGATAATTTCGCGAATTGCTACTCGGAGGACATTTTCGCGTGCTGTTAATTTCACGGTTACGAGGTTCTACCTGAACTTACTTATTTGTGCGTAGTTATTTTCGCGTGTTGTTATTTTCGCGGTTCAAAGGCGATTTGCAAAATTCACGAAAATAAAACCACAGCGAAAATTTCAGCTCGTACAGTACATTGCTTTGATTACAGTGCTCTTTTGCTTAAACCAAATTTAATTTTCTTTGAAGGAAATATCTTAATATGGTTCTCTTACATGAAGGCTTCACATTTGTATGTTGCTGTAATTATTTTGTGCATCCTGCATGTTATACATACTGTACACTTCTCAACATCTTTGCTCATGTCTTGCATTATTTCACAGGGCTACGGGGAGGTGCCAACCTACCTGCAGAAACGCAAGGAAGAAGTGGAGAGAGCGCAGGAGGAGTATGACGAGTACATCCGCGAGCACTACAGGCGCGGTGCCATGAAATGTCTGACGGAAGAGGAGCGCAGGGCCATTATGGATGGTCTCAAGAAGAACTGGGAAGAGATCCACCACCAGTACCAGGGTCTCTCCGTTGTCACGGACACAGCACCCAAGAAGGCGAGGAAGGAGCGGATGGAGGCGGAAATGAAACAGCTGGAAAGGGACATTGAGCTCTTAGAGAAACACAAGACCATCTACATTTCAAATCACTGAAAAGGTCTTCCTGCACACTGACTCATATGACAATAACTCTACGAACACTCTTTGCCAGGGGCACACTGTTGATGAAGCCATATTGGGTGGCCGTGTTATGTGTGCACATGTTGGAGCTGTTGTTTAAGATGTGGGCTTACCAGTAACTTCTGTGGTGAAACATTGCAGTGCATCAGAGACGTATTGCACACTAACTGAAGAAGTTGTTTCAAGGTGGAAAATTCAAATTCATTTTTGCACATGTGGACGCTTCATGTGAATGTAATGAGACCATTTGAACATGTGCATTTATGTATTAAGTAGGGAGCATATACTCTGCTCTTGTGTGATCATATTTTATTTTCAGGTTTAAAAGGAGAGGGAATGGCATGAAACTGACTTAACATGGTCACATAATTACATGTATATCTGATTACTTTTATTTGGCAGGTTCCCTTGGTGGAAAATGCTAACATATAAAAATGTATTAAATGAGACCAACCCATCTTGGCACTAGATGTATTCACTAAATTCATTCAGTTTTGCGATATCTATGCTTTTGTTTTTGTTTTTGTTTTTCACATTGTCACTTTTTAATTTTGTCATAATAGAAAATAAAACAAGCAAATATCAAAACGTGAATATTATCTGTGCTTGAGATGAAATGTTGACATAATTATTATGTCTGTTTCTTTTATTATGAAACAATTGAATTCCATTCATATACATGTACATGGGAAACTCATATTTAGCAATTAGTGTTTCTGTGAATGTACTGTTTGATGTAAATAGAGATTGTAAAATACTGTATTCCATTAAACTTATCCATTGGAATGAAGTTACTTTGCTTTCTTATTTTCCATGCATTTACAATGTAATTCCTTGAATGTTTGTGATTAGTCAAAAAATAATGTTGCTTTAAACAAGGTATCACTTTATTAGCGTTTTGCTTACATTGTACACATAAATCTTAAGTTATATACGTACTGCTGTAGATTAGTCTGCCATCATGCTCAAAATTATGTGCCAATCATAATAGACTTCCATTCAACATGTCATACCAGTTGAAGTATGTATTCAGTTGCCTACTATGAAACATCAAGTCAAGAATAATATGCACACATAGGGTAAACAGTGTGCACTGATACGAGTGTACATGTACAACACATGAAACACTGGAATACAGTACATATATATGAAATCACTGTCCCAGTACATTGAGATTAATTACTGGGCAAAATTACTGCTTGCAGTAAAATTGCTGACTATCGTGATTGTAAAAGATGTGTACATGTATCTTGGGTGTACAGTTCAACTAAGCGACACATACATTTCATACTTCAGTAAGTAATATCAAGTAATGGCCAATCTGCTACCTGTAGGTGTTCCTGCAGTGTTGGCCTCTACAAGAGTGAAGTGATAAATTTTATACTGGAGATTAAGGTGCAAAGTACATTGTAGTTACAATTTGTATACAGTATGTCCCACCAAAAATCGTATTGAGACTTTCCTCATTGATAACTTTTAAAATAGTTAAATGATCTAAATGCTTATTCAGGGTATGAAACTGTAATTTTTT
Source organism: Diadema setosum (assembly GCA_033980235.1). NCBI lineage: Eukaryota > Metazoa > Echinodermata > Echinoidea > Diadematoida > Diadematidae > Diadema > Diadema setosum. Next base: position 20,158,899 of record CM067075.1, read on the forward strand.
AACTACAACCTGTACATGAATCTTGCAGAAAACCCCATGGATTGAATTTGGTTCAGTTGTCACAGGGGAAAATGTGGATCTTCGTAATGCATCAGCATGCCATGGGTCCATTTCTTCAAAGTTTGGCTCTTGGATGGTCTTCGCATCCATATGAATGAAAATAATTTGCTCACAATTGACATATGAATTGTACATCTAGCAATTAACAAATCAATTCAAATTCTGTGCCTAAAGTATCAATATTGAAATACACAGCTGTATGTAAATATTGTTGCTTATGATCATCTTGACAAAAAAAAAATAGAGGAAAAAGACAATGAAAGCAGAAAACAAAGCTATAGGAGGAAGAGCTTCATCCAGTCTTCCATGAGATGATCATAAATATCTTTCGTTAATCCTTCATTTTCACACCTTACCAACATTTGTAAAACTCAGAAATCTGCTTCTTCTTTTTTTAATGGTGATTATTCATTTCATTTGAATACTGAGTAGTTCAAAATGGAAAGCAACAAGCAGTCACTTTTGCAAGAGATATTTTTATGCGCGAACACAATGAACAACTTTGTAAGGCGTGAACATAAAGGACAACGTGTCTCCTTGCAAAACTCGGAGGGAAGGGATTTCTGACACGTTTTACAAAGATCCCTATTTTTCCACACCCACTGAATCAAATCAAATAGAGTTTACTGCAAGATGTGAGGATTGAGTTAGTTTCATACTCTAAATTTGCATTTTGATTCTCTGTTTTTGAAGTTCTTGTTGCAGAAAGTCAGATTTTTATTTATTTATTTTTCTTTCTTTCTTTCTTTCTTTTTTTTTTTTGGGGGGGGGGGGCAATAACAGTACAGGGATGACATGAACCTGCAATTAAGAAACAATTCCCATTCACTCATACCACACGTGTGGACACGCAAGTATACACAAACACACATACATGCACACACACACGGATGGAGGCATCAGGTAGTTCAGTAGAGTACTGCAGAGAAAAATAATATAGGTGTACTGCAATCGGATAAGACTGCACTATTCTACTAGTGGGCCACGAAGCTCTCCCAGGTGGGCCATGATGTTGGCCAAACTAAAAGATAAAAAGATTAATTTGATCCAACTCAAGTGGGCCTCAAAAAAGTTTGTATGTACAGCTGTAGGTGTCAAAGTGGACCTCGGGTTGAAAAAAAGGTTGAGAAGCATGGGGATATGAAATAGGGGTTAGAATATTGGAAGAACCTCTGTACGCTTCATACTATGTTTCATATTACGCATGTTGTAGGGCTGTGGTATTAACTGGCTTGTTCTTACCTACTGTAATGTAAAGTGTATGAAGGGGTTTTCAGTGGTGGCCATGCAAAGATATGAAGACCTGAGGTCCAGCCAAACTGAAATGTGCATGAGTTGAATTGGGAAACTTCAGAGTAGATTTGTTGGATGGGTAACCAGTTAAGGACAGGACAGGAGTATCATAATTCGCTATAATAATAATAATAATAATAATAATAATAATAATAATAATAATAATAATAATAATAATAATAATAATAATAATAATAATAATAATAATAATAATAATAATAATAATAATAATTATAATAATAATAATAATAATAATAATAATAATATATATATATATATATATATATATATATATATATATATTTATATATATATATAATGGTATTATTATCCGCGTGTTGGAATAAGAGCATGAAGACAAACAAGTTGACATAATGCATTAGAATCCAACTTCATTTATTTGTAAACCAAATTTTCGACCCTTGCACGGATCTTCCTCAGGGTAACAGTGATATTTGTATTTGAAGCTCAGCACAGAAAAATAATAATAATAACAAAGAAACGCGCCTGGTTGTCAGCTTAGAGTTTGAGCTAGCAACCAACACGCACGGTTGTTAGCTCAAAATTTGCGCTATCTTCACGAGTGCAAAATCCTTAAACTCAATTATGACGTAACAATGTATCATAGAATGCATAAGAAGTAAGACATAGACATTTTCAAATCAAACTGATCGTTTACCAGCCGCGCAAAATACATACCAACACGCACGGTTGTTAGCTCAAAATTTGCGCTATCTTCATGAGTGCAAAATTATTATTATTTTTCTGTGCTGAGCTTCAAATACAAATATCACTGTTACCCTGAGGAAGATCCGTGCAAGGGTCGAAAATTTGGTTTACAAATAAATGAAGTTGGATTTTAATGCATTATGTCAACTTGTTTGTCTTCGTCGTCTATATATATATATATATATATATATATATATATATATATATATATATATATATATATAAATATAATTATTTTTTTTATTTTTTTTTTTTTTTGGGGGGGGGAGATGAAATATGATAGAAGACTGAAAGGCATATACACATCAGAATGAATAAAGACAATCCTTTAGTCTGTATGTAGTGTCGTGTATTGATGTGGTATGATGGAGAGGTATGTCTAGTTTCCTACAGTAAAGGTACATGTACATCATAGTACCAGTGCCAGAGGGCAAGATTTATCCTTCTTGGCCATATTAAAGCAAGCTTTAGATCTGCGATGCGAATGCCAAGACGATGCTTATTCCTGGGTTGAACAATGGAAACAGCTGTCCTAGGCATGTACACAGGTTATTTTTATTATTATTATTTTTTTTTTTTTGGCCTCATAACATTGTCTTAGCATTCATGTCGCAGATGATGATGATGATGATGATGAAACGGCATTTGTATGGCGCCATTTATCTGTAGAAACATTCAAAGGCGCCCAGATCTTAGCAGATCTTAAGCACAATCAGTCAAGTGGGAAAGCCGGTCTGCCCTACCTCTCTAATACATGTACAGGGGAAACTCGGTATAACGAACACTGCTATAACGAGATATCGGTTATAACGAGGAAATTTTCTCGGTCCCAAATTTCCTTCCACACAAGTCTACGTAAAATGCTACTCTTATAGCGAGATCGGCTATAACGAAATAACTGCTATAACGAGATGAATTTTGTGACTTCCAAACAAAGAAAAACATAGTAAATCAAATCTGCTATAGCGAGGTAAAGCAAAATGCCTTCGGTAAAGCTTTATGTCGCCTGTGCTATCATCTTCCGAGATTGTAAAGCTTGATGCGCCAAAAACTGTCTTGTACACACATACATGTAATCATTTTCTTCAGTGCACTCCAGCTAGCACTGCATGTTGTACGTGTGAAGTGTGTGTGTGCACGCACACTGATACATGCAGAAAATGTGGTGAGACGGCCATATGTATACATGACATCATCATGATGTTTAGCAGGTGTGAGGCAATCTGATGCTGTGATTGGCCTTCTACTTTAAGGAATTCCCCGTCTTCACACACACGCAGTCATAATGTACATACAGTATGTGTCACATACACACACAGCATTGTGCAGACCATTATTCAAGCTTTCCACACAACACACACCCATACGATAACCACATACCAATCCACAGACGATCTTGATACAATCGCAAGCTATATAAATTTACAAATTCAAACATCTACAATTAATAAGAAACACATTCTTGATATTGGATTTCCTTGTCGAAAAACATCTTCTTACCCATAAAGGTGAGTAATTCCCTCACACACAATATCAAGTTATCAGTATTGATTGAAATATGATGGGTAGTCCCACATGTGCAAATTAATGTCTTTATTTTATGCCTTCTTTTATGCCTACTGATATAACGAGATATCGGCTATAACGAGGAAAATGACTCGGTCCCGACCATCTCGTTATATCGAGTTTCCACTGTACAACAAACCAAAACCTACATGAGCACTCATTCTTGCAAAGCACAAACACACAAGGCCATTTTCTCAGAACACACAGAGCAACTAAATAAAACCCCACAAAGACAGATCTATACATGCTGCATTTTTGTTATTTGTATTTTAGTCTTTTTGCAATATTCTTTTTCTCTCTCTCTCTGTTAACTTTTCCAGCTTGCTGTGTGACTGTCTCTGACCAACATAATATGCAATCCATCTGCACGCATTACACCTACATTGCTTTCGATAAAGGAAGCCATAAACGACTTTACGTCAGCTGAGTGTGTGAAGCTATGAGCCAATTGCCTTTCATCTGGTATTACCATTACACTGGTTACCATAAAAAGAACTCAGACACAACCCAATTACCAGTAACATGTTGAAACATTTATTATATTTTCCTGCTCAGAATGATTGAAGGTGAAATGAAAGTATTTTGACATCACTCAAATATCATCGGCTTGTTACAAATTCAGACAATACACAAGACAAAACCTGTAAGAAAAGGACATATTTTGTCAGCCACAAAGATAACTAAAAAAAAAAAAAAAAAAAATGAAGAAAAAATATCAGAAGTGAAAGCAGTAACATGTTTTGCTTTGGGACAGCCTTTGGACATCAAAGACTTCATGAACATGCATTACACATATGATGCATTTATACTGAATACCAGTCAATGTGCTACCATGCTGTCAGGTGGATGTAATTTCAGGAATTCACCCAAATCAAAGCTCAATCCATCTCATTTCCGACAGCATCAAAATGATTATCAAATTTCAGTGTACCACAGCTTGTCACAAGCATGGCGATCTATGATGAAGATCGTACACCAGGACCATCCAGTTTAACTTTGCCTTCTTCAAATCAAAAAAAGGATTTTCAAAGTATTATCACCAAGGAGCTATTTTACCGGTACTCTCTCTGAAGCACAGAATGAACAATTGTATGAGATTACATTCATTTCCAGTGTCTTCTTCACTGCTTTAATCAATTTGACCAGTGTTTCCTTGTCCTTAGCATGTCTCCATGAGATTAGGAGTCTTATTTTCAGCGAAAACATGTCGCCCAATTGTGCAATGCAGGTATTCTGCATTAAAATCTTGAACTGAAATTCTCCACAACGACAACTAAAAGAAGTGTACATGTACAATGTAGTATCAAGTGTGGCTGTCAAATATTCTGCCATTTGAGCATATGACGGACAATAGCTAATAACAGGTGGACTTACAATCAACATGTAAGTGGCACAAGGTACGAAATTCCTTGTTTAAAAATGAATAGTCATCATGAAATTGAGGTCCTCACCTACCCATTCTCTTCTCATTTGTCACAATTAATGCCTCTCACGCAACAACATGTAGACATAATGCATACGTCACACATTTTGGGTTTGTATTTTCACAAATTTGGCATGTCAGATTCTACTTGCAAATCTAACACACAAAAAAAAATAATGATAATATAAAAAAATGATAATAATAAATAAAATAAAAAATTAATGAACTCACTCTGATCCAGATATGAATTGTAAACATGCAGTGATTTAGGCATATATTTCTCTGTTCACTACTGTACTCCACAATTGCAAGTTTTACTCTTTGAAATGGTCAGGAAGTCCCGATTCACAAAAAAAAAAAAAAAAATAGACTCGCTCCATATATGGTGTACACAGTAAGAGGCTGTTGTCACAAATGAGAAGTCTTCCATTTGACATTTACATATTTTGTAAAATGAAGTTGCAATTTTGTTTTCTATTACTATGTGTATTTCTTACAAATTTATTTCTCTCCATCTCTTTTTCTCTCCCTCTCTATCTCTCTCTCTCTCTCTCTTCTTATTACACACACAACTCTCCTATGAACAAGTAGACTCTTTCTGGATTAACTCCAGAAGTCCTGTACAAACAGTCTAAGGTTTGTTAGAATTTGCATCTAGCACGTGTCATACTTCCTCTTCCGAAAGTTTACTTCCAGAATTTCTTGATGGACATGTTCTTCTCTGAATCCTTCTGCATAATCTGTAGGAGAAATGAAAAAAAGTAATAGAGATTTTCCAAGAGCTCAGTACATTGTTTCATTTCTTCAATAGTCCTGTACAGTATGCATTACATGTATGTGACATCCAACAATGAAATAATCTCTGCCTCTCTAACTAAAGGTGTTTCCACATTAGTTTTCAGGTCAAGTACGAGCCATGTGTAAGGATAAGTTGGTGTAATTTAATTTTCTCATTCCCCATTACTGTTAAATTGGAAATTTGTCCACGATTAATTTTCACACTTGGCTAGCCTAGATGAATTTCTTGTGTTTCTAATTTTGTGGACTGTCATGACAATTGAGCGAGCAACCCAAACAGTTCATCGCTGCCGTGGTGGTTAAGGGCTTTGGCAGCACATTCTGTACCATGGTAAAAAAGGTAACCGGTTTCCATTATGACAGCACATTTACTCATGACACAGGACAAGCAAATGTAAAGAAAACTATGAAATGGCAAAACAGGCACAAAATTTGAACACTTCATTTTGCGCAAGTTTCATGTCATATGAAACATGCAAAATTTCCACAACCAGAAATTTCAACTTTAACAGTAATGTATTCAGAAAGATGGCAGACCAGCAAAATGACAACATTTGCAAACACCCCCTCCCCCCCCCAATAAAAAAAAAAAAAAAAAAAAAAAAAAAATGGTTATTTAGGACATGTACCTCCTGTAAAAGGCGTTTGTATGGCCAGTAGGCCTATAGCCTAAATTACATGAGCAATATCACAGGTTAACAAAGTCTTTGCTGCAATGCTGGATTTCAAATTATGACAAGTCCAAAGGAGAGCATAAGAGAGGAAGAAAGAAGGAGAAAGAGGGAGAGAACATGAAAGCAAGAATAGAGGTAATGAAGAACATTTCATTCACACATGGGCAACTCTTCGAATTGCCTTGCATCTCTCGGCTGTAAACAGGAGGATTATAATAAAACAGGATGTTGATAATGATGGTGGTTACCTTGGCAACAGCCATTTCAAAGTCTTCCTGGGTCACATGAACTCTCCTCTCCCTGAGGGCATACATGCCTGCTTCAGTGCACACACCCTGGGGACAGGGAATAATGAAACACATTTTGGTGACTCCTATGAAAATGTCTTCACATCGCTATTAAAATGGTGACTCTTCATGTGTTCAAGCATTTTGCTGTCACAATTCATGATTTCTCGTCACCATCCATTTAATGACCTCCAGAATGGACTGTAAATGCAATGTACATCAGACAACCTACACATCTAGATGTGAAATGTCACAATTTCACACAAAGGCTACTGTGATGCAATAAAAATTAAAGGATTACACAATTCTTATTGACAGGGTTCACGTCACAACATCTGATTGGCAAAAAAAAAAAAAAAAAAGCAAAGGAAGAAAAGCAAAGGAAAAGTTGAAGAATTCAGTTGTCATGGTGCCCTTGGCGAACTAGGTACAAACAGGTGCACACTGCTTACCCAAAATCTACTTCCAAGAATCACAGGCACAATGTACATTTCAGTAAACTTTGTGAGTAACGGGCAAAGAAGTGGCCAGTCTATTAGAGCATGGTGTGTTTCAGCATCAACATTTGCACCTTTTCAATCATAAGAGTAGTTTCATGTATGTTTATAATACTAGCTGCATCACTAGAGAGATAAGAGGATAAGAGCATCTACATTAAAATCAGTGTGAAGTGTAGCTCCTTTTCATACCTTCCTATTTATTTCCACTAATCTTCGGGTGTGGAGGTATGTGTATACTGATAGAGTCACAGGTCTACTTGTTTCTAGCCCATAATAACCTTGAGCCTCTTATAATCTGTCACCCAACATGACCTTTGACCTACCTTGACCTCTGCCCCTGATGCTCCTGGCATAAGTTCAGCAATTTTCCTCAGATTGATGCCTCTCGTCAAGTTCATCTTCCTCGAGTGGATCTTCAGGATGTCAAGACGGGCTTCCTCATTCGGAGGGGGAAACTCAATCTTACGGTCAATGCGACCGGGTCTGAGGAGCGCCGAGTCCAGGATATCGATTCGATTGGTAGCCATGATGACCTGATGATAACGAGATCTCATTGTTTAGGGTCACTTTGCAGAATAGTCAAAGACTTAACTGAAATAGCCAATGCACCATGCACCATATACAAAGATTAATTGCATTTGCTTAGTCATTTTATTAAAAAGTATTGTCTTGAGTTTACTTTAAAACCAAAAATATTCACTTATTTCAATTTGGGTATCTGAAGTTATTAAAAGTGTCACAATTTTAGTTCATTCATGCAGTTTTTCTTTCTCCTTTCTATTCATTTTGACTTCTGTGCATCAATACAAAATTCAGGTATGATCAAAAGCTTAGTTGGGCTGCCTGAAGGATGCCAGAGTATTTGGCAAACTGACGCTGCAGTGGCTACAACATCCAGTACTGTCCCCTTTCATTCAAATCTTCAGTGGTTGGTCGTTCATGTACCAGTGCATTTTAGTAGAATTTCTCATTACACCAAATTTCTCATTTATTACGACACCACATAAGAACTACTCAGGACCTAAAGGTATCCTGATATCCACCCCCTACTCAATGAAGAATGCATTCAATTTCACTCAACTATGCATGAATCTAGCAAATTGATTGTGTATATTACAGAAAAATTAACTTGCAGAGTATGGTGATATGCAGAATAAATGAATCAAGAAAACAAGCACACATATCCCAAACCCACAAAGTACATGTACACAGGAAGGGACAAATGCCTATTATTAAGGCTGGATCACTGATATGCAAGACATACTTTTTCAGAAGCAGTTCAGATGCAGAACACTTAACCCGTTGAGGACTACATAGCTGATTTTTTGCTACAACATGCATTTCTCAAAAGCACGTGCGCAAGTATACTTGGGAATAGTCTTCAATGGGTTAAATGACTCCAAGCAGATATCGCACTCACCTTGATGTTCTTGGTGGCTTCAAAGCCATCCAGCTGGTTGAGGAGTTCCAGCATAGTTCTCTGCACCTCACTGTCCCCACCGGAGCTCCCCTCGATACGAGTAGACCCAATGGAGTCAATTTCATCCATGAAGATGATTGATGGCGCATGCTCTCTGCAAAATAGATACATAATGATTGTAAGTAACACTTCAGTGTCAGCACAGAGAAATGATTACATCCACAGACCATTTAATTGTACAGCAAGGACACATTGTACAACCCCCCTTTTTTTCTCACATTCTTGTTTAAACCAGGAAATGGTCATTGCATTGGACAAAATTTGTGCCTACATAAAAGAACAAGAACATGTACAGTGTGATTAGCACAATTATGCTACACGTGCTACATACGTACATTTTGTATTTGGTAGTTCTGTGCATTTACATCACATGCATGTTTTTGTAACACTTAATGCCTAATTCACTTTTCACTTATGGTGTAACCCTAATCCAGCATAAGAATACTGACAAGCTATACATACAATACATCTGACTCTTGGCTTACGCTACATCATAGCAAAACACACACATATCTAGACATAATATTCAAGTGACTATCTTATGAGGACACGGATTTCACAAGACATACTTTAGAAAATCTACTTCATAACTTACATACAATATAAGCATGAATTGCTTCAATGACAGTAATGAGGGGGGAAATTCAAATATCAATGTGCATACAATATCATGATATACACACTGAGCTGAACAGAATTTCTTAATTCAATGAACTATGATAACTGATCTTTTGTTAGTCCAGATAAAGTGGTATCTGCACACATAACATCAAACTTGGAGTTGATGGTTTGTCACAGTACTAGTAGTATACATGGAAACTTTAGGATTGCCCCTAAAGACAGAAAATTTTAAGTTCATGAGACATTGCATTTGGTCATCTTCCTAAAATTATGGGAGCAATAACTTTGTTTATTTTTTAATTCCCCCCTCCTCCCCCCCCCCAAAAAAAAAATAGAGATATGGAAAGTTGTCACCCTTCACCCATCGAGGATGAGTCCTGAGTATACTTGGACAAGTGTCCATGGGAAATGAGTGTTGTAGCAAAATCAGCCTGTCCTCAACGGATTAAGATGGGAACATGGTTGTACAGTTGCCATGCATACCTTGCCATGACGAAAAGTTCCCGGACCATCCTGGAGCCCTCACCAATGAACTTCTGAACAAGCTCAGACCCTGAGACTCGGATAAAGGTGCACTCAGTGTGATGAGCAACGGCCCTGGCCAGCAGTGTCTTACCAGTGCCTGGTGGCCCATACAGCAACACTCCCTAAACATGCAAACAAGGCAGATGGATTCTTGATCTCAGCCCCAAGTTTCCCCAGTCACACATTTAACATAGAATGAATTCTCTGGAGATCACTTGAAAAACATGTTTACACGTTGCGAATATAAAATCAAACTGAAACAGAACTGAACTGAATATCTACTCTGCTTTGGAGCCATTTGCTAGGATAATACTGAATGTCTTCACACATTCTACACATTACTGAATGAAGATAAATTATAAACACATGACTGGCAGGCTCATGGTTAGTTCAAACTGCACAAACCACAGTTCTGATAGATATTTCTTCAGATATATAGGAGGCTCACAGGAAGAACCATCTTATCGAGATATCTATAACACAAAACTCAACTCGTGGGACTGAGGATAAAAATGCAAACCTTTGGTTGTGCTATGCCAAGGGCATCGAATAGCTCTGGATGTTTGACAGGAAGTTCAATAACTTCTTTGATCTCCTTGATTTGCTTGTCGAGACCTCCAACCATCTCGTACGTTGAGTCTGGGACTTTCTCCACCATCATGAGACTGACAAGGGGGTCCACCTGGCAAGAAAAAAAAAGACAAATATCATCAATAACATTCTTGATTAACATTAGATACAAGAACAATGCTCACAATTATGAAAATGAAATCAATGTATCAATAATTATCATGCTAATATCAATTATGTGTAGCAATAATGATAATAATCCTCCTCATTAACTTCATTCTCATCAGTCATTATCAAAAGAAAGATTTCAAACTTCTTTGTTAATCTGCAAAACTCAGGGCGACTAAATGTGACCCGCTACAACAAAAGGATCCTAAAGTCGCTGACGGGTGAGCCGTGAAAATCAAGTTTGAAATCAGATCATCAAAATCCGTAAAAACATTTGGATTTTTGTTTTTGAAATAATTTTGTAGTCTATGTATCTTCTATCATCTACCGAAATTTCGAAGCTAAATAATCAAAGAAAAGGCAAGAAAGTAGCATTTTTCTGGGCCATGATTTTCCGACTTTCAACGGAAGTGTAACGTGTCCGAAGATTTGGATTAAGCGCCGCAGCTAGACTCCGCCCCTAGCAACGGGGTAGTGACCTCATTGGTCAGTGCGTGCATCCTGGTTACTGATTGGTCGTGCGTAGACCGTTAGCGCTAAGCTTGAATGAACATTGGATGTTGCTAGGAGCGTACCTTCTATTGTCAAACGGTGAAAACTGTCTTGCTTCCCCTTGATCCTGATAGCGTTGGAAGGAAAACTTTGAAGGCGGTTTTCTCGAAACACTGATTTCCTAAACCACTCGACATGCGCTAATAAAATCATCGATATCTCTGCAACCGAGTACTTTTATGAGTCATGTCAGATATGACATTAAAGGCAGTGGGTCACAAATGTATTCCAACACTCAGAAAAGAAAAGGAAGAAAAGTGCAAAAAATAAACTAAATGTATCCCCACACTCTGAAAAAGGAAGAAAAGTCCTAAAACAATCAAAACAAAGGAGGAATACTTGCACTCTTCACCAAATACTGAATTCCTTTCAGTTACAAATTAATGCATAATTCAATAGTTTGATTTTACATAAAGATTATGTAATCACTAACTTGCCTCCCTTCCCTTCATTCACGTCATTGGCATTCCAGACTCTATGACACCCTATCCAAGCCATAATACAGGCTGAAAAAGGAGCAAAAAATAATTGAATAAACTAGCAATAGCCACAGGCACGGCCTTGATGTACAGCAAATGCTGTGATCCAAACTTTGCAAAGCTGTGTTCCAGATTTCATTTTTCTTCTTTATTAGAAAGCACAGTGGGATCATTTCCAAACTTTGTTTCCCTGCCTTGTAAAATTGACTTTAGTTTCCATTTCAGAACAAAATCACAGGCTACTTTGCCATCTCCATGATATTATTTCCAAATAAAGCTTTAATATTCATTGAATTGACACTATCACTACACCATCACATTCCAAATCATTCTGGGTTTGATGAATTTAAATTTTAGCCTGAATTTTAAAGCAAACAAGAGTGCGAGAACATACTGTTACATGGAACCACTGAGAACCTTTGTCATGACTGCTTACCTTGTTTGGAAGAATCTTGTGCAGGGTGTGGCTGTCATTCCGAAGTGCTACCCTGCAGTTGGGTTGAACATCGGCTATGTCAATGGATTTGTCAATGTCCACTACAAATTTTCCCTCAGGATGTACCTGCAGTGAAGGAGAAGACCACAGGTATTCATGAAAAGTTATGCATGAAGTCTGGAAAACTGGAACAAAAATCAAAGGTATGTTCTTCTTCAAAACAAAAACAAATCAAACATAACATCAACAAAATGTACAACAAATATCAAATAACTCTGAATTTCCTGGAATAAAATAATAATTAAAAAAAGCTTGATAATAGTCTTACTTGCAATGTCAATAGAAGCACACGAACAGTATCATCATCACTAAATTTCTTGCTTTTGTGCCTTTCTGATTCTACATGAACAGATAATACATATCACACAATGATTGGAGATTGTTTTGAAGAACATGCATATTTACATTCCACCTTCATTCTCAGGGAGGATACAATTCACATTGATTCATATTTCTTCAAAGCATGTTATGAATGCATTCAAACTGGCAATAAGGAGATTGCAATCTGTACAAATCTTCCCGTTGGATTGCAACCTTGTAGTGGTCGGGAAGCTTGTGCGTCCCAGTGACCCCTAGAGCTATGCCAGCGGGAGATTTATCTCCTGGTAGGGCCCCCCATGCTGGACAGGTCGAAGGGTAGAAGCCAGACAAAGAGCAATCCACTGGTCCTCCAGGTTGGGGGTTGAGCACAGGGCTAACAACTCTGTCTTGTAAAAAAGAACACGTTACGGAAACAGCAACAGAAGGAATCAACAGTACTAGGTGTAATGGACTTCCAGGGCTATCGGCAGATGCTAGGATGAATGCCATTGGTGAAAGCCGAAAGGAAGCCAATGGCAGGAAGGTGGAAGTTCTGAATGCCAAAACTAGAACTAGAATAGGCTTCTGGAATGTTAGGACAATGTATGATACAGGGAAATTAGCACAAGTAACATCAGAGATGAGAAGATATAAGTTAGATATATTAGGAGTAAGTGAGAGCAGATGGACAGGATCAGGGAGGCTTTCAACATCCACAGGAGAAACGGTGCTGTACTCTGGAAGGGATGACCAGCAACATAGAGAAGGAGTGGCCATCATTTTGAAGAAAGGAGTGGAGAAGAGTTTAATAGAGTGGCAACCTATCAGCAATAGGCTTATAAAGATACGATTGAGGGGGAAACAAATCAACACATCTATTATCCAGTGCTATGCTCCAACAAACGACAGCGAAGAATGCTTGAAGGATGAATTCTATGAACAACTTCAATCTGTTTTAGAAGCTACACCAGGACATGACCTGAGACTAGTGATGGGAGACCTAAATGCCAAAGTAGGAAACAACAACACCGAACATGACAGGGCAATGGGTAGAGAAGGCTGCGGGAGAATGAACGAGAATGGGGAGAGGTTGGCAGAATTTTGCTCCATGCATGACTTGGTCATTGGCGGAACCTTGTTCCCATACAGGGAGATCCACAAGTTAACATGGCACTCTCCAAATGGAAGGGATCGAAATCAAATCGACCATCTAATGATAAATGGCACCTGGAGACGTTCTTTGCTTGATGTCAAAGTTAAACGTGGAGCTGACGTTGGTAGCGACCACCATTTGGTTACAGCTCTCCTGAGAGTAAAGCTCAGAAAAGAAGGTCCCAAGAAGACAGCCAAAAAACAGTTTGATGTTGGAAAGTTGCGAGACAGCAAAGTCAAAGATTCATTTGTACTGCAACTAAAAAACAGATTCCAAGCACTACCAGATATGTTGGACCAGACAGAATCAGAGGATATCAACATCATGTGGGAGCAGACCAAAGCAAGTGAATCTTGCCTTGGTTACAAACACAAGAAGAAGAAGGAGTGGATAAGTGAAGACACTTGGCAAGCAATTGAAAATAGAAGGGCTCTGAAGAAGAAAATAAATGACACCAAGTCTGAAAGATTGAAGGAAAGATACAAGAAGCAATACCAAGAAACAAACAAAACAGTGCAGAGAAAAACCAGAGCTGACAAGCGAGCATACCTAGATGATCTAGCAAACCAGGCAGAAGAAGCAGCTAGAAAAGGAGAACAAGGGAAAGTGTACAAGATCACCAAAGTAGTGAGTGGAAAACACAGACGAGCAACTGAGATGCCAATAGAAGACAAAAATGGTCAGCTGTTAACAACAGCTCGTTGGGCTGAGCACTTCAAGGAAGTGCTAAACAGACCCTCACCCACAACAGAACCAGATGTAGCACCTGCAAGAGATGACTTGGAAATAAGCATAGTCCACCAACAAGGGAGGAAATTGTCTCAGCCATTAAGACCCTAAAAAGTGGAAAAGCCCCTGGCCAAGACAATCTGAATGCCGATCTTTTCAAGACAGAACCTGACATGGCCTCCAAACTACTTCAACCACTTTTCACTGCTATTTGGCAGAAGAAAGAGATACCTGATGACTGGATGGAAGGCATTATCATAAAGATACCAAAGAAGGGCAATTTGAGAAATTGTAATAACTGGCGCGGAATTACACTTCTATCAGTACCTAGTAAAATTATGGCAAAAATTATTGTGCAACGTTTAACAGAGGCAGTCGATGAAAAGCTGCGGAAGGAACAGGCAGGATTCCGCAAAGGGAGATCGTGCATAGACCAAATATTTGCACTACGTAACATCATTGAACAGTGCACGGAGTGGCAGAGACAGATATACATCAACTTTGTTGACTTTGAAAAGGCCTTTGATAGTATACACCGGGACGGCCTGTGGAAAATCTTGAGGATGTATGGAATCCCACAGCACATAGTGGAACTCATCAAGGTGTTCTACACCAACTTCAAATGTAGGGTGGGGAATAGCGACCTGGCATTCCAAGTAAAGACTGGAGTCAGACAAGGATGTGTGATGTCAGCATTGCTCTTCAACGTCGTTATTGATTGGGTAATGCGCCGTACAACAGAAGACAAAACAAGAGGCATACGATGGACTCTCTTCTCAGCACTAGAAGACCTTGACTTTGCTGATGATCTGGCCCTAGTCTCACACACTCACCAACATATGCAAGAGAAAACAACATGGCTGAGCTACTTTGCACAACAAGTCGGCTTGAAAATAAACCAGAAGAAATCTGAAGTGATGGTCTTAAATGTCTCGGACCCACTACCAATCCATGTAAACGGTGATGCCCTACCAGAAACAGATGAGTTCATTTATCTAGGCAGTACTGTAAAACAGGACGGAGGCGCACACAGTGATATCAAAAACAGAATCAACAAAGCTAGGAACGCCTTCAGAAGTTTAAATAATATTTGGAAGTCACAACAGTACAGAATCAAGACAAAACTCAAGTTGTACCAGAGCTGCGTTCTCTCCACCCTCCTCTATGGTGCAGAATGCTGGAGAATAACAGCCAATGATATTCATCAGCTGTCGGTATTTCACACCAAAAGCTTGAGGAAGATTTGCCGGATTTTTTGGCCAAACAAAATATCAAATGAAGAGCTGTTGATAAGATGTCAGATAGACAGTATGGAAGAAATAATAACAAAGCGGCGCTGGAACTGGATTGGACATGTCCTGAGAAAAGAACAAGAAAGCATCCCAAGAGTTGCCCTTCACTGGACACCTGAAGGAAGAAGGAGAAGAGGGCGACCCAAGACCACCTGGCGTCGCACAGTTGAGGAAGAGATGAAATCCCTAAACCTGACATGGGGAGGTGTCCAGAAGCTAGCCCAGAACAGACCAGAGTGGAGGACCTTCGTTGCTGCCCTACATGCCAGGAGGCATAACGGGCAGTAAGTAAGTAAGTAAGTAATCTGTACAAATAATGCAAAAGATGGTATGATGTCCACACTGAATAGGATACTAGATGTTTGAATGGAACAAACCAGGAACAACATATTGCAGTTCTTACCTTGACAAGAACTTTCTTTTTGTCCATAGCTTTGACAACCTCTCCTACATGAGATCCTTGCTCCTGAAGTAACTGGAGCTCTTCTCGTAACATTCGCACTGAAATACAAAGAGACATGATACATACTACATCTGTATGTATACATAATGCCTTACAGAAGATAACAGACTTTAAGAACTGACACAATTAATCTTGGTTGGTACTATGGTACTTTAAACAAGGTGTAAATGTAGCATTGACTGACTTTAAACAAGGTGTAAATGAAACTTTGACTGACTTCTATGAGATCTGTCTGTGCATAAGTCACGGAAAGGTGTAAAAACAGTGGGCATTGTCATGCTTATTTCACCTGACTACTTTGTTGGTGACATCATGGAAGGCACGAGAGGTATTATTCTAGGGGTGGAGCTTGGTGAGTGCAGGTAAAAAATAAAACAAAAAATAAATTACTAAAAAACTTATACAAATTCATATTACTTAAAAAAAACAAAAACAAACAAACACCTAGAATTTGTGACTTGCATACCTAGTACCGGATGTAAATACATACGTATTACTCACTTCAAAGGATGCTAACACGTAATGAATGTCAGAGAACCTTTAACACATAATAAACATTTCTTATTTTCTTTTAGAGGAACCACCATGTTCCTGGGGAGTGGAGCTACACAAGAACAACCTTCAATCATTTAAACTTACCTTTTGCATTGAGTTCATTTCGTTGGGCTTCTAACCGCCTCAAATTCTGTGTCTTGTCTGTGACAACTATCTGTGAAGGAGTAAGAGTTTCACAGGACAGGATACCATGTTTATATGCTGTTAGGTACTTTTAGTCCACCATGCATATTCCTCCTGCCTTACAGCTCTCTAAAATAGAGTTTTTGTGAAACACAATAATACTTATTTCTAATTCCTTTACTGTAGTTCTTGGCAACATATTCAACCATGCACAATGTTGTCCTTCAAGTTCCAATTTACGTACTTGCAAAACATATCTAGAAGATGGTGTACCGGTACAGTATTTCATAGATATCATGCGACAATTGGACATCACTTCATGTGTATACTATGATTAGACAAACATGAAAGGAACAATTTCCATTTCTTCAGAGGTTTGTACATACTGAAGGCAGAGTGAGGTTAACTACAAATATCTTACATCAAATAGACAATTAAGTTCTTTTCCTCACCAGTGGCAGATCACATTTTAAACCTGTTTACATGCATGGCAAACAATGAATGCGCCTTCAAAATAAAAGCTAATCATTTGTTCTGAGAAATGTAACTATTGAATTATTCGGTCATTACTATAGAAAAATACTGCATATCACCACTCTTAGACAAAATGTCCAATACACTGTACGTCACTTTAATCTCTCGATTGAAGCAAAGGGCAAAGAGAAAAAATCAGCATTATTTTATGACAAGCAATAACCTGGATATTGATTCCCTTGAGAAGAAATTTCCTATCATTATGAATGAATAAGTTGTTCAAGAACCATTTACACCCAGTACCCTTATTTTATTACATTACTTACCTGTAATTCCTCAATTTTAGTAATGTAGTATCTTTGTATCCCATCTTTACGATCAGTTTCATCCACTTCCATTTTCTGTTGAAAAACAGGAAATGTATATGAGACAAAAAAAAAAACAACTTAAATTGAAAAAAGATATAACTGCAGATGGGGAAAATAATTGTAATTGTTCACCCTCTGTATTTTTAAGTTAACTTAATAATGCAACTGCTGATCTACAGAACAATTTTCACGAACATGTCAGAAAAAACAAAACTATGATAGTGGAACTTCATCCTGTCATCTAAGACTTTACAGCTTTCCAGGTAGTGACACTAACAGCACGTGAAGAGTTCCATTCTTGAAAAAAAAAAGAAAAAAAAAAAGCGTACTTACCAAGTCCATTTTTACATAAAAGAGGATTTTTTTGACAGAAAAATGTGAAAAACAAACAAACAACCTGTACCAGTACCATGGTTCAACCTCTTGTGCCAAAATTTGACTGCATGCAAAAGCATAGTTTTCAATAACCCTGTGTCCCTGGGGCACTTACAGTGTACTTGTACAGTCGTAAACTGTGGGAGCCCAAACTGCGGTTAACTGTACATGTACGATGTAGCCATCATGCATCAGTAGAAATTTGGACAGCATTATATGGTTGAAATATGGACAGCTTGCTTTATTCATTGGCAATTTTTAGTAGACTTCTAGTCCCATACAGTAAACTCTTCAAAGTACAATAGAACTCTATATTGATAACTGGATAATGAAACTCTTATGAGAAAATGGAGAAATAACAATTCATGTGCAGCAGGATTCAATATTGACAATTGAATAAGAAACCCATGCTTGATGATGTGCATGATTGACTGCACTTTGTTAGTTTGATTTGATCACAGCAGAGTGGTGAAGCCAGACTAGGTAGGATAGCTAACGTTAGCTCTCCTCCCATCTGTGTACATTGTAGCTTTTGAGACAGATGACCCATGACCAGTGAAGACCGCTCTGCATCAGCTGTGAATGTTTCCACTTCTGGCTAATTCAGATAAATGGTCTCGAACAGTCATATTTAGCCACATCATTGACATAATATGACTCATCATAGTCATACTCATACCGCTAGTCTATATTATATCCTGGCATGGCATTGGCCATTGCATTTGGCAGCCAACACAACGACGTCCTACAATATTCAATATTTAATAGGGAATACTGAGATTACTGTACGTCATCTAGTAGTAGGCCTACAGTGTACGTGTAGTAAGTGTACTCCATAAGGACCACAGTATTCGAACTAACTTAGTCTTAGAGTCTAGATTCTGAATTCTGCACGTATTAAATTCTGCAATTCTGCTATTTTACCAGCTGTTTACGTACCCATTCTTCGAAGAGATGAAGGAAACAGGAAGAGAATGTATGGCCGAATGTATTAGTGTAGAGATTAACAAATCATTGTAGGAAAAAACAAAAACAAAAAGTCACAGAAAGTTTGTTGGAAATCTCGCCTCGCCTTTGGCCTTGTGTGTGAGTTAGTCACACTTAGCATGCTTAGTGCAAGTTCTGCATGGCATGCGCATTCATTCAGCTTTACCTGCGTGTAGTGAATGACAAAGCGTTATTTCATTGGCCCCATACATTCACTTCGGCGTAGCTGTTTTGAAAAAAACAAAAGCTCAAGACGAATATGGAACCGCAAATGGTGTCTAACCAATCACTCCAAAATTTTCCTAAACCATTTGACATGTAGAGTCTTAGCATTTGAAGTCAATGAATGCTAGTGCTGAAAAAAAAAAAGTGAATCAAACGATGAACAACTCTAAATAAAGCAAGATACTTACGTCCATTTTCGACATGCAAAGAGAGGTCGCCCTGAATGAAATATGACGTTGAGGGCAGCCTTCAGAGCGCGTCAATACATTTTGGATCAGGGGCAGAGCTGTCAAAATGAATTAGACAAAGATTTAAATTCAATTCAAATTCAAATCATAGAATAAATATGGAGTTGATTAATAAAGTAGATGATTGAAGAGACAAAAAAAAAAATCTACAAATGGGTGAAGTGCCGGTTAAGTAAAAGACAGAAGACAAAGACAGAGTGAGAACTGTCGGAAGTAGAGTTCTTTGCAGCAGTTCTCTGGAAATCATTCAAGAGCAAGGAAATGATTTATTGAATTCTAATGCCCCCAACATCGACGCTCTGTCTCTGTCGAGTTGGCCCCATATCGGGGTGTTGGACAGTGCCGGTACTCCTGAAGAAGACAAAGGGAGTCACCTCAAAACTAAGTCAATACTGAACACGATTGATCAAGCGCACCGAAACACTTACTGTTTGTTTGTTTGTTTGTTTTGTTTTGTTTGTTTGTTTGTTTGTTTGTTTGGGTTTTTTTTTTTTGGGGGGGGGGGGAGAATCTCGACGGGGGCACATAATGTAATGATGTGAGATTCTAGGCAAGGGTTTTGAAGGGGGATACCCCCCCCCCCCCCCTCCACGGTATGGACTTTTTGTTAAAAAAAAAACAAACAGAGAATAAAAGTCGCGTTTATAGAGCATTTGAAGGCAAATTTCTAGGGAATTACAATTTGAAAAAAAAAATAAGTTGGATGGACTATGATCATAATATACGGGGGGGGGAGTACATTATGTGACGGTGTGAGATCTTCGGCGAGGGTGTGGCCACGGTAGGTACTTTTTGTTTAAACAGAGTATAAAAGTCGCCCTTATGGAGCATTTAAAAGCAAATCTCTATAAAGGGAATTAAACATAATTATAGGGGAAAAAAATCAGTGCGAAGGACTATGATTATAACATACGGGCGAACACATATGTGACGATGTGAGATCCTTGCAGCGAGAGAGCGAAGCGACCGAGCAGAGGAGGGTGGGAACTCCCACGGTAGGGATTTTTTTGATTTAAAAAAAAATGAAAGTTATCACGTGAATTTTTACGTTACAAGTGTGCAAGTATAAATCGAGCGGTCGACTGTAACGGTGATTAAGAGTATCGTGTATGCAAACAGAATGGGACAATCAGACTCCCACAGTGTGACAGTAGACCACATATACGATCAACAATGTCTACCTAAACAGTTGTAATGCATTGTAAATGCTCCATAGATGGTGGCACTCTGAGAAATTTTGATCTGAAGAGTCTTGCATCAAAGCCATGCTGTTTTGATGTTGAACCATTTATGTATATTATATGTGTGTGTGTGTGTGTGTGTGTGTGTGTGTATGTATAATATAAATCCTCTGCTCTCATCTGGCTCACTAGTCAGAAGCGGGCAGTCGCATTATATTAGTATGACAGCAGATCGACTTATCATTTCGCCGTTTGTGCGAAATACAAGCTCCCCAGATCCGGTGTTACGACACTTTCTCAGATTATTACGTTTTCACAATTTTAAGGTTTGGGGTCGTGGGGTTATTGTGGTGCTGTGATTGTGACATAATATTAATAAATTTGTTTTCTCTGTACCTTGGATATTATGGCGCAATGAAAACACTTGATTGTACACCGGTATGTTGTGCGGTACATTGACATGTAGGGAAATATTTGGGCCGTGGGGTTAGGGATCGGAAGAGAATTTTAAAGATTCACAATCTTATTTCTATAGTTTGAAAATAGTTCAGGGTATTGTTATAAAAATTGGTGTAAACAGATAATGATTTTTTTGCTAATTGTATGATGCTGTCTCGTATTGGCAGGATGTTTTATAGATTTGTTTTGAATGGTGCGAGATGGCGAAGAAGCGCCAGTCACCATTATAGTGACATAATAGTACATTATTTTCTAGGTAGGCCTGCAATGATTAAATCGGTATACATGCTCAATCCAAAATCTTGTAAATGTTATTTTACAATATTAGTTAAATGTTTTAGCTATTCCTTGATGTGTGTTGGTTGGAAAAGCTCGGTGGTCGTACTTATATGATTTTGATTGTTTTTTCTAGCCCGGCAACATGGATAGCGAAGCATATAAGGGGAAGCCTCACTTTTTGTACTCTTGTATTGCGCTTGTTTTGTTTGATTGTTCGTTGTTTGATTATTCAAATATATGTCTCTTACAAATGCTGAATAAATGAGAATGATAATAGTAATAGGAACAACAATACAATGTACATGTATGTAACTGCCGTGGAAAAAAAAAATGTGTGTAAAAGCCTATCATGCATTTATGTGTGAAATACGATGCGCCCTCTCTATTTCTCTTTTTCTGTTATTAGCAAAACTTGACCTCTGTAATGAGAAAAATGTGATGGATACGCATTAACATTTAATGTCAATGCAATGATGAACTCATTTTAACAAACACTAACGCGATCCCTTTCAAACGTGTTAAATGTTGACGATGTTTGTTAATTGTACCTTGAATAAACTGTTTAAACCAGCAAAACCAACGCGTTTTGGATGAATTTGCTGTTAGATTTGAAACGAAACAATGCAGGCTCCATAAAGCTGCATTCTATTAATCACGATCCCACTGGCCTATCAGAGAATCCAATATCAATGCATTGTTGAGCTTGCGGTTTTAATAGCAGACTATACCCGGCAACAAAGAAGTCTGACACCTTTACCTTTGCTGGTCATGCTTTACTCATGAAAGCAGAGCACAAGGCAGCTAAAAACTTGTTCATACATGTACAGTAATATACCAGGTAAACTTTGTAGTAAAAATACGCACATTTTTTAATGCCATTTTCATGTTCGAGTGTCAGTTTTTAAAGTGTTGTATTGTCGTTGTATTGATGAGAAAAAACCCCAATGCATGGCCATTTCGAAATCTCTGCATGACAGTGAATATCTTTTATATACCACAATGCAAATACGAAGAAATGAACACGTCATGAGCAGGTAACTCTCCCGTCCACTCTTCATCACCATCCCCCCCCCCCCCCCACCTCCCTCTCTCTCCCTCCCGGCTCTCTCATTGAGATATGTAGTGAATTTTGAAGAAAAAAATCAAATGTTGAAAAGATGTTCAAACGCAAATTCTAACAAATCATCCGGAAATTTCTTTTAATCTGAAAAGTCAGCAACCTTGTATACGATTCAATGTATATGCTGACACTATTTTTTTTTCATTTAATCAAAGTCTGCCTACACTTTGTCTACAAGTTTTGACTCGCAAACGTGTCATGGTACATCATTATGTGTTTCACGTGCTTCCCATTAGTCGTTCCCATTATCACAGCCTGCTCTTAGATAGAGACTGATATACTTGCCTTCAAAGTAACAACGCCACGAAACAGCGATGAAACTTTAATTGTTTTCACTGCAGGCGTTTGGAATGGATAATGAAATATGAAGAAAAAATATTTTTCGTTTGACAATGCAATTTCCCCTCTACAGAATCACAGAAGAAACAGGGTGTATAGCAACGTCACGTTGCTTTTTTTTTTCCTACAGAAAACAAAACACTTAAAAATGCAAGAGGGAAGAATAACATAAGGATGATTTCATTACATCTTCTGCTATTATTTCACTCAGCAAACTGGTATAAATAGACCGGTAGTGGACTGCAGGTAACAGTCTATTTCAAAACTAAACCCCCATTATTGAGCCGATTATAGAGCTTGTATCTCACTTCAGAAAGTTTTCGATTGTCACAGTTTCTGTAACGTTGTAACATAGGTTGCACAAGTATAATCATTTTATGCAGTGGATCATTATCTCCTTGTCCTATAACCATGACGTCTGTTAGTCTACCAGCGACCTCAAAGACAGAAGTTTTAACCGAACTGGCCACGGAAATATCAAGTTCCTCATTCATTTCATCATCCTTGTCACCCGGTGACCGTGAGGAAGTCTCGTCCGACGTTGCTTTCCTCCACCGTGCCATCATCAGTGTCTGTTTGCTCGTGGTATTTTTTGTCGGCTGTTCGGGAAACGCCTTGGTTATCGTATCGGTGATTGTCTCGAGGAAACTTCAGACAACGACCAACATTCTGGTGGTCAGCCTCGCCGTAGCGGATTTCGTCGTCTGCTTCACCCTACCCCTACAAGTTTCCATGATTTTGAGCGACGTCGACAACTGGCCTTTCCCTGAGATCGTGTGCGTTCTCGTCGTCGCTCTCTCGTTTACATCGATATGCTGCAGCGTGCTCACCCTGGGGAGCATCGCTGTCATCAGATGGTATGTCATCACGAAATCAATTCGCGGCGATCGCGGATTCAACACCCATCGCAGAGTCTCCTTCGTAGCCATAGCAACGTGGGTGGTATCATCCGTTTTCATGATAGTTCCTCCGTATGTCGGCATAGGGTCCATAGGCATTTCAGAATATTATCACTTGTGTTCGGTCACCGATGACAATCCGACAAACTTTATGTACGTATCTCTGCAAGGAGCAATACTCTTTGTTACGCTGACAGTGACAGGAATTTTTTACCTTCTCATTCTGCGATTTGTTCTTGCAAGTTCAAAGAATTTCCGATCGCAGTTTGCGGACAGTTCAGTGGGAACATCAGGCGGGGCTAACAACAGTTCGAACTCAACATTCGATAGGCGCGAAATTGACATCACGAAAAATCTCTTCATCGTTGTTTGTGTGTTTGTGGCATGTTTTCTGCCCACCGTCGTAAACTTCTTCATACCGGGCGCAAGCGTTATCACTCTCTACACAAGCCCATTTTTAACCATCAACAGCTCCTTGAACCCCATAATCTATGGTCTGAAACATCCCAGCTTTAAAGAGGTTTTCCGTTGTCTCCTGACGGGCAATCTGGAGGGAATTCCCCAACCAAGCAGTCTGCTCAAACGACACAAGACAAAGGCATCGAAAAATCATTCGCAACGAGTAACCGGTCGGGATGCATCCTCTAGTGTGTAGATGGAGTTCTGTTCAACATGTCTCAAATTATTCTAGGTTACTATTTCCTTCTAATCGCTGTGTCTGCATCTTCTCCCTCTTTTTGCCCCGCTCTTTCCCCCTTTCTCTATATTTCTGTCTCACTTTGTTCTTTTCCTTTGGTTACCATCTCAAATGCACTGATGAAAAGCACCTTGATTAGTGGGGGTCAAAGTTGATACCATTATAATATTGTATCCATGTTTTGATGAAACTTATGTGATTCAAAGTTCCTTAAAATAATTATTATGTACTTATGTAAGCGTTATGTATGTTGCTTTGTATTACTTTATTATGGAAATAAAATCATGTGACTTGAATATAAGCTTACAATAAGGTAATGACTGAATGTTCAACACGCCATAGGTTTATAATCATATACAAGTTAGCGCATTTTACTTCAATACCATAGAATATGCACCGTTTTTGATATTTAGTACTCTTTGGATCTCATAAAGACTAAAGTTTGGTGCATCACATGCTAAAACCCTATCAATCTTCATTTGA
Organism: Diadema setosum; assembly: GCA_033980235.1. Lineage (NCBI taxonomy): Eukaryota > Metazoa > Echinodermata > Echinoidea > Diadematoida > Diadematidae > Diadema > Diadema setosum. Next base: position 20,183,869 of record CM067075.1, read on the forward strand.
CAATAATATCAAGGAGAAAAGAACAGATATCTATTACGTTGTTTTGTTTTGTGAACTGTGAGCAAACGAAGTCTTACTGAAACTTGGTGAAAGAATATGTGAGGAGTTCAGTGTTTTGTCTTTGTTGTTGTTGTTTTTTTTTTTTTTTGATTTCTGAAAACCGCAGTATTGATATTTCATCATAATCGTTCGCACTCAAACAGGCTCCAGTTTACTCAAGGTCATGTTCAAAGATAAAACACGAGGTGAATGAAAAGCAAAAATAAATGCATACATGGATAAAAACAACGACACATACATAATCTTCTCGTGGCCCGAGGTTCTAAGATTTTGGAGATTGTATGGGCATAGACAACGAGGAGTCTGAAAAAATACTATAATTTATGTCAATAATGAAAGATTTATGGATTTCTAGTTTTTCATGGATTATGACATTGTATAGTGCACAGGAATTGACACTAATCGGGAAAACGTCAAGTATACGCTTAAATCGTTCTAATTTCCAAGAGCTTGATGGCTATTAAGATTTAGCATTGTAGTTATTGTCCTCTCAATAGTAATATAGGAAGAGTTAATAAATGAAAATGGAAATAATGCAGTCGTATCCTATCCCAATCCCCTTCTTCCAACAATACACCCACATCTCCTCCCTTCCATTCGCGGTTGTGATAAGCTTCAGCTCATTTTAGTTAAACTGTCATTTTTCTATGTAATTTTCCAAAAACCATCAAACAAACAGAACATTATTATCAGATACATTAGCATGGCTTTACCACAATGGAATCCGTCATTGTGACATTATGTTTATTACACTACATACATGTCATTGTTTTTTTTTACAAATATTTACGACATTGCATTCAGCAAGGTCATAACAAGGCAAGTATTGTCTGTATAAATTCTGTGTTTTCAAAATTTGTCATTGGAAATGAAAATGTATCTCTCTTGACTTAGTTTGATAGGTGCACCTTCATACTTCTCAACAATGTTGTATTGTAATCTAACGTGCTGGTCTGTCCTCAGGCTTGACAATGTGACTGAATGGTTGCATATCTCACTTTATACACATTCAACTTACATCGGCACGCGCACCCGTACTCGTTACGGCGACCGTGCCTTCAGCACACTCTGGAACAACTTACCTATCCACGGCCGCGAAGCTCCTACAGCAGACTCTTTCAAAAAGTTGCTGAAAACCCATCTGTTCACTCATGACTTGTAATTTGTATTGATTTATTACATGCATGTTATGTTCGTTCCTTAAGTTACAATCTACAATGTGTGTATTATGTATTTTGTATTGTGTTTCATCTTACTGTCTACTTCATGATTTGATTTCTCCTTTCTAATTTGTCTACATTCCTAGACGCTTAGCGCTTAGAAAAGTTGTAATAAGCGCTTTATAAATGATATTTATCATTATTATTATTATAGTAACCTGTAGATTTTTCCTTGTTTCATCAGAATTTCTTGGAGTAATCATAAATCGGACTTTCCTTCAGCCATCAAACTAGATGTTAAAATGACATTAGTACATATCTATCGTAAATCATTGTGGATAAAATGTTTAATGTTGAAAGTGTTTAAATGTCTTATGAATTATGACCGTTAGCGCAGTAAAACACTATACCTTGTGGATTCTCCTCATTTATTTCTGCGTTAATGCAGTGTCAAATTTTGCATACCTTTATAGATATTTGTATAATGACACTTTTTTTTCAAATGATACCATTATTTTAAACAAATAGTTCCATGTATGTTTATGTATTGTTGTAATGTATTGTTCGTTTGTTTTCCTTGAAATTATCCAAAAGAAAATGTGATATTGCAAATAAACTTTGATTTGATTTGAACTGAATTGAATTGAATATAAAGTGCTTTAATGAATCACACTACATTTTGTTATAGTTACATAATGCTATTTATTGTTATTAGATGTGGAAAATTGGCGAGCAAATGCTGTTTGTCAAAGTTCAATCAAGCCATCATTCCACGATCTGCCTTATACTGAGGATTAACAGTTTAACTTATTTGAATATCTATGCACTCCCTTGAAGGGCATGGTATAAGCTACTTATGTGCATGTGGAACACCTCAGTACGACAATACCTATATGATATCGAATTTTTTCAGCCTATACACATTTGTGAAGAGGTACTCAGAGTCGGTTTTATTTTGTCAACATAAATAACACAAGGGAGGATGAAATGAATTCATTTCAATTCATTTATTCATTTATTTATTTTGTCATTCTTCTTTTTTTTAACAAAACATAACGCATAATAAATTTGGAATTACATCATAAACATAAACATTCAACTTTGCAAAAGATAAATGATACAGATAAACAAAAGAATGCATACTGGCAAAAAAGTACAAAGTTATGCTTTAGTTAAGAAAAAAAAAAGAATTGAGAGGTCCTCTAAAAAGCAAGCTTGTATGTTGTGAACCACTCAAAAAATGAACAAACTTATGAATTACTTATTTACAAATACTTATCACAGATATGATTTACGACAGAACGGAACAAGACGGGAGAAATACAAAAGACATGACACGACTAACTTGAAAACCATTGAGAAACGTTATTTTCGCGGTCTTTGGTCGCAAACCTTTGTGAAGGAAGAATTTAGTTGATGGTTCATTAAAATGCTACATTGCGCATTCTCTGAGTTTAATATACCTTGAATGATAAAACAATACATATAATACTGTATTGTTGTTGCCTCGTAGAAAAGTGGCATACAAAATATGCACTTTTACCATCCACTCGCCTCTCTCTACCCCCACCAAACACACACCTCAGACAGGGTGTCAGAAAAAAAAAAAGCTCCTTGTGATGCAATCAAATATCGATAATACAAACTTTAGAGATACTGTATACACCATAAGATAGGCTTAGTACGTGGTAATGAAGAAGCATGTAAAACTTCAGACATTAGTGGGAGACATTCAACGAAATATGGAAAAGAAACCCCCCAAATAACATCATTTTTTTTTCTAGTTTTATCAACATGACTTGGCAGTTTAAGATGAGGGTCCCCACATTTCATTGATTGCATGCATAATAGGAGCCCTTTATATAGGCATTATTTTTTTTTCTTTTTGAATAAGTGAAGCATGAAGCTACGTGTATTGTTGCTCCATGTAGGGAGGTATGGGACACCTCGCTGCTCCATGGTTTGAATGTGGATTTGCGATTGAGGGTGACCACTCCCAAGGTTTCCTCTGAGAAAAGGGTTGCCTTCAAGGACCATATTCTGTCGTCTACAGTGTTGATGAAACTTCTTAGTGTTACGTAACTTGAAGAGAAGGGCATCGAGTGCAAACAGCTAGCATTGCTGCACAGTAATCTCGGGATATTTCCCACACGAATCGTCATGCGCGTGGTACAATCACGACAGTACTACGAAAAAGAAAAAGAAAAGAAGTCAAACAACCTCTGTGATATGTGGAAGAACATGGGTATTTATGCTAACTGCCTTCTGAAAAGATCGGGCTTTTCCTCTAACCCCCCCCCCCCCCCCTCATCTCTCTTTCTCTCTCAGAGGGCTTGGCCCATCATTGGTGATACGCGGTGTGCTATAAAAAGGTGTGAGGTGTACTGACACAATAGAGGCCCCATTATAGTCGTCATGCGTTTTTGACCGTGGCGCATAGGGAAATTATTTGATGCCATGAACACTGTACACGTGCAGCGTCGTCTGATCTGGTGACACGTCGACTGCATGGCTTCAACTAGTTAACTTCAACTTTATGTAGTTCTGGAAGAATTTCTTGGATAATGGCTGGCGTAACTTTGATACGATTTAAGCTGATTGCTGCTTCTCTTCTCTCTGCCGGGGCATCGCTGGCGGCACTCCGATGTGCTTGCAATGGTGAAATTGGCATCGTTCTTCGTATACTTACAGGTATGGAGACGTACGGTATTTTGGTGCATTTAGCCAAGGCAGTGCGCATGAAAAATTTCGAAATCCGGAATGCAAAAGAGTGCGATGAGTGTAAGCAAGAATTACTAAAGAAGACCCTCATGAAACGATGATAATCAGGGAGATGGCCTGGATTCTTCTTCCACCTCCCTCCTGATAATATTATAAGGCATAGATTGTGTACAATTAATACATGTGGATGTGCTGCCATTCAGGTTTATGGCTTGTCCGAAAGATTGGTCGGTGTCTTGTCGGGGATATGTTCCGCGGAGACTTCATCTGGCTTCACGTCGGAGAACCCTGAATGTCCCCCCCCCCCCCCCCCAAAAAAAAAAAAAAAAAAAAGTAGAAGAAGAAGAAATAATGATGATTAAAAAAAAAAACTCCTCCGGAGAGACGGATTTTGTTTTTTTTTTGTCTCGCTTAGAGCTCGATCGATTGAAGTGATAATCTGCAAACGTGTTTATGACTTTATTATCCCTTTAGTTGGTCTTTTATATAATTATTCATTTCTATTTGAAAATACAATTGTAGCTGATGCTAGCTATAGGTATGTCTTCTATACGCCTGCATGCTAGAGACCACTCCATCCTTTCGTTTTCGACAGAGCCTGTAAACTATAAATATAATAGGGCCTACGTACATCGCGTAGAAAGTATAATTGTGCACATAAGCCTACATAGCCCTTAGATTGCCAAGACAAAGGAAATGACGCCTCATCAGACATCACAAGAAAACTTGGACATGTTGGCATCTTGGTGACTTTTTTCTTCTTAAACGCATGATAAGTGGTTATTAAAACATCATAATCTCATGGTCCGTAAGTGTGGACCCCTGCCTCATAGTCCTTTCTTTTTTTCCCCTTCCTGTTCCCTCTCCCGCTTACAATCCCCTCCCTATTGTCTCTTGTTGTTTGTCCTGTCTGCGTCTTTGTTCATGACGTGTGTCTTGTGCGTGTGTGTGTGTGTGTGTTTCGGTTCCTTCCATCCATTCCTTCCATTTTCTCTATTGTAAGATCGATTCATTGAGTGGCCCACATTATTTTCTACCCCGGGTTTTCTACAAGCTTGTCTTTACGTGGACTTCTCTTTTCCAATAACAATAAATATTATTTTTTAACAACTAGTTATAATACGTTTCGTTTTCCTTGAACTTGCTACGACAAGAAAAGGGTGCTATTGGCAATAGAATTGCGTTTAAATTGAATTGAATTGAACTAAATATTGAATACCGCACGCATCCCTGAGGTATCCTCATGTTCTCAATCTGGATACAATGCACTCTGCAGGCAAATAATATAGTAGGCCTATGTCATGTCAATGCGCAAAGAGGTTTATCATGAAATAACAGTTGCACTGATGCTAAGTCCAAAATAATGATAGGTCCTACTTCCTGAAACCAGACAGAAAAGTCCGTCTGTCCGGAGTGGTTTTTTTTTTTTTTTTTTTTTTATCCTGTTGTTGACGTTTACTGCTCTCGATCCTCCGTTATGACATAGGCGGGGATTCTGTGAAGCCAGGCGCACTTCTCCGCGGAACGTATCCCCGACGACGATCCGTAAGATCGGTCAATCGCATGAAACATGTTTTCCTATAGAGAAGCAAGCATACACTCCTAGCCGGCAATGAAACTTAATTATTGGACAGTGAATATAAACAAATTTGAGCAGTCTTTCAATACGAGCACTTCCGCAAGTTACATTTTCAGTGTCACTCCTGATGGGTATCTATCATGAGCCTGTCATAATCATACCCTGTGGGCGTGTATTTATGATTTGTGCTTGATGTGTTCTTGCGTATTATGGATATTAATTTGTAGCCCGAGGCAGATACAGGGTATGTGTATACGAGATGGATAAACTAAACTCGAGTGAAAATTGATGTCACTCACTGCTGTCATGCATTTTCCCCCTTGGAGGTTTGATGTCTGTGCCTGCAGTGCTCCTGGCCTTTCTATTCATCTGGCTGTCCACTTTGAGAATCTCCTACGGCCACACCCTGTGGTCAGTCTGTGCACAGTTCATCTATATGGCCCTGTTACAAGTGACGCGCCACGGTAAAGTAAAACGATGCGAAGAATCTTGGGTGAATCCTCGCCAGACGCAGGAGCAGTACCTCCAGGAAATCATCCAGCTGAACCAGGACACTGCCTACTCTAGGGATCGTGGAATCAACTCGGTGACGTCATTGAAGGAACTACGAGCGCGCCACCCTTTGACCACATATGAGTCATATCGACCATACGTGGATAGAATGGCAAAAGGAGAAGAGAAGGTCTTGACTAGCGACCCACCAACTCGTTTCGCCCTGACGTCAGGGACAACTGGGAAATACAAAATGTTCCCGTATACTAAGCCTTATTTTTCCCGAGTCTTTCGATACAGTATGGCTTTGATAATGGAAATTGGTGTCAGGTTCCTCAGCGAGAGAAGCATGCTCCAGCGAGATATGCGTTTCCACATCGCGCCGAAGATACGGCGCACGGAGGGGGGAATCCTCATGGGCCCAGCATCAATGATTCCTAACTGGATGAAGACAATTCTCGCCCTCTACTCGTCGCCGGGGGCGGGCTTCGATGTCTACGATAATTACGATTCAGTCTACGTCCATCTCCTGTTCGGACTGCGAGACCCAAACCTCAGCGGCATGTACGCCAGTTTCACCTCCACCATCATGTTCGCCATGCGTCAGCTCGAGAGATGCTGGCCAGACATCGTCCGCGACATCGAGAATGGGACAGTTTCGGCCAAGACTATTTCACCCGAGACTCGACGCACACTTGAAAAGGCCCTAGGTGGAGGCGACCCAGAGAGAGCGGCGCACCTGAGGCGGGAGTTCGAGAAAGGCTTCGATGGTATCGTGAAGAGGGTGTGGCCACATCTCCTCAGTATCCAGGCTAAAGATTCTCAGGGACTCAGAGGCATCCTACAGAAGTCTTACGCAAAGGGTATACTGCTTTCATAAGTACAATATTCTATAGGAATCTTTTGATTTTATTTCTTATAATTTAGCTCTTCCAATATCTCTCCCAAGTTTTCGATGAATAACAGAATTATCATGCGCTAGCCCTGACTTGCGATCAAATTTTGGTTGAACAATGATTCTTCGTTTGAAGATTAATGTCTGCTTAGTATTGAATCACGCACGCCTACCGATCGTCATTCATTGATAATTATACTTGCTACACGTTTTGATTCATAATATATTTGTATCGATATCCGATCTTTCATTTTCAAGGTTATGTATAATTCCCCACTATCAAGTTACTGAGTATCCACATTATCATAATTATCCTGGAAATAGGCGTTTGGCGCGTTTCTACGATAATGTTCATGCCCTGACATGGCTTGATGTGGTAATAAAACCATCCTATCACTTTGAATTGTGATTTTGGTAACATTGTCTTCATCCCCAGGAATCCCTATATTTGGCTACATGCTGAGCGCCACGGAGGGTGTCGTAGCATTTAACATGTGGCCAATGAAAGAGGGGAAGGAAGAATACGTTCTCATGCCAACGTGCACCGTCTTCGAATTCATTCCGGAAGACCACATGTAAGTCCATCTTGATATCCACATAGTTGAGAAGGCCTATTTGAGAATTCTGTCTTGCGACAGTTTCTGTACGACAGTAATGGCAGATAAGAATATAAAATATGTTTTCAAATTACTTGTGGTTTCTAAAGAAAACTGTCGATGATATCTTATTATTTTCTGCGATCACATGTAACCCGATACAATAGTATTGGTGTAATATCTAGTATGACAATTTGAATTCAGAAAGAAGGAACCATCACGTTAATGTGAAAAGCATTGGTGCATGAGGAGAAATCCATCGGCATAGACAAAGCGATTGGTCAAATGGCAAATGATAAAACAAGTTGATAATTCCCATGAGAGATTTATGTGGTAAATCTTCGTAATTAGTTATAGAAACTTGCTCCTCTACCAAACAAGTTATGGTCCCCCAACGTTTTCAGTTTTCACTCCTTGATTTACATGCATAATTTTGATCTCTGAGGTCTATCAATAAGTATTTTTTGTTGTTGTTGTTAACGACTGGACTGGCAGATTTAGTTTTAAACGTTACTTTTATTGTTTAAGGATGTGACCATTAACAAACACACTTCGGATATGACGTCATTTTATTAGGCATGAGGATGAACCGGAAACGTACTTTATCGACGAGTTGCGAGTAGGAGGCACGTACGAAGTTGTCGTCACTCAGATCTTTGGAATCTATCGCTTCAGATACGGGGACGTCGTGCGTGTGACTCGATTTCATCATAACACTCCCGTGATCGAGTTTATGTACAGGTACGACAATGACAGTGAAATTCTTCTCTTAAAATGTTTATCGCCTTTATCTGCTCAAGTGTGTCAGTGTGTTATTAGGGAGTCTTAGATTTGTGACGCAGACGTTTAAGACGACGATTGCGTTGGCCAGTCACCTCTCTCCCTGCGTCGTGTTGCACAGTTGTTTAAGAATTCGCGGAGAAGCAACCCATATAAATTAAAATGAAGCTCCCATATGATCGGTGCATCAAGTAGCTCTCTAAATTGAGAAAAAATGGCCCAGAACGCATAGGGAAAACTCAGACGACGCGAGATCGATAATGATAAGCAATTATTTTGCCCATGCCCAGAACAGTTTTTTTCCCCTCTGAACGTCCGCGTGGCAAAGATCTAAGACGCCTTACTGTAACCCCAAAGAAAATGCCTTCGTTGTTACAATTGCAATGCTTTTCATAGTTATCAAACACAAGCAAAATGCTTTTATTTCAATCATCATAATCTTTCTGGGAAAGCATAAAGAAATTTTCTTTAAAACTGTGAAGCAAATTTCCATTATGCGTCAAATAAGAGTCATTATTTTGTGCCGGGGTGTACAAAAAGTTATCAACTTTTCAATATTTGTTAATTCTTCAGCAGAATATGATTTTAATCTGTGATCGTTACCATGGATACAGGTCTGGACAGATGCTAAATGTTAGTAGTGAAAAATTGGACCAAGCTACGGTACAACAGTCAATAGAGGGCGCACTGAAATCTTGGTCGGGGTTCCAGCTCGTGGAGTACGCCGTCGCGGAGAGCTCACTGCTGCAGCAGTTGGGTAAGACTTTGAATGATCTGGTATAAATACATAATATAGATTACATCCCTTTAAAATGAAGCGAATTCCTCCATGACAGCCACATAAATTGCCTCGGGTTCTCAGTACAAGGAGTGCACAATACGTGACAGAATAGGCCGTTGCTCGGTCGTCACAGAAAAAATATATATATTTCTTTTTTTGTAATTTTATAAGCCTACATAACTTTGGATTGTAAAAATAATAATTGATCTAATGTTTCCCTCTATTTGTCTGTCTGTTTGTTTGTCTTTTTTTCACCTATTTCCTGTTTTCCTGTTGATATAATGTATTATAATGTCGCTTTAAGTAGTTGCAAAATTACAGAGGATTTTTTTTTTTCTTTCTTTCTGGTTTTATCATGTCCTTTCTCAGTCGCAATCGTTCCCAAGAAAACGAGTCGAATAAACTTTACGGTCAATGGACAAAATACTCGAGACAATAAAGCTTTCCAGATAAAACACTTGAAACCCAAATCCTTTTGTGTAGAATGTGAAAAAGAAAATAGTGCCATGAGGTCCATTGGTAAGTTATTGAAACACAATGAGCGACTTTTGCAACATTATTATTTTGTACAGAAGACCCCAAATCACTAGTCACTATCTTGTTCTCCGTCAGATGACCCAGGAGACACATCAACCCATCATGAGCATCGTCCATTCTATGTGATCTTCCTGGAGCTAGACCCACTTCCCGAACCCGGCTGCCTTACCGAGAAGGATTTCATAAAGGTGTGTGCTTTCTTCTTGTTGTCCTATAAGGAGCCGCATACTCTAGTTATGTTGCCAACCAGCACATTTCCATAAGATTTTTTTTTTTCAAGGATAGTTGTAATTATTCACTTTCTAAATACCTGTTAGATTTAAATTCAGTGCAGAGATTTTGTTCTTTGTGTATGCTGTGGGTGTGTGTCAGGGTGAAACGACAACTATCGCCAACATTTTGCACAATAGAAAGCAGTAAAAATCCCACTCATTATGTCACGTTTGACGCTTCCGTATTAGCATGCCCCGTTATTGTGAGCTATTTAGCATACTCGGATACAGCGTCTGTGTTAACGCGTTTGATTTTGCCATCGCTGTGTGATTCTTGGTGTCTATGTCGCTGTTCATATACGCTTGTATTTATACTCATGTTGTTTTCTCCGTCATACAAATAGTTGATGTCTACTCCAGTCAATGTGTGCCAGTACATGTATAACAAACTTAACTGTGCAATGGTTAAAGGAATGAAATCGATATCTCGTAATGCTGTATGTTTATACTGTGTGTATTTTTGTTGTTGTTTTTGTATAATTTACGATTATTTTCCAGATTGACGAACAGCTTCGAGCCCTCGCTTTCCCCTACCACACGTTTCGCGACAGAGATGTCATAGCGCCACCCCGCATTTATGTCGTCAAACCCGGGACATTCGGTCGTTTGCAAGACTACATCCTAGCTAACAGCACGGCTACAGCTAACCAGTACAAAGTACCACGGAAACTTGTGACGATGAATACCCTCAAGTTAATGCTGGACTCACGTGTGCTGTAAGACAATCATGAACTAAGTGACATGATACCATGGTAACACTTGCCCCTCGCACAACATATTACTTTTGTTTTGTTGTTGAAAAGGCCTACAGGCAAAACATCGTTCTCATACGCCTGCAGAAACTTAATGGAGACTTATTATGCAAAAGAAATGTGAAAAATAACGTTGTGATAACACATTTTTAGTTGGGCAAAGACGCGGTCCCTGCTATTGACTTCTTCTTTCAGAGTATCTTACGCTGTAAGCATTAGTAAAAGCCGGTTTCAGGAAACAAAATAATAATTAGAAATAACAAAAATATTAAAAACCCGGATACAAGTTGTTAACATTTTGCATGGTCATTTCTGTTTTTTTTAACTGTTATTGGTAGAAACGCCAATGTATTAAGAAAACCAGTCGCGTCTTTATGGGAGGTCGACTATTGTAGACGCACTTTGGGCAAGGAGGGAATAACCACATAACAGTTACAGGCCTACATTTTGTACGAAAATTAATTTTGATTGTTAATTAAAGTGAGTTTAAGGACCGTGATGTTGCATGACAGCGGTCTTTGCAATGCATGTGATGATTGTGATAATGGGTATAACATAATTGCGATATGATTACATGACTATACAATCAACTTGAAAAAAAAAATGACTTGTACAATTGCTAAATCTACTATAATCAGTAAGCCCGGTTCTGTAGAAGTGAATTACATATCGTCTCAAAACTATATAGGCATTGGAACTGTATGGTATGTTTAGAGGACAAGGGTGTACTGTAATCTATAATTCCGTATATCCCGATGTCTGGTTTTATTTTGTCGGTCGTTTTGGCAAAGTTTGTTTATGTCATGTGTAATTGATGATGCAGATTCCAAAGTGTCCTTAGTCTACAGTGTTAGCGTATTTTAACACGTAGTACATTGTATAAAATAGATTGAATAGTATGTTAGTCTGGTTTCCAAACCCTTTGCCCATTGTAGTCCCTGCCCTGTTAATGCGGTCATCGCGGCGAGAGAGTCGCCGTCTTGATGCCGAAAGCAGGTTGGACCACATAGCTCATTCTGTTATTTTTTCGTCGTTAGAGGGCGTCATATTCTGGTAGGCAAAAAATAATACAAGCCAAGGCAGATTATTATTGGGGGGGGGGGGGGTGTATTTCACTAAGCGTTTTGTCAGATATTAGGTCATCTGACAAACTGCTAGAAGCTACTGAAATCCTTGCATCTGATTCGCTGAGAGCAAATTTGTCGGACAAGTTTGTCGGACAAAACGCTTCATGAAGTACCCTCCAGGGCACCATTCATAAAAGTTGTCAATCCTGACAAGTTGTCAGTCTCTGACAATATTTCAGTAAAATTATGGATGTGAAGCTCTGGTCAGTGGCTGTTACTGTGGCAATTGTCAGAGATTGACAACTTTCATGAAACGGTGCCCTGGAAGCCAGATTACGAGGGCTTTGCAAGTACAATGTAAGTCGAGTTGCAATCGATGGCAAATGTCAATTGCAAACCTTGCAATAATAATTGATAGATCAAACGCAACTTACAATCAATTGCAACTTTCCGTTGCCAGAAGAAAGCTGAAATCAATGAGGTCTTGCGATCAACTGCAAGTCTTTCAATTGAATGCAAATTTGAAATGAATTTCTCATAAGACTGAGTGCATGGTTGCAAGTGACTGCAACTTTCTTGCAACGCCCCTTAAAATATGTGAAAATAATATTAATATTATCCATAAAAATGAATACATGTCATTGATCTTGCAAAACCATCAAAGATTTCAGAGTCGGGTGTCGCGGTGCACATAATAATCCAATGATAGCGATCGATGACAATGCGTTGTGTGGCAGATTTTAGCAACCTGACGATTGCAGGACGCTCCCCATCAATCTAATCAAAGTCAAAGTGAATACGTCAATGGTTCAACCAGGCTTTGTCGGGATTGTTTATTCTTGTGTTGAACTGACATGTAAAACGCATTTTGAATTGCATGTTTCTTTGTCATTGGCGAAGGAAACGTTACAACTGAAATTGTGAAACTTTCTTTTCGGGTAACTTTTACAGGTATATTACGCTATTGGTGTCTCGACTGGGCAGAGTGGCTATCGCACGGAGAGTATACATTATTGAGCAGAATTTGATAACAGAATTTGATAACATGGGAGTGAAATATAATAATAATAGTATATCATCCACACAATGAATAAACATTATTTCGTTATAACGAGAATTTATGAAGAATAAAATGAATTGTAACAAGGGGATGTCCAGTCCAGTTTTGGAGGGGTGCTTACAGGTCAGAAGATATAAAGGGATATTCTAAAGAAGAGTGAGGAAGAGAGGAAAAAGGATAGACGTATAGAGATAAAGCTTGATAGACCTATTATGATGTATGCGGGGAGGAGGAGCAGCACGAAAACAGATACAAGGGACTGGGAGATGGAGTCTGATAATTTAGATTTTTAGGCCTACTGTGCTTCAGATCAATGTTGTAGGCCTGCTGATTTAAGTAGCTATAATATTTTTATTGTTGGAAATGAAATATATGAAATAAATAATGCAGTTGGCAATGTTTTTGATTGGGAATCAATCGAAACACTTTGGTCACTGATGTATATGGTGAGATTACAAATGGTATTTTAATGGAGAATAGTTTACTAAAATTGTACGACAAACAATCTTTAGATATTATATTCAAAACCTGATGTTTAAGCATGTTAAGTGATGTCATAGTGATTACACGGTACTGGTCATGATAATGATAACAACAAAAACATAAATACTACTACTACTAATAACAAATAAATGAATAATAATAATAATAATAATAATAATAATAATAATAATAATGATTATTAATATTATTATCATTATAACATTGATTATAGGACCTAAAAATGGTAACGCATGACAATAAGACGCTGATGAAGAAGTAAACAGAGAAAGAAATGATTATATTTCAGAAAATAGTTCTTACAGAATTTAAAGAACGATTGCTTGTCATGAACCGACAGGCATTTCTACCAATTCTATAGAGTTGTATATTTCCGCATAGAATTAGTCCTTGACAATTTGTTATAGACGACTGAATATATTACAATAAAAGCTCTTTTTTTACTTCATGATCCGTTGTCCAGTTGTTGTTTATTGGATTTACAATTTAACTTGATCCGATATCTTTCTATAAAGATTCGATGGATTCGTGATGTAAATTATAGTATTGGTAAATTGATTTTCAATCAATGATGATTTTGTCATATTTTTTATTTTGTCATAATGATTAAATGATAAATAATCCAATGGTAGTTTCATGATTTGTCATAAACAATTTCGATTTCGTATTTATCATAAAAGATACTAATAAAAGGTGGGACTCATCACCCTTTATTAGGATGGCTCTCTTTTACTTAGTATTGGATATCTTAGCCATTTCAAAACCGATTTTCATCAATAAACTTTGAATTCATCTTAGCATGGTATGCTCTGTAACATTTCATAAGTAGATTCTCAGTATCTCGCAAAAAGTTTAAAAGCTCTTTAAATCTTCATCTCTACCAATACCTAAGTTGCTGCTATTTAGTATGCAGCTATATGCGGGGGCGCAAACAAGAATTTCATGCTACTTCCGGGTTTCATCTCACTTTTTTCTTTTCATTTCTTTTGTTTCAACAACAAAGAAAAAGGGGGCGCGCGCCCGGTGCACCCCCCTCTGGATCCTCCACTTATATGTAGTTTTATACACTTCTGAAACAACAAATTACGACATCACAAACCTTGTTTTACCCGGTTGGACTTGGGATGTAAAGACGAAACCCAAAGTCGGGCCTGTTTGGGGATACCCCACACCACACATGATTGATGATGCAACGGTACGGTCCGCCTATCAGCAGTGACTGCAGGCCACTTGTTGTTCTGCTTTGCTTACATGTACACGTACGCTAAGCTGCTGAGCTGATGTGCATTGCATGCAATCGACGCAGCAAGGCGCAACTGCACTGGGCAGGTGAGGTCAGTCGTATCGTGTCGTACTCAAAGGCTATTTACGTGAACACTGCTAGAAACCGAAATACATCGTACCTCAGTGTCATATGGTCTGTATCAGCTCATCATCAGTTTCAGCACTGAGCGAGGAAGTGAATGCAGTAGTTTATCTGTCCAGTTTGATTGATATTTGACATTGCACCGCAATGTATTCCGAAATAGGGACTTCTCTCTGTTGGTACGCGGCCACCTTCGGGCTGTGCCACGTACTCCGCGCCGTCTGTCGCCGAACTCTCCCGAGACCTTCCTACCAGTATGCCGTAGAACTGATAGACACGTTTCAGTTGGTGTGCTGCCTGTTCGAGAATGGAATGGTGCTCAGACTTGGCCTCTTGCCTTTTGCTACAGTGCTCTTCATTCTCACCATCCTCTATGCCCAGATTTTCGAAGGGTATGCCAATCCAGCAGCGGTACTTGATTACATTCTGAGAGGGAAGTTGACGCCTGTCGCAGGCATTCTTACCATACTGGTTGAGTTGCTTGCTGCTATCGCAGCATACCGCTACACGACATTTATATGGAAGTCATCATGGGCCCCGTCCCCTCGACATTTTCACGCGGCTACTGTCGAAATGATCTCAGAAAACTGCAGTACAGGATTAAATGTAAGTACCGCACTTTGTTAAAATCCTTGTCAAGTAAGAGAGAGAGAGAGAGAAATGCAATGGATTGCTAATAGCCAGTCTGACTTTTTGTTTTGATTTTTCATCTATTTGTGGCAATCATATGCTCCAGTTTCTACAGAACAGTGTGTAAATTTAGGTCCCAAGCCTCTAAATCTAAGTTTGTAGGGATTGGGACATCTCCCTGTTCTAAGTACTGTAGGTAGACTGTTTGCAAAAGAAAGTCAAACCCTTTAATGTTTTTATGAAGCATACAAAAATAATGACTGTCTGTCAGGCTTGCACTGTATCTGTTTCCCTGTGTTTTTTATGCTTGACCAGCTGTCCATGTTCAAAGCAATTATATTAATAAAAAAACCCACAATACAAAGCTGAATTTGCAATAAATTGATTATTTTGCTACCATGATACATTTTGTATATATTTAAAGTAACCTAGATTGCCAAAAATGTAAGACCATTTGATTTTTAACTGTTTGTATAATGTTTTACATTATACATATAGCTTATAAAGCTACCAACTCCTACGTGCTGAATCTTTTGACTGGATTTTGCAATTTTAGCTAGGTACATTCACATATGTACTGTAGTAATATGTATGAGGATGTCCTATTCATAATACAATTGCCCCATACATGAAATTTTTCATTGCTTTTTCTTAATAGTTCAAAAGTGGGTCTATATTTTTTTCTTTCTTTGTGGTATTTTGCCGCTTAAATCAGGAAATTAGAATTTTCCACAATGACAAGTACTGTATAGCTGCAATAACCGTAATAATTGTAGGAAAAAACCCTTCCAAAACATGTCCTCCAATTGTTTCAAATAACATTTGATGAAAGGACACAATGTAGTATTTTGCATGATTGATTGCATTTTAATAGTTAACTAAGTTCTTAATTCCAAGACACACTGTATGATGGACTTATTATAATGTCCACGTATCGGGCAATTCCGCGGTTAGTAACGTTACATTTGAACAAATTTAGATATTTGTTTTTACCACTAAATTACCATTTATTCATTTCAAGTCAAAATTATGTCAAATACATGTTCATCCTTCCCAGGTTTATGATACAGAAAAGAATAAACACAATCCAAGAAATATTAGAATTGCTATAGCAACTTAAAGGGCTGGTTAGTAACGTTACGAAAAAAGGACATGACAAAAAAAATCAATGTTTTGTAACAAAAAGTGTGCAAAAATTCAAGTTACTTCAAACAAAGTGTTGCATTAATTTCAATTATTGCATCATGACAAATGTTCATGCAAATTTTTTTAGCAGTTCGACCCATAATTTTTTAGCTAGACCCCCAAAAGCATGGTTAGTAACGTTACGGTTAGTAACGTTACATTTGTCCGGAGTAATTCCGCAGGTCATTTCACCCTTTTGTAATTGACAAAATGTCACATGACTTCTGGAGTATTTAAATGTATTCATCTTTTACCCTTTAGCAAAACTTTGAGGAAAAAATTTCAAAGGAACCCACTGTAATTTGCATTTAAGTGAATTTTAGCATCCCCAGTCCCACATGTACATTTTAAATGATTGTTTTAGATCTCGCAAAATCAATAAATACGAAAAATAAAATCTACAGAATTTGAAAGACCCTAATGATTGGTGAACATCCATGGCATTAGTTGACACCTAGATTAAAGGGTAAGATAAAGAGGCACATTTCTTTTATCCATGTCATGTCCACCTAACTGCGGAATTGCCCTATCACATGTAAAGCAAATGTCACTTGTGTTCCTTTGATATTTTTTTTGTAAAATCAATGTCCTAAACATATTTCACATTTTGAAAGCGATGCTGTAGGAATTTGCGTAAATTTGCTTGATAAAGATTTTCCTCTATGAAATATGAAACTTCAACTCATAACTTCAAAATGATAAGTTTCAATATTGAGCAAAGATGAAATTTTGCCCTTTCAGGCAACCTTACAGTTTATCTTGGACTTGCCCATGCAGACCCACAGTAATGTATTTCAGATCTAAATTGACAGGTTTTTTGTTTGTTTGTTTGTTTGTTTGTTTTTACTTTCTTTTTTTTGGTTTTTTTTGTGTGTTTTATTGATTTTCAAAAACAAATCATACATAAAATTAAAACAATCAAAGCAAAAAAATGAAACAAAACAAAACAAAACAAACAAACAAACAAAACAAAACAAAAACAAAAACAGCCATACCAGGTTGTTTTTACTTTCTTGGTTTGTGCATGCTACATAAAAATGCTCAATATAGTCTATCAACTAAAAGAAGAAGAAGAAGAAGAAGAAGAAGAAGAAGAAAACAACAACTAGAGATTGTAATTTGTTATCACTGACAAATTAAGGTGATCCGATTTTTTTTTAATCAATGATTCGAGTCCTGATAGTGCAAAGTCTCAGCTACAACATATGAAAATCTGAGAGAAATTCACCGAAGCATAAGTAAGATAGTGCTCGATAAAGAGAGTCATGTCAATTTTCACATCTAAAAAATTCCCTCCCATAGAGATAATACGTCATAGCGAAGATAGAAAAAGAAGTACATATGACCTTTGACCCCACTTTCCACAGACAAGATGGCATCTGAGCAAAAAATTGTTATTTTATGAAATGATCCCTGTAACATGGTCTTTACGTGTGCAAAATATGGGAAAGATAAGACATGTATTCACCAAGATACAGGATGAAACATCTATGACCTTTGACCCTAATTTACATACCCAAGATGGCGTCTGATCAAGTAGTTGTTATGTTATGAAATAATGTTCGTGACATGAACTAAACATGTGCAAAATATGGTGGTGATAGGGTATGTTTTTCTTGAGTTATTGCACATAAAGTTGTAAAAAGAAAGAAATATTACAAAACATCGAAGATAAGCTTTAATTTCAACCAAGTTTTTTCACGTGATCCCGACAACGTATGAAAAAACGAAGGGCACATGTACGATAGGCCTACGTCTCAGCTTCAACATATTAAAATCTTAGAGAAATTCACCGAAGCATAAAGTGAGCTAGTGCTCGATAAAGATAGTCATGTCAATTTTCATTTCCATAAAAATTGCACTCCCATAGAGATTACACGTAAACTGGTCAAATTTGACAAGGTTACCTTCAATCCATTTTTTCGAGGTGATGTCGTCATCTAATCAAAATTGTGTAATTACATTTATGAAAGAACATTTCATAAGCTACAACATATTGAAATTTAGGTGAAAATTGGCAAAGGATAAGTGAGATACGCTTGAGTAAACTTGAAATTTGATGACGTCATTTTGAAAATTTACTTTTTTAACTTTATCAAGAAATTTGATATCTTTTAATCACTTTGTCAGCATAGCCAGCCCATGAAATGACATGTACAACTCATCAGCTTTTAGAATATGTCAAGAAAATGGGGGGTCACTGTCCATCCTGACGAGTAAAATCCGATTTAAAATTGGCGGTTTTTTGGCATAGTTGCACTGTGTATCCCCATTGACGCACGCGCGGAATTTTGAATTTGACGGGACCGTATGACGTCATATTGAATCGGATCGACTTGAAACTTGGTAGAAATATACCTTGACATTTCGGACATCCGATTCGTGTGAGAAAATTGAAAATTTCGATTTCATATTAGCTGTGCGTGCGAATATGTGCGCGCGCGTATGCGTCCGTCCAATTTTTTCAATTTTTCAAAAAATGCTCCAAATGGTCTGGAACGTGTGGAAAAAAATTTTGAGCTCGATTTGAGCATACAAATATTTCAACGCGCGCATACGTGCGCGTTTTGGGATAAAAATGAATTTTGAGAATATGAGTAGAATTCGCTTGACTTGAAATATATGTGACGTAAATTTCATTGAAATATTCCATTCCATTAATGAGATATGCATGAAAATGTGTTTTCATATAATGACGTCAAAGTGACGTCACGGTCGACTGATCACTATGATTTTACTTGCGCTGTCGTCTTTGCGACATGATATGGTATAAGTTTGACATTGAGAGGCAATGCACTTTCTGAGCTAACCTCTGCACAACTTTTGAGGAGAAATAAAGAAAGAAACAAAGAAAGAAGAAAGATTCAGTACAGATACAGAAGGTGATCCGAGAGGATACTCGGATCACCTAAAAATCATGGCACTGGTATTGTAAACAAAAACAGGATTAATCTACTCTTAACCATGGGATAGCTCATAGATAAGAGACCCATACACAAGATTCCTACATGTACATGGATGACTGATCAATTTCAATTTAACCAGGCATTGAAGAATGTGCATGGATGAGAAGAGAACAGAACCATAGTGGCTAAACAAATCCTGTGTTACAACCATGGAGCTACCATGGAGCTACTGTTAGCAGCTCCATGGTTACAACCACCTGCAAAGCTGTTGGTGTACTGTAGTTGTTGACCCGTTGAGGACGGGCTGATTTTGCTACAACATGCATTTCCCATAGACCCCTGCCCAAGTATACTTGGGACTCGTCCTCAATGGGTTAACTAGTAGCTGTTGTTCAAGGAGGTACATTGTACACCGCAGTGCTTGTAAACCACATCGCTTCTATTTGTCTGAAATATTGTAGTAACTCAAAAAGTCATGAAAAGAGTTTGACAACATTTCAACACTTATACGCTGTACATTTGTACATGTATCCATTGCCAAAGAAGCACTCAGGTTATTAGTGTTTGGTAGTGATCCAAATCATGATGCAAACATACAAATTGAGTTAGGCATTCTATCAAGGATGCATTCACAGTTCTATGGTATTATGACATGATTGTAGTTACCCTATGGACTTGGCAGACTTGACTTGCAGTTGCTGTTTCCTGTTAATTTTTGCAGTTTGTAAGTTGTAGAGAGAAGGTATATTCTTTTTCGCTCATTCATTTTAGGATGTAATTTAATTTACTGTATGAGTATCACATAACTTTATAAATGTGCATTTGTATGTAAGTAAGTTGCGTAAAGATACCGTACCTATCTCAGCTATTTCCAAGATATGGAGAAAAAAGAAAATGAAATTGTAGCAGTTTCACTTTGACATGTGTCCCCATTGATTCCATGGCCCAATCGCTTTGACATGTGTCCCCACTGATTCTATGGCCCAAAACTCTACTTCTACTTCTGAAGAGAATCTTTATCTGGAGATCATACAGGTTTCATGAAACTACAGTACACTGTGCACCATCAGATATTGCAGCCATTAGTTACGTTCAGATGGGAGCCCTTAACCTCGAAGTTAGGAAACTTCGAGGTTAGAGCTTGTAGATAGGGACCATGAAGATGCACTCGTAGTTAGCAAACCTCGAGGTTTGCTCGATGTTTCGAGCCACGAGAAATCTTATGGTTAGCGCTCTAACCACGAGCCGTGGGGGGTTCCCATTTGTAGTTAAGCACCGTGTGGACACAAAAAACAACGAACTTGAAGTTAAGAGTGACCTCGCCGTAAACTCCAGCCCCCACAATTTCCCTCTGCTTCCGGGTCAACCTCCCGAATGTACACCACAAATACACTACACGTGAAAAACCTATGACGCACGACACAACAACATCATCTTTTCTTCCCATGCACTTGATCTCTGAAACTGAACACGTCGAACTCGCTACTGTATTCTATATTTTTCTCTGATGCTAAAAAAAAAATAAATGTTTTCGACGAATATCTTCATAAAGGCATAAAGTCATCAGTGCAGTGCTATCTCTGCATACCATGACAGAGAAAAAGAGTACCTGTAAGCAAGTCCGACAGGATTGGACTAAAGAATAAATAGATGCCTTGTTAGCAGTGTGGGCTGAAACTTCCGGTTTTGTGGTTTTAACATCGAGTGGGACCCACTCGTAGTTACGGGGGGGGGGGGGGGGGGGGGGGGGGGGGGGCAGAAGCTTAACCTCAAGGTTTCGTATCCTCGAGGTTAATATTCGTCGTGTGGACACACGTCGTAGTTATGGGGCAAGAGCTAAACCTTGAGGTTTCCTAACCTCGAGGTTAGGGCCTGCCGTCTGAACGTAACTATTGTAGATACAGCGGAAATAGTGAAATTGTAAGAATTTAACCCTGACATTTGACCTTGAGCATGTGCACCCACAAGTTGATAGTCACAGTCTTACAATGATAGGGAAAAGATATTTAAGAAAACCACTGGCTACATTGCATCCAGTATTCCTACATTTCATGAAATCTTTCCTCACTTATTTCAGATGAAATCCATGATGTTTCTGTTTTGCACTAATATCTGATTACCAATGTGTCCAAGTTAACCTGTGTCTCATCTCATTAAAATGGTAGAAAGAATGTGCCAGAGATATTTTTCAAATGGGTTAATGTGTGAAAATGGCGTTGTTCAACTATTTATACCTACAAACTAAATGTTGGATACTAATACATTTTACACAATTGCAAAGCCACAGACTCATTTGTACTTCACTGTCAATATGAGTCCATTCATTAATTGGGTTAGATATAAAAGCTCCATAGTATTCTCTTTGAATTATAATTCCTAGTGATTTGTGTTTGTAAACACTGGACAGATTTGTTTTGACCCCGCAAATGCTGAGTATCAACCTCACCCCCCCCCCCAAAAAAAAAAAGAAAAATAGATAAATAAAAGACATCTTCTGTGAACTTGCATTGTGGGTGTGAATTGTCCTATTGTTTGCCAGGTTCCCTCAAGCAAATGAATTGTGCTTTTGACACTGATCTATATTATCCGTTTTTCCTCCCCG